>JASVER010000038.1:2288189-2476116 GCA_030449065.1 Oceanodroma leucorhoa | reverse complement strand
CATTAAGCACCTCAGCTTTTTCCTCATCCTCGGTGGCAATGTTCCCCCCAGCATCCAATAACGGAGGGAGATTCTCCTTGGCCCTCTTCTTGTCATTAACGTATTTGTAAAAACATTTTTTGTTGTCCCTGACAACAGTGGCCAGATTGAGTTCCAGCTGTGCTTTTGCCTTCCTAATTCCCTCTCTGCACAACCTGACGAGATCCCTGTACTCTTCCTGAGTCGCCCGCCCTTCCTTCCAACAGCGATAGACCCTAATTAAATACACCTGTTTTGATTCTGGAGTGAAATAAACCAACACTAGAAATATATGGGCCAACCTGCCATGGTCAAACTGTCACTCAAACAGGACTAGAGTTCTGGGTCGTGATGGTTGTATGTAGTCATCATAACATCACAATACTAAGTATGGACCCCTGCAGCATATAGATCAACTTCAGGTATGGATATCCCTACCTAGCCATAGTCTGAAACATGGGTGAAATGGTATCAATTTGGTGCGTGCTTTATTTAGAAGATAAAACCATCTAAAATACAGTACCAGTTCTACAGGATATGAAGAGTTCCTTCTCTGCTGGAAGCTGAACTAATTTAATGGTATAAAATAAAATCACTTCTCTCTATAATAAGTCACACTACTATGGGCGTAGTTGCTGAGCCTGTTGGGAAATTAATGAGAAAATGGGTCACTGAGCTAAGTACTTGCTATAAGCAGATACTCATTAACAAGGTAGTACTTCACACTATCCCATGTTTTATTATTATACAACACTACTATGAACAACTACATCCAAAAAACATCATTATGCTTGCAAAACCAACCTCCCCAAAGAAGCAAAATACCAGAATTAAATCTGCTCTTGTAGTCTTAGTGTAAGCTCATCCTCACTGCCTTTGCTTACATAATTCTTCAGCTGCATGATCATGATCCTGTTTTGGTCTCCACCAGAACTCTCCCCTGTTCAGTGCATAGAAGGGTTAATAACTGGCTCTTAGCTCAGTGTTTTCTTTTGTTCTGTATTAGCACCCAGCATTTTTTTACAGTGCCTGTTCCAAGCCCATTCCTGAGTCAGAATTCTTCATTTCTTTTTGGCTGTGTTATGGTGCTCACCAATATGCTATCTGCAGTCACTGACACCACATTCACTCAGCAGCACTYTACATCACTGTCAGTTGTTGATGGGAGTGATCAGAGCTGGCTCAGGCACCCTCAGAGCTTAGACCAAATTATCTGGCTCACAGTGCTGTCGCACAACCCTTGCTTTAGGAATCAGTGGCAATTCTTGAGAGGCAATGCCAAGCACTCTAATTTCCTGTCAGCAGTGGCATCATCTCCCTTTTTCTGCTTCCCTGTGTATCAGCAATGGTCTGTGTCAGCAGATATCTTGCCTCCCTCAGTGAGGTGGGAAAAGGCAGCCCTAAAGTTGCAGGGAGAAACAGAGCCCATGCCACCAGCTCACAGAACAGCAGTGCTAACTGACTCCCTCCCCTTCCCCTTTCCTAGGAGAGATACTGCCTCATCCTCACTCTCCCATGCTCTTCAAACAGTATATCCCTCCTCCTTTGCTTGAGGTTAGTCCTTCGCTTCCTCTGTGTCTCCGAGTCTTCTCCATTCAAAACAGCATGGTTGGCTGCAAGTGTTTACATGCTTCACAGCTAGAGAAGCAGCTCATTAAAAAAGGGTCCACAGAATTCAAAATGCAAAAGTAGAGTAAAGGAAGGGCAAAAAGAATGAACTTGTAGAGGGGATTATTTACTGACCACCACAAATGCACCACAGAATATCCCTTCCCATCATTTCTGTGTTACGCTTGAAGGGGACTTGATGGGGAACCGGGTACCTTAGAAGACCTTGACCTGGAAGGGGTCACTCTATGTCCCCATTGCCAGACCCCCAGTCCTGCCTCCTATGCCAGCTGTGGGCAAAATAGTTAGACCCTTCTTCTGCTATCATTTTATTGCCCCCATCATTCTACTCCAGGTAACACCTAGTTACTTCTGCCTCTATGTTTGTAGACCTAAAGGTGCTGGGAGAGATGGCATATGAGACACATGGAACCAGTGGCTACCTGTGCAAAACTCAGACTCTGGAGCTCACTCATCAGGACATACAAGTTTTTCAACAAAACCAAAGATTGAACGCAGTTCTCCAAGACTGCCTTTGCCTAGTAAAGACCAATATTTCTCTTCTGTAAGTAAGTGACTTGCTTCTTCCACTGCTTACCAACTTTTGCAATGATTGAGCAGGGAACATGCAGAGATCTATCTTCCTTTGCCTGTCTGGCTACCTTCACATCAAGTCGATTGTGGTCAGTGCTTAGTTCTGAAGATGCTGAAAGAATGACTATCCTTGACTGAAGTTCATTCTTCTTTCTGTCAGAGTTCCAATGAAAATAGCTATGAATACAAATAAGGATATTTGCTTTTTGAAAATACTCTGCTTTTGTTCATATGATTTACTCACTTGGTAATCTCACATGCAAGAAACATACACTGAACGTCAACACAAAAACTGGAATATTTGATGACCTTCAAAGTTATGAGAAATCTGCTTTTTCTAGAATGAGAATATGAAAATGTTCACGGAATTCTATCGGAAATGCTCATGCAGTTTTACCAAATCTTCAAATTAAGGTTCAAAGGTGATATTAACATGGCACGGAAGTGCCCCCAGAATTCTGGAGAACCTTGAATGTAATTATTTGTGAATTTCTACCATATGTACTGTGAAATGGACATGAGGACCCTTAGGTCCCTGGAGACTTGGCTGAAGTTTTTCCACTGATTTCAGTAGAGCTGGGTTTTCAATCAAGAAGTATCAAGGTCAGTTTCCTTCCCCCCCCCCCCCCCAAATTCTATTAACTGAAATTTAATCTAGCACAAATACCTGCTGTATGGTATTAAATGGATATTGCCATTTCCATTCCTTACTTTGGAAACTTTGTGGTCTTTCCCTTTAATGAATTAGCATGTGGGATTCTTGAGGGATAAATCTGTTTTTTCTTGGCCCTAAGAAACAGGTTCACATTGAAAAACCTAATAGATTTAAGTTTCACCAAACTCCAGTGTAACTCCAGGATTTAAAAAAAGTAAAAAAAGTAAGAAAAAGGTTTCTGAATCTCTCTTTATAAAGTATATACGTATTTCAGGTGATAGATTAGAATTGACAGTCTCACAGGGTAAGTTTGTCACCTAGATTCTCTTCAGAAATGTGTATGGGTGAGTGATGTGAAATATACTCTGTGAGAGGAATTGAAGACCTCTCCTCTCCATTTGGGACTAATCTTTCAGTCTGAAAAAGTAGTTTTCTAAAATGAAAATGGATAGGTTTTCAGATTTAGGGTTATTTATTAAAAAGCTTTTTACATTCTGTAGGTTCCCAGTGTTCTGCAGACAACTGGCAGTGCTGTAAGTTTTGAGGAGGTGTCTGAGTCACTTCAAAATAAATTGTTGTGCACTTGTATTAAATATCTTAAAACACTGACTGATGCATAAAAATATCTCCAGGTATATTTTTTTTTCTTTACTTCATTACTTTTAACAGAAAGTCTTACTTTTTGGAGCTATCACCATGTGGTGTGTAAAATATTAATGTATTCCACTATCTAGCCCTCATATTATATAATTATCCCTGTTACATTTACACAATATTGGGCTTCTGTGCAAGATGTACAAAACATAAAACTAAAAGCATCTTTCTAGTCAAATGAAGAGCTACGCTTGCAGAACTCTTTACCACTATCAAGTGGCAGTAGATAATCTGCTGCCACTTTGCCTTATCTTCAGTAGGACAAATTATGGATCACAATTTGTCCTTTAGTGTTTGCATGCACTTAAAATGTTCATCTGCCAGAGAGACAGCACAACTCATTTGAGAATGAAGCACATTTCTTCTGAATGGGCTTTTGACTCACAATGCATTTGACTGTAAACATAATGAAATAGGAACCTTTACCCATTACTCATGGGGGATAAATTCCAGATACACGTGCACATGCTGGGTAAATGGCATTCATTTCCTACGAGAGTATGTGGCTTGTGGATTTCTTAAATTTTTAGATTCTCAGTCTGGAAAGCACCAATTCATCATCTAGTCAGATATTTGCTTTGTTGCTAGCCCTGGAATTTCATTCAGTTACCCCAGTGCTGAGCTTAGTAATTTGGATTTATGCTGCATTGCAAAGAGAGTTTCTACAACTGCATCCATTCTTGACCCACTCAGGAAAGAAGACGTCCTTTCCCATGGGCAGTTTCGTCCAGTGATTCATCATCTCCACTACTAAAGGCATATGCATTTCTAAATTCTTAGCTATGTTTCTACAATGTATTGCTCCCTTTTTTCCCCAATGAAAATGTAATTATTTCCGATTTTTTGTAGTATACATACAGAACATTTGATGACTTTCAATAACATTCACAGGTTGCTAAATTCTAATCTTACTTTATTCAATAGAACTTATGAACCTAAGATTAGTTCATAGTTCTATTCAATGCATTATTAGTAAGAAGTTTGCCAGAAAATTTTCTTCCTAACTATTGACAAAGATATTTACTTATTTTATTCATCATGATCTGAATGAGTTCAGTATTAAAATAGTGTGCCATCTCAGGCATATGAAAACAGATCAGATATTCCCAAAACAAAATCCTAGCTTCCAAGAAGAAAAAACTTCTGAATTCTAAACCCTAAAGTCTTTTCCTCTCTGAGCATCAAAATTTGTAAAAATTATGAATGCATCCTGAACTGTAATGGAGACACTGTTATCAGCCTCCAGTCCAAGCATTTCTTCTAATCTTTCCTCTTTCACAAAGTTCAGATCCTGAGATGTGCAAGACCCACTGACAGTGGTTCATCCTCTGTCATGGGGGCTTGTGATTCAGCCAAAACTTGATATTTTAGAAATGAGTACATTTCTTTTTGGGAAAGCAGAAAAAAAATCAAACAAATAGAAAAGCAGATACAGAAGTAATTTGCTGGGTTTAATTTATGCCATGCATTTGGGAAAAATGTGTTCTTCTGAGCTAACCCCTGCAGCTATGCAGTCAACAGGGAGTTTTCTTGTTATAGCACATGTGGTTTAACACTTTTTCAGTTACTCCAGATATCCAAATGCAAAATCCAGCATTCAGAAACATCATGTGGAGTTTTGACATTCCCAGGACACCCAGAGTCTGGAAGCTGGTGAAAGGATTATAATGAGACATAAATATAGTATTTTTAACCCTGACAGATATAAACTAGTACCAATAATATGTCTCATTTCATATAAGAGAAACAAGTATGCACACTGATCCACCAAAGAGACTAAAACTTGGCAAATATAAGCAGCATTTCTTAGAAATTATTAAAAAGCTTTTATTTTCACTTTCATTAAGAAAATGGGAAAATTAAATTTTCACAACATATTCAACCTGAGGAAGTTTTTAATGTCTTCTGAAATTTCAGACTGCTAGGTTGAGCAAAATAGGGATAGCTTTCACTGTTTCAGAATTTGAACACCATGTAGGGAAGTACATAACAGTAATGAAATTGCTTTTATAAAATACAGGAGTGGGTTGCAGCTCCCTGTGGCCTGTGCCATCCCTTTTTGTGAACTGAAAGGCATGCTATACAATGGCTCTTCAAAACCAACATTTCATAGAGGAGGTCACATACTGCAAAAAAAGAGCTGTCATATGGAGGACTTTTCAACACAAAATGCTACAACCTTTACAAAATGTTATAGTACATGGTCTTGTACATTACAATAATGGATTACTCACGTATTGGTTGCCTTAGCAGTCATAACAGGATTAAATTTTTTTKGGGGAAAAAAACACCTAAAATATTTTAATCTGTGTTTTTATCTTCTGGAAGCACATGAGGGCTAAGAAGCACCTAGCTAGACAGTCTCCTTGTAACAATACTCACCATTACCACAGCAATTTTGGGGTAATACCTTATAAAGAGTCACAAGAAAGCCAGCTGCGAACTGGAAAGCTGTTAAAATATGTGGACAGGTATATGATATCCTAAACCATTTAGTGACTAAACAAGCATCCTTTCTGGCCATATTTATGAGGTTTGGAAGCACACCACCATGAAAATGGGTCTCACTAGATAGAGAGCTAGATATGCCCTGGGTGTGTGAACAGAGGTGTTCAAAAAAGCCATTTACTCATTCATTGCTGTGATGAGGAAACTTTTCTGGGAAGAAAAAACTGTAGTAGCTATTTCTGTGCAAAAGCTGGAACCAGTTACCTTGTTAATAGCCATGATAACTGTTAGTGGATTCATTCAAAGTTTAACAGAGAATCTTTCCATCAGTCCAGCTGATATAGACGAAAGTATTACAGAGTGAGATGTATTTTACAGTCTTCCACTCATCCAACTCTTTTAGCAAGCTTATTCTTATGTCCGCAGGAGTAGTCTGAGATGCAGTGAGGAAATAATAATAAAAAACTACAAACCGAAGTCTAAGTTCTTTTGCAAAACATAAGGGTTCCATGAAAGAGAAGTCATAATTAGCATTCAATACCATCAGTGTATAAGTAATAGATGGAGTTTTATATTAACTGATGAGATTAACTGGTGCAAACTGAGCCACGTGCTAAACCAAAAGCCCTTTAGACTTTCTGGATTCTGTATAACCACGTCTGACTCATCACTGAATTTGGGTCATTCTTTATGTGAAGCCTTCTTTGGCACAGAATTTCTCCAGTCCTAAACCTTGAGTGTGCAATATATCTAACTTTTAATGATAATAATAATTGAAAATATTATTATTACTAATATTGTATTTCACTAGTTCTGATTCCCAACTGGCTCCATTTTAGGTCCTGACTACATTGTGTTAACTGCTGTATGAACAGAGAGAAAAAAAGACCTCTGCAGAAAAGTGCCTACAACCTATTTATAACAAGATACAATAAAGCGAGTGTTGCAAATACCAGAGGGTGAAGGGGCTGAGAGACTATAAGCAATAATAAAAACCTGCATTTATACTGGTCACTAGTCTGCACTGCTTCATGCTTCTGCATAAGCTGAGTGTGTTTTTAAAGTTGTAAATATATGTCCACCATTTTCAGTGGCTTTCTACCTACCTATTGTCAAAGGTGTTTGATTTACCAGAGAAAATATGGAGTAACACACAGATAGTGATCAGAATCTCACACCTGATATATCCATCTGTTTCATTTTGATTTCTCCTTTTGTACATAACAGTGCTTTTATGATATGAAGTGTTATTTATGATTTTCTGTTTGAAATATATATATGTGGAATGAAAACAAACTCAAACCAAAAATACTTTAAAGGAACGACTTCTGACAAAAAAAATGAAACATTCTGTTATTTTTATCTGACATGCTCATGATATAATTGATCATACACAAGGCAACAAAGGAAATTAAGTTCCAGGGTTGGATATCTTTAATTTTTTTAGCTTTAGTTTTCCAGATGATAGATCTCTGTCTTTCTTTCTCTGTACAAATAACATGTTGTTAATTAAAATCTGAAAAAAGATACTGTCTAAATAAAGAATTTGACTGACTGTATTTACCAAGCATTAAAATTTATTGGTGTCATGCAGAAAATAAATTAATGAATATATCACATAATGCTACTTCAATATTATTGTTAATGATTACATCATACTAGCACCCATGGGGTGACTGGTACTTCCCGAGCATAAGGGGACAAATATCCTGTCAGGAGGAGTGACAGATAAAAAATAGGACAAAAGTTTTGATACACTGGCAGGATATTGAGCATGAAAGGTAGAAGAGATTATCAGCTTTTTAGGAGCTTCTTCTCATTCCTTTGTTTTTAACATCCTTTCTTATAAATAAAGAACCCCCTGCTGTAATCAGTTGTTATCTCTGAGTTCCTGCCTTAATTTCATCTACAAACTAAACTTTATCAATTAGAAAAAATACTGGGGAGGACCCACAGATTGCAAAATTCAATGTTTTTACAGGCATGATGAAAGCAAAAAGGAATATTGCCTGGTGAAGATGTACTATAGTTCACCTAGTCAGGAATGTCAGGAAAGCAAGGCTTCCTGGGAAAAACTAGGACGACCATCTGATACACAGTGGGCAACTGGCAAAGGGCGGAAAGTAAACTCTCCAGATATCTGTTGGGAAAAATGTATTTAAGGAGTCATGTCAATGGTGCATTCCCAATTGAAGCCTGTTCTGGGCCCGATACTATTCAGTGCTTTAATTAATGACCTTGGATAGTGGAGTAAAGAACACAGCTTTTTAAACTTGCAAATCACTCCATGCTGGGAAGGGTTGCAAACACTTTCAAGGACAGGTTTAGAATGCAAAATAATTTTGACAAATTGGACAAGTGGCCTGGGAAAATGGATGTAATTCAATAAAGGTAAATGTGAAGTTTTATACTAGATAGGAATAATCATCTGTACAAACAGAGAATGGGGAGCATCTCTCTAGGATCTGAGAGGTGTAGTGGATGACAGAGTGAACACACTGAAAAACATCATGTTTTTATAAAAAAAAAAAAAAAACAAAGTAAAATAAAACCAACCTATGAATATCACACTGGTATGTACAAATACCCATACTTTAAGATGTGTAATAATCCTTTCGTTTGGATCTGATAAAGATGCAGTAGAATAACTCTGTAACACAAGGTCCAGTTGGAGAAAAACAGCAAGAACAAGAATGGTCAGAGAACTAAATAACATGATCCCTGACAAAATCTAAAGGAGCTGAGTTATCTAGTTTACAGTAAAGAATTCATGACGGAAGACTTTAAATACATGAAAAGTTAGTTTCAAAGATTATGAGGATAAACTGTCTTGTCATAGTCACTTTAGCTAGAATAAGAAGCAATAGGCTTAATTTGCAAAATGATTAGGGATTAGGAAATGCATTATAGTAGGCAGAATAGTTAAATAGTAAAATGCTGTCTGGAGAAATCTGTGGTGGGGTGGGGTTTTTTTTGTTTGTTTTGTTTTGTTTTCTCCTTGAAAGATGGTTAGAACAAGTCAGGTGACCTTCTAAGGTGTAGCAAGAAGTAGACTGCTCTGGTCTTTCTGCAGGTTAGATGATCCCCTGACCTCTTTTCCAACCCTAGTTTCTGTTAATCTATCTTCAGCCAATATCATCATACATCCTATACTGTGTGTCATGGTTGATTGTAAAATGTATTGATAGAGACTGTGTTATTTCCCGGATTGTGAAGTGAAGACAGTCCAGTGGGGCCAGAAGAGCAAAAGCAGAGCACAGCTCTGTCTTCCACCCCAGTGGTAGCTGGAGACCAACGGGAAAGTGCAGAGAGGAAAACTGATCAGGAAAGCAYGACAAATGTGCAGATGGATTTGACGCCTCTAGGAAGGAAACCTGATAGAGTTAGGAGTCTTAACTCTCCTTTTACAAAAAAGCATTATTGTTTTCCTATGACTAGATAGTAGGCATACAGACTACTATATATATCTCTCTTTAGATTAGTAGACAGAAAAACATGTGTGTGGCAGAAGGAGGGCTGTACATGTGTGTTTGTTTGCTCAGACATAGGAATAAGGAGTAACAGGACATTTCTATATCAGGGGAAGATGGAGAAGTTTTTCCTATTAAGGTTGCCACTGGCCAGTAATTTTCCAATAAGAAGGTTTTTCCACTGAAAAATGAAAATCCACCAGAAAATACCTCTGAAATTACTTAGTGCAAAATCTGAGTGACCATAAATTTACTTCAGGTCCAGGAACAGTGGGGGTTTTTTTAAGTCAGAGAGAGACAGAGACAGGGGGACAACAGGTATGATATTGGTATTTGGCATAGTGTTTCTATGACATATCACTTGATTTGAGTTCTTGCTTTCTGTTCTTCCACACTGCACAGGACTGCCCTGGCTGCAGCCCATGGCACAGTGATGCTGCTCTTTCTTGTTCTGTCCTGTTCAGGGGACAGTGGAACAACCTTCCGCTTTGTATATGCAATGGACCATGGATTAGAGAAGGGTCTTGAGCCTGGTTTAGTAGGTGACACTCAGTATCTCTTTTCCCCAAACTTTCAGGATATCACATGGTTGGGGGGAAAAAAAAAAAAAAAATAAATGAGCTAAAGTTGATGAAGAGGAGAACTTTACCCTTTAGCACTCTGGTCAATGTCTACATATGTCACCAATTCAGGGAAACGGTAATGCCTGACATTTTTATACTTACTGCTTCATTCCTTTCTGACCAAAGATTTTCAAAATAAAATCATTGGTAGTTCAGGTATGTAATAAATACGTATGTCTTATACATTTGTATTCTTAATTCAAAATAGTAGAAAATATGATTTTCCTGTTTTTTTAATGTATTAATCCTGTTCTCACATTTTGTGTTTCTCTAGGCTCTCTCTTGTCTACCTTTCTTTGTAATTTGGTTCGATGATTTATCTTGTGTTTAATTAACCTTATTCTAATCTCTCTTTCTACTGAAGCCCCAAATGACCAGAGGCCCAATCCTGTTCTGATTTAAGTACACGGCAGCCATCATACTGACTTCAGTGGTGCAGGATCAAATCTCTTATGGCTCCAGAGCACCAGAGTTACACTTTGATCCATTTTGTACATTACATTAATTTTCTTTAGCAAATTTAAAGGTAAACTAACACACATGGATAGTGGTAAGATGTCATTTGAAACTGAGTTCTTATATGTCACAGCTGAGTGGAATAATAAACATTATAAAAAATAAGTGCATTGGTTGCATTGTAGCTGTAAGACTGAAAGGATGCAGAAAAGTGGTGACTATTTATATGACAGAAACACTACATGCATATTCCCACTTCATTTCATTAAGAGATCTGAAAAAAATGTCACATTTTTTCATTCTGTCCATAAACTGAGAAGAGGAAGCTAAAAGACCAGAGGAAAAGGCAGGTCATATGTATCTAAACTGCTCATCATAGGACCAACTTTTCATGATTTTATTTTTTTCCCAGCTTTTCAGAGATACAAAGCATTCTAGTGTATTTGTAAAACTTCAGTTTGAACAGCTGCATTTAGCAGTGAAAGTATATGAAGATATTTGAAAGCACAAACCAGAGACAGATTTAAACAGGTTTGGTTGATATGACTCACTGAGGCCCTGCATTCAAAGAGACCTGCTGGGATAGCCACTTAACGTTACTTACTGAGAAATAGCGGGTGTTACGGCTCTGTGCGTTGTCACTATACACCSCAGATGTGCAAGTCTGGAAGGTAATTGTCTACACTGAAGCTAGTCACCCTGGACTCTTAAGAGCATTAGATYCTTACTTCTCTAATAAGCATCTAATGCTAAGAAAGATGCAAAAGATAGGTCAGAGGTGCTTCTGGAGGTATTTATCTTCCTTGACTACAAAGTAACTTTTAAATGCCTAAATGATATGAAGCAATATTGAACTCAGGTGCCTGGAAACTATCTCCATCTCTTATCGCTTTGCCTGCCCGCCCCAGGCCAAGGCAAGGAAGCTGTGTACGGCTATGCCACCTTSTGCTCTGCTCCTGCCCTCCTGTCCTTCATTCCTCTGCTCTTCCTTCCTCTGGCACCCCCGCACCTGGCCACACCGGTTGGGTATCACACATTTTTATATCCAGGATAAGACGTATATTTTGGCGCCAGCTTTCTGCTCTTTCACTGTGAAGATTGCCTCCCATGCATTCACAGCATAATATTTCGGTGTCTTTTCTGCTCTGTGGCCAGCAGTGCCAGTAGCAACCATAGGCGGTTTTGGGGCTGCAGAGCAGTAAAGAGGCTGCAGAACTGCACGGCATTGGGGAGCACACCTTTCACCGGGACTGGTGCTTGGAAGGGTTTCCACTAATAGGCACATTTACACCCAGTGGGCTTTGTGCTGCAATTGCTGTGCCCGTGGAGGATGCACAGGCACAGGCATGGCTAGACTGACACGCATGTTCACACGCTTTGAGAGAGGGTTCAGCTTAGAGGTGTTCAGGCCTTCTTGCAACTGCTGCTGAATTGTGTTTTTCAAACATAAGAACATATTTTGTCGGTTGCATTAAATAGTAAAAGCATACAGCCATATCATATTGTAGAGCGAAGTCACTTTTCAAGAACATACTTCAAAAAAATCAACAGCTGGTTTATTAGATGATTAGGACACGACAGGCAAGGTACCGCCTGACTCCAAGAAAACCCACAACAGCAAAACCCCCAGATTTGCTTCAGAAAGTAAATTTTTCAGTGTCACAACTCATCTGTGTGCTGAACAATACCAATAAGTCTATTTCAGACCTGAGCTCTTTCTCTCCCTTTCTTGGGCAGAAACCACATGGCAGATGATAATATTAATCTGACCTTCCTCTTGTCCTGGTACATAAAGTTTTTTCTCTCCTTTTGTTATCACTCTTCATATACAACTACAATAAATGTCAGGAACTGACGAGCAGTAAAACAATTTGTTCTCTTCCAGCTCTTGTATAAGTCAACCAACAGAAGAAAATACATCTTACARTAAGATATTTTACAGACAGATATTTTTATACAATGTTTTGTGAAACAATGAGTGACACTGCTGCTCGAGTGAAACCAAAGACCAAGTGAGGAATATGCTTTTGAAGTGCAGAAATGAAGCAGTGCTGCCTCAGTGCCATACAGCAAGTCACGTCCATCTTACCCCTTTTGGACAGGTCTCCGGAGCTGTCAGCCACCCACCTCTTCTTAAAAGCTTAATCTTATCAGTATACAATGTTCCTCCCATTTCAAAGACTAGTTTTAAAATAGCATTTTATTTAAAATAAGAGGATTGTGTAAATGTCATATTGTATTTTACTTCAACAAGACAGAACAGCTTTTTCCTCTCATCTCCCTCTTCTTAAAACAAAAAAAGCTTTAAATTTTACTGGTATTACTTAAATAGAATCTTTTTTTAAGGTAAGTGCTGAAATTGTTTTCCTATCATAAGCTTATTCTATCACACTTTTAATCTAAGAGTACATATAACAGTTTATATAGAGTTAATAAATTATGAATAGCTCTTTCAATAAATCTTTAATCAGTTGTTAAAAATCCCAGCAGGCTATTAGGTTGCTATCACTCTAGTTTATAACCTTGAAGTGGTGGGCTTATAGCTGCCTACAGCAAGTATTGTTCATGCCTGTAATATTGATTACTTATTAACCCCTTATGACCATGCAGTTGTTACGAAGTGCTATTTGATATTTTTCCACACCATTCTCTATCATCTATTGAGTTCCTGGACTAGTGAAGTGGGTTGAGTACCAGAGGTTGCCTCCTGGCCCCAAGGAACCCATATTTTTGCTATCATCTGCAGCAACCTTAGGATTTTTGTCACAAAGTTTTTCCTCTAAGTGAGAGTTTTGTGTATGATGACTGGGACATGGAAGGGCTCAGAGGAAGGGCAGGGAACGAAAGTAGTTCACAGCTTTGGTTTCTAGGGCTTTACTGGCAACCTATTGACATTTCTAAAACATTCCCCCAGTGTAACTTCCTTTTCCACTTCTCACTTGTCACTTGATTCAGGGAGACTAAGACTAAATTGAAAGTTACACAGAGGGTATGCTGAGTCCTTCTTGTACAATATGTGTGAATTCTTCAGGCTCTAAAACCAACTGATTGAGGGAATGGTAACCTCCTCAGGTGCACAACATCAGTGCAGCCACTTGAAAGGCTTCCTGGAATAAGCCCTTACACCCACACCTCCCCTTCCACTTTACCAGATCAGTGGTGTTGGATAGGATATTTTAAACAGAATGAACAAACCTTTCAAACTTCAGAAAACTCAAGATCAGAAACAAATCCAAAAGCAAACCTCTCCGTTTCAGACTGATAATGTAGGCTCCTTTGTACTTTTTTCAGATGCACCTGTGGCTAATAAACCACTTGCACAACCTGATACAACAGTTTCTATATGCTTGTGCTAACTTTTCCTTCTCTACTTATGAATGCATAAATACATATACTTAATTGCTCTCTAATGGACAGGCTGATGTGGTGCAGATCTACCTAAGCTTAAACATAGACCGTTTTTTTTTAAAATTCAGAATATTGTTTGTCTCTCCTCCCCATCCAATCCTCCAAGGCTCCACTTTGCTACATAACCTCTGTCTTGGAAGTGCTTGAGGGTATCAGAGCCCTCATTACAGAACAGAGGCTCAGTTAGGGGCAGGGTGGGTGGGGCTGCCAAATGACTGGCTGAGAAGCTGGCATATAAGAGAAGGAGAAGGGCCAAAGAGACTGAGCAACTTGCCTGTAGGAATAATGGGAATGAAGAGCCATTGATCCTGGACTATCCACTACATGGGACTCACCAGGAGGGTTGAGTAGTCCAGCAGCAAGGAGAGATCCCTTCTCAAAAGCAGAGCTGTTTTTCAAAGCAAGGGCCAGTCTATCACTGTAGAGTTGAAACAAAGTGGAGGAATCACTTCCTTGTTTAAAGATCCTATTCAAAACCTGTGTTCATGGAGGTGTGAAAGGTAAGTGTGGATTTTTTTTAAAAAGTAAAAAAAAAAAAAGATATTTTTTCTCCCCCCCCCTCCCAACAAAGCTTTTTGCTTTGTCTTAAGGTAGCTACATTAACCCTGAAGGTATAAATTGTGAAAGGGAGCTTTGGCTCCTAAATTAGCTTTTCGCAACGTACCCAAGTAACACACACTTTTCTGTAGCATGCAAGGCATAGAACAACTGGAGGACAAATGTCTTAGAAGTTCCCAACTCCAGTAGTCTGGCACCACAAAATCTGCCACTGTAGTAGCTCCATCACCACTGAATGTCTGTGCTCATCTCCAGAGCCAGGAGGTGAGAGCAATCCCCTTCTGAATCCAGGGAACTTGAAAGCATGTGGGGTCCTGCAGCTGACCCTACTCACAACCAAACAGCACCCAGTCAGTGGATGAAACCTGCCTGTCCTTACTGAGCTTATTCCATCCACATCACACTGGTGAAACACAAACCACCTGAAGGTACTGTGGTAAACGAAGCTTGACTCCAGATCTTTGTTTTTAATTTCCCACTATCTTTTCTGTATGTATCTACAACAAATGTGGATTATTAATAACACTACTAAAAAACTCATATTGATAAATTAATTCAGCAGTTCACGATGAAATTGCTAACCTTTTGCAATTAATTTGTTAAACATGTCATAAAATATTGTCATGTTTAAACAGTTTTAATTTGAGCACAAAATATTCAGGGATGTAGCAAGTTCCCAAATTGACATAAACTGAGAAACAGATTAGTGTATCAATGGAATACATGAATTCTAATGTGACTTACATTTAAATGTAAACGAGCTAAAAGCTATTAATAAAGCATTCAGACACACTAGGAAGGAAAGCTATGCCAAAGAAATCTTGATCAAGTAGCAGTCTATCCTGTTTGTAGTCCAGCACTTTGTAACTAATTAAAGAAGACTAAAGAAAATAGAATTGCTACTTTCTGGAAATGAGAATACAATGGGTGAGATAATGTCATGTAGAAAGGTCATGATGACTCAATTCCTATATATTTTGAGGGTATAACATTTTGTGTGAGAGCATAGACACAGCCACAGCTCCATTTTCCTCAGTTCATGTCTCACATTCATTTCTAATGTCACCTAGCTGGCATCTGACACAACTTTGATTTCATAATCATGTCACTTCTGTCTGTAAGTCTATCAGCCCAAAAGACTACCAGAATTCTCAGTGAGTCCTCTGCCAAAACTCTTGTTCATGATTCAGTTGCATTTCAGCTTCATTGCTGAGTTCCCAATCTGTCTAATCCCAACTACCCAGATAATGATGACATATCATTACCTCATCCCTACATAGAAATGAGTGTTTCTTCTCCAACTTCATTAATTTCAAGTATGCTTTTGGATTAATTTTCATGTTACGTCTATTATTGTGAGATACCAAGTCTGTGAAACTCAGTCTGTTTCAACTGTTAAAAAACTCTCTCTGTCCAGCTCCTTCCTTATTGCTGCTCCAGGATTGTCCGGGAGCTTTGCTGCTGGTGCTTTGCATGACAAGTAGCCTTCCCTTCTACTTTAGGCTTGAACCATGAAGTGCTTGCTCCAGGTTCTTCCCCTAACCTTTACTCCCTTATTCCCCTTCCCTGCCACTGGAAAAATAAAACGTCAGTTTGGTGCCACGCCACTGTGAGCATGAAGGCACAGACAGGACTTTCAGCAGTGGTGGCTGAGGAGGGTGCTACTCAAGAGAGATGTGGCTGTTGGAAGAGACAGGTTCAAGTGCAAGAGGAAGAGGACAGGGCCCAGTTTGCAAACACCCAAAAAATAATACTTTAACTGTAGTATTTTTTCTGCACCTTTAAAAATAAAAATTCTGGTTTCAGAACTTTGGCTGCCAGGATAAAACAGCACCTGTGTATGTTGGTACTCACCATCTCTCTATAGCACAGCATTTTTGCACGGTTTGGTGTTCGCAGATGACCTTGGGGTAACATATAGATTTAAGGATCACACATGTAGGGATATTTTATAGTCTCTTGGACACTACTTACTAGCTGATAGCAGCAAAGTTTGTAATGTACTTTTCAAAAAATCTTGTTGCAAGAAATCCAGCAGAGGACTGTCTCCTCTGTCTAGTCTCCACTTACACCTGTCATGGAGGAAATGAGGAACTTTTACACACTCTGTACACAGCCTCACACTTTAGATCTTCTTCTTCTTTATACTTGGAAGAGTCACAGACTCTTTTCCATCTTTTCTTCCTTTCTAAATTTCAGAATATTTCTCCTTACCTACATTAATCCTTTAGATTCTCCACAATATTTTTTCTCAGTTTCTTTCTGTGTCCTAACGCTTAAATTTGGCACATTATGGCTAAAAGTTTGTGAATTTGGGGTTTTTTGATTTTTGTTTTTGTTGTTTTGGTTTTTTTTGGGGTTTGGTGATTTGTTTTTTTTTTCCAGAACTTTAAATGTGAATCATCTTTTCTGTCCCTGATTGTTGTAGTTTAACTCCCGTAGGCAGCTCAGCCYCACACAGCCTGTTGCTCTTTCCCCTCCAGTGGGATGGGGAAGAGAATCGGAAGAGTAAAAGTAAGGCAACTCATGGGTTGAGATAAATTGAGGTTTAGATTGGATATTAGGAAAAATTTCTTCACTGAAAGGGTAGTCAGGCATTGGAACAGGCTGCCCAGGGAAGTGGTGGAGTCACCATCCCTGGAGGTGTTCAAAAAACGTGTGGATGTGGTGCTTCGGGACATGGTTTAGTGGGCATGGGTACTGGGTTGATGGTTGGACACGATGATCTTAGAGGTCTTTTCCAACCTTAATGATTCTATGATTCTATGAAATACAATTTATTAGGTAAGGTAAAAGCTACACATGCAAGCAAAGCAAAATAAGGAATTCGTTCACAACTTCTCATCAGCAGGCAGGTGTTCGGCCATCTCCAGGAAAGCAGGGCTCCATCACGTGTGATGGTAACTTGGGAAGACAGATGCCATAACTCCGAACGTCCCTACTTCCTTATTTTTTCCCCTGGTTTTTATGTGCTGAGCATGATGTCATATGGTTTGGAATATCCCTTTGGTCAGCTGGGGTCAGCTGTGCCAGCTGTGTCCCCTCCCAGCTTCTTGTGCACCCCCAGCCCCTCACTGGTGGGGTGGGGTGAGGAGCAGAAAAAGCCTTGACTCTGTGTAAGCACTGCTCAGCAGTAATGAAAACATCCCTGTATTATCAACACTGTTTTCAGCACAAATCCAAAAATAGTCCCATACTAGCTACTATGGAAAAAATTAAGTCCATCCTGGCCAAAATCAGTACACTGATACAACCAGTTTTGAAGTTTTATGGGTACTTCTGAAAAAGCCCTTTGGCTAGTGCCGAGAAGGCAGCATGCCTCACCTATGCACATCCCAGAAGACAATGGACTGCGAAACAACAGCTCCTGTCCTGTGAGCAGTTACTGCACCAGCGACCCCTCTGCACCACCCTGTTCTGACTTCAAGGCAGGTGTAGGTTTTGAGAGGCGTAAAATTGGGGTAGTGATGGAGTTTGTTATGGTAAGAGCTGAGAGTAAAAGACAAGGCTCCTACTTACTAGATATGGACTTTAAATTTTTTATGTTACTGCTGGTATGGATAAATGCGGTAAGGATTAGTTTCTGGGCAGAGAAATACTTCAAAACTTAACCTCTTTTTCTGAGAAGGGTGGCCCTCCTATTCGATTCAATTTGATCTGATTCGATTTCATCTGATTTAATTTAATTCCATTATGTAAAGTATCTGAGCATCTGGAAACATGCACTTCATTTATCAAATAAAACTGGGCTTGCTCAGTGTGACAGGATTACATTGAGTGATACATTTTATATGACCACAACAGAAATAATGGTTTCAGATTGCAGAAAGCTGAGGCAAAACTAGAAGCAGAGAAAAATAGTTCTTGAAAAACAATGATCTGGTTGTAAATCCTTAGGACAATAGCTTTGGACAACTGAATTGACGACCTGGAAAATAAGTTCAAATTAAGAAACATTAGGCTGTAAGAATATTGGAGGCACAGCAAGAGAAGAAAAAATATTTTATGATGCATCATAAAAATGAGGAGACTGAGTCATTTTGAACTCTTTCTAGATGGTGCAGCAGTGTGTTGTAACTGTGAGAAGCCTAATCAGGTAACGGCTTGCCAAATGTGTGTCTGTTGGAATGAGGCATCATGTTTCTAAACTGCCACATAAATTTGAGTCTAATTTTCAGGGTTCAATACTTTTATTGAGATTGCAGTTTTTCTCTATCAATGTCAGAAATGTATGAAAGCGTTTATGATAATTAAAAGAGGAATGAAAACTATGACCCTAGAAGGGGCATTGCTCTATCCTGCCAACCTGGGAGTCTACGATGGCAGACTAATGGATGCTGAATTCTTCTTGCAATGACACACAAATGTCATTGCACTTCTGGAAAAGGTACAGTGTAGGAAACCAAATGGAAGGACCCTGCTATATACTACATAGTGATCTCTATCCCAAGATAGGCTCAGATTTGTTATATTGACATCCCTCCAATTTTCCTTTAACCCCAGAAAAGGACATCGTGTTCTGGCCCACTAGAATCCAATCCAATAGTTGTGTACATCTTGCTAGTGCTCTGCTGATTTTGGCAACTTTTACTGTGTGCTGTTGTACACAATATTTCGAGCTTTCTCCTGGTGTTAGTTCCTGCTGTATTTTTTTTCCTTAACTGTTACCGTTGTCTGCCATCTTTCATTATCATGTGAGATTAGTCTCCAAACATCACACGCAGACAGCTCTTGTTCATAGTCATTGTCATTCTAACTGTTGGATAGAAAAAACAGCTGAACTTTTCAAAAGGTGTAATGCTGGGTGCTTTGATTTAAAGATTTACGTCTGTTAATATTGGAAACTTACTTGCTTTTCCCTTTGGATGAATTCATAGCAACAAAATGTTTTGTAAGTCGAAAACTACATAATTGCTAATGTGTGAAATACTGTCCATGTGACACATCATCTACATTTCTCTTTATTTGATGTGATACTGGATAAAGTATTTAAAGGAATTTTTGATAGAGGGCTGTGATGTACTGGACCATTTAAAAATGGTTTTTAAAATATTGACAGAGTTAATTATGGACTATGAATGTTTTCTTWCACCCTAAAAAATGCAAGTTTACATCAGAGAATAAACTGAATCCTCATGGTTTAATTACATTAAATAGACTATGTGGAAAAACCATGAAGAAGCTAATATTGATTTCTACATGTTTCTGGTAAATATGATTATATGTACTGTATTCATTAGAATAAGGAAATAATGTCATTTGTGCCAAAAAAAAAAGTTGTTGGTGGTGAAATTGTATACAGCTGCAGCAACCATAACAGAATCAGTGATGAAAGTGTGCAATAAAATCCGACCCCTGAAATGGCAAAGCTTGCTCTTCATATCCAGGCTTAATTCAAATAAAAGCTGTATAGGAAAGAATGGAAGCCAAACTGAGGCAGAGTACCCACATAAAAAGCAAATGCTCCTTATATTAAATATAATACTCCTTGTATTAAAATTGTTACTGGATACAGTCTTCTGAACAAATCAGGCCCATTTGGTAGGTTCCCAATGCTTATCCTGTTAGATGGCTTCGCTCTGAAATTCCTTCAATGAAGATGAGTGATTTTCTTCACAGAGACAATTAACAAATACCAAAATGTATACCCTGTTGCTGATACTGCAGTTTGGGAAGATGTTGCTGAGGCAGTCCTCAGCAAGCCTGAGCAGCTGGAGTTTGACTCTAACTGTTCTTTAGAAGGATGTTTCTTTCCCAATTCTAGGCAATGCTGGAGTTACCATGTGCACAAGCAGAGTAAAATTAGTCCTTCAATACAAATTAAATATGGAAAATAACGATATGGATGAATGATGTGAAAAAGAAAAGCCTGAGAAAGCTAAACATGAATGGGTATAGTGAAATAGTTTCTACATCTTGATTATATATTCTAATGCATTTCATTTTCCTCCTTGCCAATCAAGTCCTGCTTTTACTTGACTTAGTCAAGCAAAAAAAGAGCCCTTTTTCTTTTTTTTTTTTTTCTTTTTAATAACAGAAGGGGAATGTGATTCTCCTGCATGGATGCAGAGAGTTAATACAGCCTGGCAATGCCATGCTTAGGAAGATCTTGCCTAGGGCCTTGGTCTATTCTGGTGGCTTATTTACAGGGGATTCAAACTTTCTGCAAAGGAGTGATCTGAGGCAGTTCCATGAAAAAAGCAGTTGAAAGAGGCTTGGGAGAGGGGAAAGTGGAAGAAGAAGGAAGTCTGGCATGGTGGTGAAGCGTCAGAAAAGGAGAGAAAGGAAACTGAAAGATCATTCAGCCTTTTTTTTCAGAGTAACAAAAGGAAAGCACTGAAGCAGCAAGTATGAGACCTCCTCTTTTCCTATGTTGAACCTCAAAGAAGTCTGCAAGGGTGAAGTCTAGAAATGCAAGACTTTAATGCAGATTGCATTGACTATTACAGATTATGTGATACTTGGACATGAATGCTGTCTCATTTCATGGCTCGCCAGTCCCACTTCTGCACAGTTTCAAAGACAACCCAAAACTAAGAGTAAATATTTGTAATTTCTGGGCAATTTCCAGGAACTCCTGGGAATAATGCATCCAGTTGGTCTCCATCTAGTATTGTCTGTTGTTTTGCTAAAATTGTCCTGTTTCCATGGCAAACATTTTTCTTCAACAAAAGTATGTTTATTAATTGTAATATGCTTAAATGCTAGCTAAGAGAACACCAATTTCTGGTGCTGCCTGAACACAGCACCAGGATGATTCTGATGAGGAAGTGCAGGAGACCATAAAAAAACATTAGAAGTCATAGGGGTCTTGTGTAAAGCTCAGAGAATAGTGTTCTGCCATTAAAAAAATCTCATTGAGGAGTTGGACTCCCTCATGTACTGAGCTGGTGGCTGACTAAAGTTCTCAAAAAGTAGCGAAATTCTCCAGTAATCCTAATACAGCTTCATGACACAAAGAGAAGACCAGACTTGCTCTCTTTAAATGGGRCTCTGAAAGCCTCCAAAGGAGCTCCTGTTTAAGGAAGCAGCTGGCTGTCCACAGGGGCTCGGCTTATGGTGTGAAATCCTCCCTCCTTCCTTAGCTTGTGGTCTTTGAAGCCCTTCTCTCTGACTCCCTTCCCCAGTATTTAATACACCTTAAATCCCTTCTGTAAATGTAATGTAAAAGATTGGAATTCTTCTTGTCCTCCTGCCTCTTTCATGCTCACTACCAGAGTTGTTTCCATGGCCAAGGTATTCTCCTCTTTCATCAGTAATTGCCCTCCTTCCAGGTTACGGACCTGAGTGGGAGAGCAGTAACCCCCACTGCTGAGCAGCCCCAGAGCCATGTCCTCAGACTTATGGTCACTAGCAAGCTTTCAGCCCATCACTGACAGAAGCTAATGTGCTGTTGAGGTGGTGCTGGGATGGCAGGGTGGATCAGAGGTGTTATAAGGCTAGAAATAGACTGAGCAGCATTCAGACCACTGCCCACTTGCTTCTGATCCAGGCCAGGATGAAGCTCAGACTTCCGAAAGAAACAACATGGTGAAAATGATCAGAGACTTGTCATAGGTACTGAYGTGGCAAAACTGCTGGCAAAAGCAAGCAAAAATAACATGAGAGAAAAGAGAGGAAGAATCTTAACTGGAGATATCTGTATATTACCAAAGCTAGTCTTGCCCTACCTGGCCTGGGTAAGGACAAGCACCCATCAGTGGCCACAGGGCGCTCAGACTGGATGCCACAACCTGACCAAGAAAAGAGGCACATGGGGCCCATAGACCACAGCTAGTGAGTTTAAAACTAGTTTTAGTATATCCATGCTACTGTGTTTGTCATATCGGTTTGTGGATCCAAAATACACCTCTGATTTTGAAACCTGTTTCTAGTGTGGTGTACACCCTAAAAATATGATTTTTTTCATCAGGGTGTAACAGATCTACTTTTCTCACACTTGCAGACAGTTCCCAAGTAGTGGGGAATGATCAATAGTTAAAAGAAGCATTTGATCTATACATAAATTTGAAATCTAAATACACTGAGCCTATTAAGTTTTGATACATTGCTTAAATACTAAAGGCAAAGCATAGTGTATGATTTAGTTACCTCCGTAGCTGAGAAATTATCTTATTTAAATAAATATTTTGTGGTTTACTTGTGTGATTTTGCAAGAATACCCTTAAGGAAATAAAACATTTTCAAGATTTTTTTTTTTTTTAATTACTTTCAAGAGAAGCCTTATTAGCCAGGCTGAGGTTTGGTATTATCTGTGTATACCTATATTGCTATTCAGTAGCAAAGAGTCAAATTTTTAATCTTTTGTTTATGATTAATAACATTGATGAATTTTCATCTTTGTCTTTGCAGACAGATTAAGTCTGACACAGAAATTTGCAGTTCCAGAAAGTTTTAGTTGTGAGATGTCAATAGACTCACAAATTCTCGATTTAGGCTATTAAAGATAGGCACTCTTAAAAAAAACTTAGACCCCTTCAGTTAACCAAAATAGTTTTCATGACTACTATTTAGCTGAAGAAAGAGGTAAGTATCTGCTGTTATTCAGAACCCCTGTTCTCTAGAGCTCCTAAGCCCTCTGTTATCAGTGGAGAAATATAACTGCAATGCCTCATCCTAGAAATAAGGATATTTATTTCTTGTATGAGATAGAAAGAAGTGTCTTGCAGCTGCCAGATACAGATATATATATACTGCAGCTGAGCCCTCATACAATGTCAGGATGAAACGCAGCATGTACCATCCCTTCCTGTGGTTTCATTTGGAAAGCATCTCTGGTGCATGGGCTGAAAGATGACTGGTGTACCTTAACACGTCCCCTGTTTGTCCACCTCCGGAATGAACAACTTCTGAAGGAAACTATCCTGGCAGGAATCTGAGTGCTGTATGCAGTCTGACCTGTTGTGATATGCGTGTGTAGGGAGAACAAGGGCAGGATATTGATCTGAGCATATTAAGTCCCATTTGCTCTTAATCCGCCACTGGTTACTTGGTCTTACTATAATTTATAACATATACTCCTATCACACACTGATCTCAGACCTGTGCTTTGCCTGGACAAAATACAAACAGGAAACTGAGAATGTTGTCACTGACGCTAAGTGGATTTTATGGCTATGGTAATATGAATGGAAAATCAGTGCATTGTATTTTACCCAGATTTCCTGCAGCAAATGGAATCCCATTACACTCACTTCAGTGAACATCATTTTTTAGATTCTTGAACAGGCAGGTCTTTTATTTCAGGTTTTCTCCCCGTAAGCAATGTGATACAACTCATCTGTGCTAAGCAAAATTTTCTTTGCTTAGACCAAGCCTTTGTGTTTATTGTCTGCTACTTTAACCACCTTATATCTCTCTCTCTGCTGTTAAATCTGTGTCTCTTTATAAATGATTCTTTAAGAAAAACAAGTCTAAGACTATTTCTGCATGGTCTTTATCTGCAGTGACTGATGACCTGATGACTTACCATATCTAAAACCTACATTTGGCATCATTTTGCAACTGAACTTCTAAAAACGGGAAGACCTCACCATAGAAACAACCCAGTTGCATTTTTTCTTACAGATTCTGTCAGGGGAGGTCTTTGCCAGTTCTCATCCCCCTGTTTTCCTTCTCTGCCATCTCTTTTTAGCTGAAACTTGCATCAAGCTGAATATTGAAAAGGTGCAATGCTTGAAAGGACTTGGGGAGATGCCTGACACTACAGAAATAGAATAGAAATATATGTGAGAACCACCCACTCTTGCAGATGCAGAAAGAGCATCCCGCTTCTCTGCAATAGCAAGGGAATGGATGTACCCACCTCTTATCAGAAGGTGTCAGTGTTGCCCCTGGCCTTCCCTGTGCAGCAAGGCTGAACAAACGAAAGGCCATGGGTCATTCATGAAGTTTATTTTTGCCCTACTAAAATGCCTTTCAACACCTGCRCATACGGCCGCAATATTTCGGAAAATGTTTCTGGATACCAGTTGGTCTCCGGGAGATGTGTAACATCGCTGTTTCTGAATGGTAGAACAAGGTGGGGGTGTCGCGGTGGGGGTGAGAAGGCTGGATTTACAGTGCTGAATATGCTTTTTATAGCACCAACATTTGAGCTGCCAGAGCATAAAAATATTTTAAGTCTAGTTCAGCTATCATTTATTTGTCAAATACAAACAGTGCATGTACGCAATTTTTAATTTCTAGGTGCTGAGAATCAGTTATGGCTGCCCAAAAACAAATTGTGAAAGTATGTCAAGATGCATTTGAATTCAAAATTTCTGCTCCTTATGTTCTCATCTAAATCTTTCTGACATTGTTACGTCCAGCTCAGGGAAAGGGAAGGAAAGAGATAAAAAAGATACAAAATGCAGGGCAACCGAATCCATCCCCCTTGCCAGCTGCGTGGTGCAAAGGGGTCTCTGGGGAGGTGAGGTACTGAACCCCTGTCGGGTGGGATGTAAAGGTCTGGGAACTCAGTAGAGCTTCACTGAAGCCTCCCAGCAATAAAGCTGTTCTGCTATCAGTTGTTTTCGTATCTTTGTTCTTGTCAGGAACATTACATTTATATCTATTATACTTTGTCAAGTCTACCTGCCCCCTCCTAATTTAAATATTTTTTAAATTATATTAACAAGGCAGAAGGCATTTGGATGGACTTGATGTTGACATCAGCCTTAAACTAGCAAAATTTGCTATGTCTGACTGGGATTTTTAATGATTAGATAAGATATCAAAATGAATCCTTGTATTCACTTATGCTGAATAATTCTTTTGCACTGAATTAATTGTTTGAGGAAACAAATGAAGCAGAAGGAGCTTGTTATATAGACATTTTGATTTTGGATGGCTTCTTCTCTTCCAAGTCTTGATCAGATTATTTCTAAAACCTAAGAGAATTTTCAGTGAATTGAATGTTAAACATTGGGATTTTCTTATCACGGTTTGCATGTTTCCAATTAAAAACCTTATTCTATTGCCACTGGAGTACTTGGCAAACTTCCCATCAGCTTCAGTGACTGTAAAGTGAAGCACAAATGGTTTTACTATGCTAGATTAATAAAGGTATTTTGACCTTTTTTACCTCCTCAGGTAAATAACAACCTAAGAAAACTGTCCTGAACCCACCAACTATAAAAAATTAGTTTTAGGCATATGGTAGTACATTATTGTTTTATCTTCTGTCTCTTGCAGCAACTAGCATCTGGTGCTTCAAAGACTTCATTAATTATATTTAGCCAAAAACATTATGCCACGCATGGACTGAGGCACAGAACTTTTTCCTTCATTCTTTCAATAATCAGTTTATATCTTGAAGCAAAAGGTATGATTATATTTAAGTTTAATTCATGCAACTAAAATCATGTTTATCCATAAAACCATTTAGCACATCTAAAACTAGAATCTAGAGAGTTTGACTCTGGCCTCCTGTAACACTGAATCTCAGAAGTTTACTCCAGACAAAGACTTGGGTCTTCCCTTCTTTTTGTTCCAGTCCTGTAAAGGGAACTCTGCTCTCTCCTTTCACTGATAAGCACTGATGCTTAAGTAACCAGGATGTTAGAAGAGATGATTATCCCCACCCGCCTGGCAGGCGGTTCCCCAAGAAAAAGAAACAGCATTTGAACTAGTTTTTGTCTGCATACAATTGTGCTCAGCTGGAGGAACTTTGATGAAAGGGCTTTTCACAGGAGGTAGGTTTCAGAGTTATCTGGAGAACAAGAGGAAACTGATTATTTTTGTATCATCCCCACATAATCTTGGACCTCAAACACCAAGATGTCCCTAAGCTTCCTGTATGCTGTCATAGGGCATGTTGACCATACTGCCTTGCTAGTGACTGCAGCTCTTGTAGCCAAGATAAACTCCAAGCAAAACTGTTAATGTTTTTTTTGGCATTAGTCATAAAAAAGAATTTTACTGTCTGTTTCATGGAAGCAGCTTGCCGCTGCTGTCATTAGGGGGCCTTAGAGGGTAGTCGGTGGTGGGAGAGAGAGAGGAGTAATTGCTTCTGTTTCAGTAAAGTAATAAAAGGTTTGGTGTCTCTGGTCCAAGGTCTACTTTTGATATGGTATAGCTGGCTGACTGTAACCACTTGCTCTGTAGCCCCCTCTGTAACAGCCCCTCCCTCCCCATGGTTCAGCTCAGGTCTAGTGTGTGCCAGCTGCATAACCTTGGCTGAGGCTGCTGAAGAAATTGTGAAGTTTCTGTGCAAAAGAGCTGTGAAATGGTCTGTAGAGCAGTGACATGTGAGATAAGAAAGGTAAAATTGAAGAGGCAGGATTGTTGAGATAGGGGTAGATCACAGCTCAAGGATTCAAGAGGAAAAACATGAACATAAAAAGTAGAAAATATTACAGGAAAAAACAAGGGTTTGGAATACGGCAAGTCAGCAACACTGAGGGTCAACTCCAGGGACCAGCAAGGATCAACCCTTCCCCTCCTGAGAGGGCTCTGCCTGGCCTCCAAAGACCTCATGATGAGCATATTAATGCTAAGCCTAATAATAGCTCCTTAATCCTAGCCCTACTAGCTGTAGAGCTCATAAATAATAAACCCATAAATAATTGCTTTACGCTTTTAAGTAGTATATACCCTGCTTACGAAATCTGTTTGTGCATTGCTTAAGGTACCCAAACGAAGGACCCCAAGGAGGGAGGGTTATAAGAGAGACCTTTCAGTTGCAGATGCCTGCATGCCACGTACCCCACCTTTTCTGCTGGCATCGTGAGCAGTTAGCTTAGCTTTCCAGGGGGCTGCTATGGGCAAAACAGGCCTCAGGACCAAGTGTTGCTATCATCATCTGTCTGCTGCCCTTGACAGCATCTGGCTCTGAGTATACCTTGCGTGAGTCTTGCCTTCAAGCTAGCTAGTCTGCATGCTGCTGGCAGTGACCAGACTGGTTATCACATGCTAGCAGTGCTCCTTTGCATCTGCCACCAGAGCTATCCACTAGACAATACCAGCATAATTGCATTACAGCAAGTGTTGCTCAAGTGCAAATTAATATATACCCCCTGGCCCAGGCCCAGGACTTTATTTTGATTGATTAGATTAGTTTAGATTAAATTGGTAGCATTTGGTGTTGAAAGAGTGCAAGGATCCTTGGGCAAGAAAACGGGAGTAATAAAGGTATGTACTGTTTGAGTAACTTTCTGAGGTACAGCTGACCTCAGGACAGATGAGCTCCAAGCTAGAGGAACCAACAGCTCTTCTCATCTCTACCTGGGTACCAAACCTGCTGTCCTATTCTCATTGTGTTATATTGCCTTCTTTTATCAAATGTCTCAGGTACATAGTTAGCAAAACTGTTCTTGGACAATAGCCTTAAAAGACTTTTGTTATTTATTTGAATAGGGTTCTCATCTTATCATGATCCTAATCTTCACATATAACGCTAAACAGTCTATTTTTTACTTAATATCTGTGTAAAGGGCTGCTTCCCACATGTCCTGGTTTTGGCTGGGGTGGAATTAATTTTCTTTCTAGTAGTTGGTATAGTGCTATGTTTTGGATTTAGTGTAAGAAGAATGTTGATGACACGCTGATGTTTTTAGTTGTTGCTAGGTAGTCTACTTTCTCAAGGACTTTTCAGCTCACATGCTCTGTGAGGTGCACAAGAAGCTGGGAGGGAGCATAGCCAGGACAGCTAGGCCAGCTGGCCAATGGGGTATTCCATACCATGTGATGTCATGCTCAGCATATAAGGCTGGGGGAAGAAGAAGGAAGTGGGGGACGTTCGGGGTGATGGCGCTTGTCTTCCCAAGTAACCGTTACGCGTGATGGAGCCCTGCTTTCCTGGAGATGGCTGAACACCTGCCTGCCCATGGGAAGCAGTGAATGAATTCCTTGTTTTGCTTTGCTTGCGTGCGCGGCTTTTGCTTTCCCAATTAAACTGTCTTTATCTCAACCCACGAGTTTTCTCAYTTTTACCCTTCCGATTCTCTCCCCCATCCCACCTGGGGGAGAGTGAGCGAGCGGCTGTGTGGGGCTTAGTTGCCGGCTGGGCTTAAACCACGACACCACACTACCTGTATGTTAACTGGCTAGAGTCCCACCATAATGGGGATGCTATTCTTACATAATTACAACCCACAGCAGATGGTAGTTCAGGGAATTATGTTAGTTCATTAGTTATGACTTATAATAGATCTCCACAAATTATTGAAAATCAAGGTATGCTTCTTTTATGCTAAATGACTAATAACTTGCACTCTCCATTTTGGTGGATACTTTGTTATTTTCCTGTCAAAATGGTGAAATAGATTTATCTAAAAGGGAGAATTGCTTACTACTGCTTAAGGAGCACATAAATCGACTGACAGTAGACTAACTTTCGCACATTCCTCTTATTTTAACTCTACTGGACTATAACAGCAGAAGACAAGTAGGACAATACTCTTGTCTAGAAATTCAGGTGCCTGCTGTGTTTGGAATTGACTATGTCTCTGCAAATTTAATCAATTTAACTCAGAACAGGTACTACTAGAAAGGATGAATACAGCAACACATTTGTGCAAGAAAACATTTCCTCTCCACTCACAGCCTTGAGCTTTATATCAAAAAATACCCCAACAGAAATATTGAACTTGCAAAATGAAAACAACACCATCAAACCCCAAACTAGGTAAAGCAGTGACAAGTAAAGATTTGAAGAAAGCAAGAATGCTGCTGATTTTTTTTTTCCTTAGGATAACCTGAATACTGTTGATTACTGCAATGGAAAAATACTTGAGAGAAAAAAAAATCAAGTCATGACTTCCTCCCTTGAGTTCCCACACTCTCACTGCTGAGCAGATCTATAGTTGCACTTTATTGAACGTGTGGACAGGCTAATCAGGAATAAAAGAGTCCTGAGTGAGACTTTGCCCTTTGCAAACTAGTCTACAAATTGGTTTAGTGCAGCTTTCTAATATATTGGGGAAGGGGAAAGGCAAAGGAGAACTATTTGAAGATATATTGAACTATTTGGTTTTAATATGCATTAACTACCAGAACAGATACTTAATGGAGGAAATGTTCTCTTTTCTGAAACAGCATTTCTACTTAATCAGCAATGAGAAGCCAAAAGAAAAGGTAAGAGAGAAGATGGGGAAGAAAGGAAAATAGAAAAGAAAGAGAACTTCTGTTCTGATATTGTCCCTGATACTCTGAGCTTCCTAATGATCCAAGGTGGCTAACTAATGCTGTCAGTCATGTTGCTACTGAAGTAGCCAGGGAGGCCCATTGCAGTCAATTGTTCTGGGTGTCATGCAAACCAAGGAGAGGTGATTTCAGAATTTGAGAGGGCATATACTAAAGAGGACTGTAGTTATATAAAAAAGAACAAGCATAAATGACACAAAATAGAGGGGAAGTGAAGAGAGGATGCTGGGAAGAAAGCAAAAGCCAAACAATTCTACAGGATAAATTTTCACAATACCTGCCACTCAAGTTCTTCCCTCAGTAGTTTCAAAAGCTGAAATGTTAAGCTGTAAAAAATGAAACATTTTAGCCATCTCTAATTAATTAAAAAAAAATTGTTAACATTGTTAAAATTGTTAAAATGGAATCAAAAAATTTACTAAGATTTTTTAATGACATTTCTGCCTTTCTGAATCGGAATTAGTTTCAGTTGGTTTCTTTTTCTCTCCTTGTTACAAGTATTTAGAAATTCTAAATATGAGTGAGAACTTCAATTAAACACAATAACAAATTTATTTAGAAGAAAAAGGAAAAGCGAAACCACTGCCTCCCTCCACCCAAGCAGTTTAATGACCTTCTGTGTCCTCTCCTATAGAAAAGTATAGTACCCTACTCATGATACTTGGTTGTAAAGGGAGGGGATTGGCAGCTGTGAAGCTCACATACCATTTTYCAGCTCACTAATGTTGTCAAATCCAGTGCTTTGGAAATCCAGTACTAGAAATGGAGTCACAGATACAGAGGAACATCTCTGAACGTATGGTCTGTGGAGTGGCCATCTCCTCCACAGTGATTGTAGTCACAGTCCTGGAGATCTTGTTCTGGAAAACAATTCTTACTGCCTCACAGAGCAAGGATTAAGGAATTTCAGTAGGCTGTTTAGACAGCTGTAGGTCTCAGACTTTACAATGTATGGCTATATTGTACTCTGCAGTCACATAACCTATGTAATTAATTTATTACACATTGATATAAAATCTTTTTAATTTCCTTTGTAGCCACATGGCAAAGCATTTTTTTCTACTTCATTATCTTTTCAAAGAACATCCCCTCTCTCCATGGGTTCATGGACAAACATCCTTGTCAGACATAGGTTCATTAGAATTTTAATTATTTTCTAATTGTGCGATATTTCCTCTCATTTTTTTCCCTAACTAATGAGTTTCACATTTCCTCTTGACCTGATCTTAAATCCACTATAATTATTTATATAATGGTACATTATACTGAAGTATCTTCCAAGTTACATTATAAGAGAACGTGTGTGTGTGTGTGTGTGTGACKTACTCAAGGGTGTAATCTTGGCTGTAAGAGTGCATTACTGATAACTATTTCAAGCACTATTAAAAAACTGTATTTTTGTTCTGGGCAACATTTTACAATCGTAAAATAAGCTGCATGTCTTCACATGTACCTTCACTTGCGCTCAGCCTGTCTGCAGGGGAGGATAATCAATTTGCATGCTCAATCACAACAGTTGCATCTGCCAGAGAACATGTACACGCACATATTTGAACAATGAACATTGACTCTTAAAGGTAATAAAATATACCATATGAATTCAAGCTTATGATGTAGTCAAATGCAGTGCCTTTCAAAAATAACATCTGGTGTTTGAACACGTTGTTTTTCATTTACCATGTCACTGGAGGTTTTTTGTGTCTGTGAAAGGACTGCATATGCTTCAAATATGTCTTATTTAATCTTACAAACATTCCTAAACCTTCTTTGTTGTTTATTATGTTTTCTATTGTTTTGTCCCCATGAATGCAAAAATATATGCTTCTTTTCCATGAATCAATCATGCTTAGACTCTGAGGCCTGTGTCATTTTAAACTGAAACTAYACAACCTGAAATTTGTTGTCTGTTCAGGTCCCTGATTCTTGCTGCTATGTATGAAACATATTGCTATTGGACTTCAGTAATTTGCCTGAGACCAGAATTTCCTTATCAGATGAACACTTCTTCCCTGGGATAAAACTTGAAAAGTTGTCTGGTTTTGCAGAGTCTTTAAGGATTTGAATTAATCAGTTTGAAAGTCAGCATTGTGTCAATCCCAGATGAATATTGCTCCTGCAGAAAAAAAAAATCCCCATAAATTGTGTGCTACTGTGGAAAGCTGTCAACTCCCATTCAACTTCAACTAGGACTCGGGTGACCTTTGATTAGCCTGGTGTTACCCTCCAGCTAAATGAGTTAGTAGCTATTAAAGCTGAAACACACATCCGACCTTGTGTTATAAGAGTATTTAGTATTCAGCTATGGACTGCTTCTAAAACTAGTGTACAAAGACATTCAACCTATAATGATCTTTCCACTTATGAAAAGATCCTTCTTTCATCTGATTACTTCTGGCAGTGGTAAAAACAACGCGTTTATTTAATTATAACACTTAAAGATTCCATTGACTCTACTGCATCTCACAAATTGCCTTTCATTCAGCAATCCAAGCAATGCTTAGAACAGTATTAATAGGGAGTTTAGAAGTGTAGAGGAGCACCCACTGAGGGCAGACATTTCATTTTGGGTGTATACTGTTTTCTCAGTTTTCAGTGTGCATTCCTGCCTTATGTTCTCCATAACTACTTCTTCCTCTCAACCTCGAAAGGCCCTGCAGTGAGAAGCAATGTGCAAAGCACTAAATGGAGGGTACGAAAGAAACGCATAGAGCAAGTAATGAAGGAAGGTTAATGTTCTGGTATTCCTCTCTTAGGAAAAATCACCGAAACTGCGTTCCTCCTGAGAAGAACAATGGGTAGCAACAAATGTATATAAAACAAAGGTAGTGGTGGAGTTAAACTATGGGCATTAGAGCATCTGTCCGAGGTCAGATAAAGGGTCTGTGTAGTTCAGCATCTTGTCTCTGATGGTGGCCAGCAACAGATGCCAGGGAGAAGTATGAAGCAGCACAAGCATACAGGGAGGGATATTTTCCCTGAACAGTGGACGCAGTCTAGCTTTCAGCTGTCTGTGGCTCTGGGACATCCTCAGAGCATGGTACCAGTAACATCTCAGAAAAGGAGATATTCTTGAGGCGCACAGATGCACTTCAGGCACCTCTTCTCATCACTGGTCAGCAGATCCTTTTCTTTTGCCATTGGCCACATGGCTTTTCTTCCTCAGGGTGACGTGTCCTCACCTCAAGTCAGGGTGACGTGCCCTCATGTCCTCCTCCCTCCTTACCCCAGACTTCTGGATCTCCTACTGCTTTGAACAGGGCTGGCAAGTCGCACTTACCCACTGTACGCTGGGAATCCACTCTGTACTGCAGTCCTTTGGCAGTTCCTCCACAGAAGTCAGATACCTGAAAACTGACCACTTGCCACAGCAGTCACTGTGTAAAAAAGTGTAGATTCACCATATTTGTACTTAGCTGCTGACTAGGTCTGGAGGCAACTGAAATCAATAAACCATGCTTCCCTAATGTTCACTAAATACTTTGCTAGGAAAGGTCAAAATCTTGAGCAGCTACACACCCTGCTTGCACTGGATCTCTGCTGAGATCTGAAAATGGGGTCGAAGTCCTGTTTATTTTTACTTCTAGAAGTTGCTCCATTCAGGAGGCTCAGAATACACTTTTCAGGTCTGTTATCATGCAGTACCTGGCCTAAACCCATGAGTCCAGCTGTAAGGCCACTGGCTGTGAATGTAYGAAATTCAGACTCAGCTATGAAAATATTCTGACCTGCATCACCTGCCTCTCAGATAAATGCTCTGGACTTAAGTTCTCTGACTCCTTCCAGCTAAAGCTATTCTGTTTGGCAGGGATTCGTAAAATATTGTGCCAAACAGAAATTGTGACCATAGTGTTTTATGGTTAGGATGCCCACTGGAGAGAAAGTAAGCATAGCTTACAGGCCCCTGCTGTCACAATTACAGGTATGACTAATGAAAACAGAGAATGTCCACTCAGTCCTTTGCTGCCACACAGTATTTTTACTAAGTGGTCTGACTGCTCTGCTAAGCATATTTCTTAACGTTTTCCTGACAGTAGTTAATTTTCACTTGGTAGTTTCATCTGGGCATCTACATGTCACTATCCAGGACACAAGTTTCTGGTATGTTATACACTCTTCTGATTCAGCTGAAGCTGGGCTGTAGCTAATGATGTCTACAGTCTCCTTATTGGTCTTTCCCTCAAATACCAGAAGGACTTAATACCTCCCACCATACTAATGCTTGGTTGATCTTCAGTTCTCTCAGATACATTCAGTTCTCTCTCACGTCTCAGATACACTTCAAGGTTAAAGGTAAAAAAATTCAGCTTTGCTCTGCTGCTGTAAATCTCCTGTTCCTGTGTAGATGTTAGACTGAGTTTGAAATTTAGATATATCTCCTGTCTCTAATATTATTTTCTTCTCATTATAAGAAGAAAATATAATACTGAAATACCCTGACGTGTCTTTTGAGATGGAGAATTGAAAGGTCCTTTTTTTAGAATCCTTCATACTAACTAACCCATGACTTGCCCTTTGACAGGTTGTCTGTCTTTGCAGTTTCCAAAGCAATTTATCAGTGATGCATTTCTGTAATCAAAGTTTAAATAGAAGAGATGTGTTGTGCCAGTGTTTCTTGTGTTACTATGTTTCTAAAAAGCAGTATTAACCAGCTCTGCCTCATACAGGATTCCGCATTGAACTGCTTTGTTTTCTGATTCCTCAGTCCTACAGAGACTTTCGTAGAGCTCAGTTCCTTAACATATTATACCACAATTTTCTAAAGATAGCAGGGTATAACTCTCCATAGAGCTGGATTTAGAGCTGGTAATAACAGTCTGAAAGTGAAAAGAGACAATGATTATCATTAGCCAAGAAAACTCTCCAACATGTATCAAAGAAGTGAAGAATACTCCCAAAGGTCCTTCTTTGTGACACCGGGTTTGCATAGGGCACTTTAGCCCTGAGTCTAGTCTGTTCTTTAAGTTTTGCATTGTTGTTGTCGTCTGTCCTTCACAGTCATGTTTCAAATGACCTTTACTTCTCCAGACAATGGTGTTACTCTTGGGTTCTCTGATAGTTCTGTATTTTTAATGATCAGAAGTCTTGTATTCTCCAGACTGTGTTGGATAACTGTGTTTGTTTCATTAGGACAGTGATGTCAGGTGCTTTTTAGCACCTCTGTTGTGAGTTTGTTGCCTCTTGTTTGCTTTTTTTTCAACTTCTGATTTCTACTTGTACTTCAAACACCAAAGTTTATCCAATACAAATTTCAAGCTTACATGTCAGCATGTGATGTTGAAGTGTGATCTTGCAAAGACTTCTGTGAACTGTTCTGTCTCCTAGTTTGTGGTGTCTCTGTTGAGAGTTTTCCATTCTTTATTCTGAAATTTCCCTGTGGAGTTTTAGCCACTTTGGGAAATGATATGTAGACATCTGCAGTCTTCATCTGAGCTAGTCTTTAGACTCCTCTTTTAGTTAATGAATAGAAACAAACTTTCAAGCCACCACTAATCTGATTTACTTTAGAGGAGTTGTAGAAGATGGGGTGAGTTGCACTTTAGAAGTGCTTATTTCTCTGTGTTGCCTAGAGAGGAAACTAGGTGAGATTAGGATAGATTAATGCCAGTGTTTATTACTTTATAGTTCCTACTATAAAAGCAGCAACTCCCACCAAACCTTCAAGAAACCTATGATTATCTTTTCTTGCAGGGGTTTTCTGGTATTTCATGCTCCTTTCCTTCTCCTCCTTCCAATATTTTACTGGAATTAGCATTCAAGAAAATGTCCTCCCTGGGGTCGTCTTTATTTCCTTGAGGCATCATCTTTCTTCTGCAGTTCTGCAGTTTTTGCTCCCTCTCTGCTGAAATCCAGTTGTGATTGCTGTAACTTCTAACACATTGCCTCCGACTACTGCTATTTTTTCCTTTGGTTCCAATCTCTAGTTCATATTTCTATGCCTTTCTCACTGCCTAATCTGTCCCTCAGTTCAAAATAGAATTTTCTAGAGTACAGTTCTGGTTTTAGATTTGCACTGTTCATTTTCTTTTCCAGCTCCTCTTTACTCCACAAATTTATATGCATTTTGGCACGGAAGGGTTGTGATGGCTGCTTTTTCTTGCTTACCTATATGATCTTGAGTCTTAGACAGAGGATCTGAAATTCATGTTCATGCAAATGTGATTTATCCCTTTTTTTTACTGTGACATCTGTAGAGTTCTGTGTTTTCCTGTGTTGGAATGAGAATAACAAGAAAAAAAACATGATTTGGTCAACAATATCCAAGCCCCAATACTCTTTCCATGTTACTATATATTCAATTGACATGCCACTGGTGTGTCACACACCTCTGTGACATCTGTCATGAAGAGTAAGTGGATGGTATTCAGCTAATTGCTCTCTGAATGCAAAATATTTTTGTCCTGCTCTCCTCATTGGGGCACTGACTGACTGACAAACTATTTTGAGACCAGGCATATGATGCCTTGATTCCTACCTGGATACTATGTTCTCTGTAACATATGATCTCATGAGCACCACCTCCCCTAAGTGCTTATCTTTGCTGCTGCCTGAAGAGCTGAGATTCTTCTTTTTTTTCTAAGCATTTCTTATCTGCAACAACTCCCTCTGATGTCAAGGGTTTCAGATTTATGGTTTTCTCTCTTTTGTCATGATCTATGACCTTTTTGCCAGGGCTGAGTTGCTTTTTCAAAGATATCGGGTTCAGAGTTGACAGCCATGAAGTAGATGACTAGGACAGGGTTGGGAGGAGTGTGAGGATCCTACCCCAAATCCGCAGGAGGGAGGGCATGGGACAGGGATTTCTTGTGCCGGGACAGGGATTTCTTGTTCCAGGACAGGTAAGGAGGTAATGGAGGAGCTGCCTGCCAGGCTGATCATGGGAGGAGAGGAAATTCCAACTAGAAAAAGAGGGACACAGTGGTGGGAAACAGATCACTTTGGCGGAGTAGTAATACTTGTGATACCAGAAACAGGTCAGAATGTAGTTTGATCACAGTAGTGTTCTTTGTTTTTTAAACTATTGTTTCCACAAGTCAGTAACTAACTTGGATTTTTTTTTTTCTTGGTGCTGAAATTAAACTCCAGATCATTGGCTCCCAGAGACCGGCTTTCACCAGCAGCTTTCATGCAGTATGAAGAATCATAAAATTCTCTATTAGTCATGTTACTTGGACAATCAATCTCAGTCATTCCAGTTCTGGAATGAGCTATATCACGGCTATATGTTACAGTAGAGCTCTCAGGCATGTGAGAAACAAAACTTCAAGTTTCTCCAAACAGATGAGAAATCAAACTTGCATAGGCAAAGGCCTGTATGAGAGAGAGAATTATCGAGTTATCAGGCTTAGTCCCTCTTCCCCTCTTCTGACAATATTTTGAAAGAAAGAGTTTGAACAGGTGACTAGCTTTAGGAAAGGATTCATAATTTAAGCCTAAGCAGTTACAAAAATAGGCCAGAATTACAAAACTTAGTCTTTGATTCTGAAGTCCAAGTTCACCAGCAATATTGCAAGCAGCTTCTCGTAGGTGCTGCATGGACTTAAGCTGCTGTGTCATGCATGAGCATTATACTGATATGGGCAGGAATGCAGTGGTCCCAGGAGAAGCACAGATGGCTCAACTGAGATTTCCCGAGAGATCCTTCTTAGCGAGGTACATCCCTTCTTCGCCTCCTGAGAAAGAAGGAAGGACCATCACTCATGTAAGAATCTGCCTTGTAATTGCCTGTTATATCCCTTTTAGCACAGTCTTTTTATGTGTGTAAATGGACCCTCATTAAAGTAGGTTGTCTCTTCAAAGGGCAAGTGAGAATTTATCCTTTTAGAGAAAAACTCTCAGGAATTTCAGATATTATGAAATAGCCTCAAAAAAAAAGACACTGCATCCGCTCAGTGTATGACACTGGATAATAATTCATGGAATTCAAGGTGAAAATATAAGGGCTTGGGAGGAAAAGAAAAGAAATCTGGGGAAGAATGTGTATGTTTCCAGTGAATGCAATGACACTGGTATTTTCTCAAATTCATGTATCTGATAATGCCTACTCCTGAAAGCAATCTCTGTTCCCTGTGCTCACTTGCAGTTAGAATTGCTGAAGCTTATRGCAGTGAGAGCTTTTACGAAAAATATAAGGAAAAAAGGTGAAAAATGAGAACATTTGTAATGAAAATTTTCACAAAAATGTGTCCCTTCCATCAACTTCCTTTTTAATTTCAAAATGTGTGGCCAACTCTGACATCAACAGCTAAGTCATTCTTTGTGTAGAGCTGTTTCCCTTACCATCTTGTTTCTTTTTCCATTGAAATAAATCTTACATTGAATCATTTGAAAGGATAGAGTTTAACATTTTTTGACAACTCGAGTACTTAAGGCTTCTTCCTCAGAGACACTTAGAGCCCTAATGTATAAAGAAGAGTTGCATCAGACTGAACTTCTGTAGGGAAGCTGAAAAGATTAAAGCATGTAAGGCTCCTTCCCACCTAATGCTGAAAGAAAACTTCAGGAGGGGAAAACAGCTATTTTCTATCCATGACTTAACCTTTCGAAGCATGGAGGGCATTCATCCAACATTTGTACTTGCTTTGTTACCCTTCCTTTTCAATTATGTTGAATTTCCATAATGCTTCACAGTGGCATTTCTTTAGCCTCAGCTTTCTTATAACCATCTCATTCTTCCAGAAAAGAAATCATAGATAAAGTGGAAAACTACCAGCAAGGCCTTATACCACCAGCTCTGAGCATGGGAATGAGCTCAGTGGAAAAACACAGCATTTGGCTGTAGAAACACAAAACAGGTGGCTATAGGTCAGTTCACATTCTTGTCATCCAAAATTACTTTAACAAGCAATTCCACAGTGCTTAGTTTCTCAGCACGTTCCATCTATAATGTCACCAACTGGACTTTGGCACCAAGCAGTTCAGCTTCAGGTTATTGCCATCAGGTAGAGTTGTCTGCCACTTGGCCAGATTATAAGCAACTTACAGTTCGCTTTTAAACAGTAAGGCTACTCAGAAATGAAGTGCAAGCTCTTTCTTCTTCCACAAATTATCACAGGCACTGTTTTCTTCTGTAGATCCAAGCACATCATTGGTATAAAATGAACAATAGCAGTAATCAAACGTGTTATGCAAGTACATTAAGAGATACACCCCTGAACATTACCATTCTTCAGAAGGAATCATAAGGCTATGGGTCTAGAGCCCTAAACAAAATCATTGATACATTTGGATGCTGCAACTGAAATGTCAGAAATATCTAGAGCCTTTCTCCTACTGCTCTCCCTCATTACCTTCCCACCTACCCTTCGCCACTGTGAATTGGGACCCATCCAGAAGGTAAAATGATAACAAAGGTGATAAGTATTCCTCTGCCCATCGTGCAAATGCATGCAGGATAACCTCTGGCAGCAATCCCATGTCTTTTGAACTTGTTTTACTGTAAGTGTAATCATTAAAGGCCAATTCCATCCATTAAAGTTTAGAACAAAGAACAGTCTTCATAAATGTTTACCTCAACACCTCTCAGATTGTGCTCTTGTTTTCCTAAGCGGAGCACCTGAGCAGTAAAGCAGCCCTTCAGTGCTGTGCAGTAAAAGCCATACTGTAGTGTGTAATGTATTTTGGCTTGCTACCGTGGCATATCTTAGTGTCTTTAAGAACAAATAGGAGCAGTTGAATGTAGATCATTAAGCAGCTGTCTAATCATAGGGTCTTTAATTACCAATGTGCACTTAATAGAACCCAGTGATCTAAGGCGAAGGAGTCTTACTCAACATCCTGCCCCTTCTTGCTCACCCTCCCACATATTGGTTTACCCCCTACCCTTTGTCTGTAGTCCACGAAAAAGGGGGGGACTTATCCTTTCTTTGCCCACAGCCGTCTGTGTCTTCTTGGGGTTTATGGAGGGCAAGCTGTTCCTAAGCTGACCTCCAAATATACTTATCTTCTCATCTGATTCTACCAAAACATTCCACTTTTTCCTTTGGACATGCATAAAAGTAATCAATTCAGTCTTTCAGGTCTACTTTGCATACTGGTTCCCCACCTGTCTATCAGAGAAAGGTAAGGGAAAACACTGAAAACATACTGCAAACAGCTGGAGAGGAAAACAGCAGGCTTGGTGAGAGAGACTGGCAGTATTAATGCTCTTAATCTAACACAAAACTTCTCAGAGGTTGCTAATGACATATTAACCTACCACTGATCAGTTAATTTTCTTTAGTTTCTCCCATCTTTCCTTCCCTGGCACAAAATCCCTTGTTCCATGACTATTTTCATTTTTTGTCTCTCTTTGTTCCTTTATCTGTCTTAGTTTCTCAGGGTATTTTATTTGTTTGTTTGCTTTTAAGATTATGAAGTCCTGGAGCACAAGCATGTTTCCCTTGCGTGCAAAACATTCAGTGCTGCTGGCAACCCCGAACAGTAACAGCGATGAGAGCTGGTGAGAACACTTTGAACTGATGATTTCATGTCAGGAAAACCTTTTTGCTCAAAACAAAGAATGTTCTGTGCATTTGCTTTTAATGGCTTTTCCCATATACATGTTTCTGAAGTGTGGGATGAAGTCTCTGGTAAAAGATCAAGTCAGAAACCTCATCTTTCCTATCTCAAAATGGACATTTCAACACAGCTCCATTTTGTGATTTTTTTTTWAAAAAGAGTTTGAAAGTAACCTTCTTCCCAGAAAAGAAATCTTCAAAGTTTTCACAAAATGTGCATTCTCCTGTTAGATCTCAATAATATTTATAAGTAAGCAAATTAGTGTCTTTGGCTGATGTGTAATTCTGATCTGTTTTCATCTTTTTTTCTGGCTTGTCTACTATTATCTAATATTCTGCTCATAATCTACTTTTCAGAGCATGTATTTTTTAAGAACCCTGATGAGACCTCTTTGACTAATTCTTTTAAATGATTCACATTTTCCCTCACATTGGCTTTGTTCTGTTCTGAAGAGGTAAGAGGCCTTTTGATTTCCTGGTTGAAATCCTGGGTCCTTTGAACTTAATAGCACGCCTGTGCTCAGTTTCAGTACATCCACAGCTTCACCATTTATCTTTCTTTCTCCCCTTCTTAGGAAAGTGGTGATCRTTCCTACTTATTTACCTGTGGCTATTTACTGCATGATGAAAGCTCTTTCCAGAGCCAAAGTAGAGGCCATTCTACACAATCACACGTGCCAGAGATACTCAGTGTACTGTGACAACATTAAATCATCCTTTCCTCTGCAGTGTATGAGGCATGTATTGCCAATGACCTGGAAGCACAGGGACGATACGCATTACTTAAGAGTATTACTCTACGTTAAGAGTAGACCGCAATTTACTCCCAGGAGTTATGAAAGTCTGAATAAAGCCTTAACTGTGTATATATTCTAGTAGTCCAGTTTGTTTCCCTGGCTGTGAGAGAAGTGTAACATTAGACCTCAGTTAGGAGATTTCCTTATTCCCGGAATCCGTTGCATTTACATGCATAAAACATAGGCAGTCACATAACCCTTCACTCCCCCACAAAGTCCAGGTCTGACACAGGTTTTACCTGCTTATTTGTGCCTTTTAGGAAAGCAAGCTAGTTAAAAGCCATGGTATGCAGTCCCATACAGCTTGTTAGAGGGGTCCCCCTTTGTCTGCCTATTCCTATCCCTTCGCTGTGGTTCACTTCCCCTTCGTCTGCATCAACAAAACCACAGGGTCACTATGCTGGGAAATGGGTTAGGAATATAATCCATGTTATGATAACAATTTAGGGAGGGAACAGGTATCAGGGCTGTTTTAAATCCAGATACTTTCACCATCCTGAGTTTACAGTATATCCCCATTAACAGTTGCACAAGCGTAGCTGAGGACACTAACCTGTGTATTGGTAAGACCAGAGTGAGAAACTCCTGGGACAGCTTCATCATCAAGCAAAAGGGCCATGGGAATCTAATAAGGTTTTTTCAAGAAAAATACCAAGTAATGTGAGACATTAAAAATTCATGAGAGCTAGCAAAATTGTTGTTTTTGTTTTGGTTTCCATCAACCATAGATATGGTGCTGTTTCTGGTTTCCTACCTTACAGTGCTGTTACAAGTTTTAATTCACAAAATGTTTGCAGTACAGTTTGGGATGCTGAGATAGAAGACAAAATCTGTACTTTTATAAAGAACGAGTAATTATAAAAATGTAAATTAAAGAAATTATGCATGCAAACTTCCATGAAGCAAACTTCCAAACTTTAATACAGCACTTAATACGTAACTTTTTATGACATCATTTATYTCATCTGCACATGCACTGTTCTACTCTTTACATAAAATGCACATGTAACATGCTTAAAATAAACCTGACCTGTCACTGATTCACTGTAAAAACCAGAAAGTTTTAAAACATTATATGTTCAGCTCTTTGGAAAAAACAAACAAACAAACAAATAAGCAGGAAGAAAAAGTTGTGTGGTTTGCAGACTTTGATCAGTCTGAAAGAGCTGTTCATTTGCCCTCAGCATTCCTATGTAGCCCTGCATTGCCCTCTGGCCAGCAATCAGAGCAAACAGATTCTTCTAACTTATGCTCCGCTGCATCTGTTCCAAGTTCCGCCATGCACAGAAAATTAGTACTCTTGAAATAAAATTTWAAAAAAAAATTAAAAAAGTGGAACAGGTGTTCAGGTCAATAGTTTCATTTTAAAGATTGATGATGAAAATTTCCTCCTTCCTCCTCTCCAGATAATAAAAATTAACCAGTACTTCACCAGACTGTTAGACTTTCTCTGAGTAATGTTTAGATCATTAAATGAACGTGCAGAGATCTATTTCCCTGTGTCCAGTTTTTCAAAAGATATTGGGTGGGTTTTTTTGAAAGCTGAAATTATTTGTTTGCTTAAATAAATATATAAATAAATAAATCATGTTATGCATGGCAAAGCTATTTTAATTAGCTATGACTCAATAGAAGCAAACCTGCACAGACTTGGGTATTAAAAATAGTTATGCTTAGTATTTCGTAAGGATACAAACTTAGATTAAGATCAAGCCTGCCTTATTTAGATGCCTAGTTTAAATCATGTCTTAACAAAACTTGCATCCCTGGACAACCAGTGAGGGATCTCCTTAGCCTCCCATGTTGACCACCCATGTTTCCTGCACAAAGTAGACTTCTCTGTAGGCCTGAGGTAGAAATTCCTGCTTTGGGAACCTCCTTGTCTCCTTCAGCTATTTTGGGAGCACTGTCTTGGAGAGATCAAGGGCATTTAAATCGGGAACCTGTCTTCCACCGAGAGCTTACAGGATGAATAGGAAATTGATGATCCAGTCTGCTCAGCCTTTTCCAAAGAGAGTCATTAAATTAAGAGAAAAGAGTGATGCTGCATTTTCAATACTGGCCTCATGGATTAGAGCACTTGGCTAGAATTAGGCATTCCTCCATCCCAGAGACCAGGGCATCCCCTCAGAGCAGTGAGCAAGCATCTGCCATCACCCAGAAGGCAGCTCTAGCCTCCAGCCTGAGCACATGCTCTCTCTCCAGCTCTCCTCCTCGTAGAAAAAATGGTGCTGCATGTAACATGACCCTTATGAGGCCAGTCAAGCAACAGGTACAAATGAACCTCATCTTAACATGATAGCCAGGCCACTTGTTTGGGAACAAGGGGAAACCTAGGGTCCTGGCAGCTATTCCTAGCACTTTGCCATTTTTATTTTGCAGTCAGTTGTGTGCTAAGGGTGTTTGTACTCCCTGCCAGGTCAACAACCACTCATCTTAAATCCAGTAAAGTTTTAACTTCAAGAAGGGTGAAGCTGTGGGTATGATGTAGGTCAGCTTAAGCCTGGATCACAGGAGAGTTTTTAGTGGGTGGTAAACAACTGCATGGCCAGTGCAAGCTCCTGCRGCTCAGGCTCACCTAAAGACCTTTGAGATGACTAGGCAAAGGCCCAACGAATGAGCGTGGTGGAAGTTACAGGGCTGGAAAACAAGCATCCTTGATTGCCCTCAAGGGCTTGCCCATTTTAAGGCTCTTAAATCATACTTTTAGTCCGAATGTAGATCAACCCGGTGGCTGAAATATAGTAGAAGCAACTCACAGGAAATAATGCACTACTGGGTAGAGATCCCACAGATGATTTTGACTGATCACATCAAGGCAAGCTAGTTTTCCCCAAAGGCAATGCAGTTGGGTTAGCTTGCTTCACTATCCCTACTGAAGAATCACTTTGTACAGTATCACTTTTGGTTGTAGACTTTGTTTGGATGGATTTAGGGCAAAGCATCTTTACACAATTTCACAGTGGGCTGTGTGGGTGAACTAAGATCCTGAGTCAAAGGAAAAGTCATTTTTGCTCTTCACAGTGAATCACTGATTTTAACAATGATGACAGCTGCTGCGTGCACTTTGTCAGCCTGAAGTTACACAGCAAAACCACTGTAACATTCAATATTGCAGCTCAAATTCTGGCTACAGCAAGACACAGCCCTGATGTACAGGGTAGGAAATTTGGCCCCATATCCTTCTCTGTGGGAAGAGTGAATTTTGTCCTTGTGAAGCTGTTGGCAAAACTCCTAAAGCAAGGCCCAGTAAGACACAGACCTGCACCAATCTATTGCTGAGCTGCTCTGCTACCCAGATTAATTATCTGAAACCAGGATCCAAATAAGGGGAAGGGACACCAGAAAACCAGTGCAGGAGAACTAAGAGAAAACAGGGAGAAAAAAGAAAAAAGAAAAGGGGGAAAAAAAATAAAAAAAAAGAGCCTTAAATCCTCAGTCTTCAAGGCAATTGTCTGCTTGTCTCCAGACTGCAGGGAAGTGTAGCACATCATGTGAAACTCACTTCTCTCAAACAAGAAGCTTTATCTTTCTGAGACCAGTTTTGTTACTAAATAACCAATTAGCAAGATTCGGGTTAAAATCCCTGCTTTCCTTAATTTGGGGAAGGACCTGAAACTGTTGCCTCGCTGTTTTATACAAGTGCCTTATCCACTAGATTTAGATATATTCATATTGCTAAGTAAAATAGTATTTAAATGTAACCACTGTTAAATATTTAAATAAAAGAGAGAGCTAGTGAAATTAGAATAGTCCAGGACACAGCTATATCTGGATTTCAGCCTTTGTTTCAAGCCAGCCATGGTAACAAGTAAATCCATACATTAAACTCTTCAGGTATACAGCTGGGAGAAGGGTACACATCATATAGCAACAAGGACTTCTGTGTTTTGTAAAAGGCTTAGTCTGGTTGTGCTGATTTGAAAACTGCTCTGAATATGACTCCACCAATACAATAATCAAGAGAATATTGAGTTTGAAGATCTAACTGGGTTTACATTACAACTGAATGAGTACTGCCAGAGTTTGTGCATTACATGATATGCTGAGTGGCAGAAACAGAGCTGCCATTAGGAAAGAATCAACATTTAAGTGTCAAAGTGTTTTAGTCATGTCCAGGATTATGTAGTAGCTGACAATGTATACAACTATTTTATTTATTAATTTGGTTATCGTCTCAGCTATTTATGATCCTTATTCTAGGAAATCTAAGTAAAGCAAATTTCTTAACATAGCACAGTCTGACTGTGTTCTTCTACTAATGCCCAAGATTATGCCAAAATTTACAGCTGTGGAGGTTCTCTTCTGCCAGTTCCCATTACAGTTTTATGATCAGCCTTGTCTTTTTCCTTACCATGTTATCCTTTGACGATAGCCTTTGTCTTCTTAGATTAATTTCTTTCTGGTGCTAATTACACACTGTTCTTTTCAGCCTGCCAAAGTAGTCTGTGGGATTGAAAACAAGCATCAGGATCATTGGATCATTCTGGAAATTATGGCCTCAGACAACTGCATCCCATCTGTAAACTTACCTAAAAACTACCCTTTCCGCTGTTCCAGACCTGGATGCTTACTGAGTGTTACAGATCTCCTTCCTCTGACATTTTTTCTGATTCTGAACCCATATTTATTCCTGGGCAGATTATAACCGTCCTTTTCTGTTAAATCTTAAATATGGATGACTTCACATTTTATCATCTGATTTATTCACTACCAATGCAAACTCAACTTTGTTAAAAAAAATGAGCTTCTTATTTTCCACATGCATATTCATTAGCAGGTGGAAAGGATCATACACAATCACAGTGCTTACTGAGGCAATTTGCCTGCATCTGCCCACAATTTAATGTTTCAGGTCACCTGTCCTTTAGAATTATTTCTGTCACAGAGAGAACACTCTGCTTCCCCAGATACCATCCATACATGTGATGAAAGAGTGGCTCTTCCAGAGCAAGGAAGAGGCCCAAAGGGAGGAAATTATTTACAAAAAAAGAGTATTAAAATCTATGCTAGAGATCAGACAAGAACTTGGGGCAAATGACTGACAGTGACGCTGCCATGCCTGATCCACTTCACATTTAGCAACACTGGAGGCRGTTCTGCCGTTTGTATTTCCAGGTGGGAATATGAGGTAGGAATAAGGGACATCAGGGAGAAAATCTATGCTGCTGGAGAGCTGAAAGTCTGTTGTGGGTAAGAATGATAAAAATTTGCTTGGGCAGCTGGAATGAGCTCTTCCCAGGGAGGAAAGGAGAGAGGGGACAATTTTATTGCTTAACAGAGAACAGGGTCTTTTACGTCAAATTGCTTAGGGCAATTATTTAATGTCTGATTTGTCTAAGGCCAGGCATTTACAGGGAGTCTTTAAGGACTGTGTTATGTTGCACATGCATTGTGGTKCCTCTAATTCCTTCTTCCTGTGTATTTTTTGGGGCTTAAGTCCACTGGTTTTAGTGGAAACACACTAGCACAAAACTGGAATAACACAGGACTTGATGGTGTCAGAAAAGCTATCCACCATACGCTCTGTACCATGTCAACTTGTGTGTGCACTATTTTGGTACTTTCATGCTGAATGGTAATTACAGCACACCTTTTCTCTAATTATTTTCAGGACTTCCACTGAAGTGAGAATCTACCATTCACAATAAGAGTAAGTGCTAAAAATAAAGTCGCAGAGAAAAAACACAGCCTTTGTTCTTCACTCATTCAGAAGTGATATCCTGCGTTCCTTGTAATAGGGAAAAATGTACTTTCTCAGTTGTGATGGGAACAAATTTACTAGACTATTTACAGCACACCTGTTAACTTACTGTGCCAAGAAATCTTCTGGAGAAAGGAATTTTTTCAGAGATTCACATTTTAATTCCCTGGTGTTTCTGTCTGAACTTCTTTGCTGTACATTACAGATTTTCTTCATAATCACATTTCTAATTGTTTTTGATGTGGGCAGGGTGATGTCACCACATTTTTGATTGGACTACCAAAATTTAATAGCTGTCAACCCACCTCATTTCCTGCTTCAGGGAGACATTAGATTTAATGGAGCAGTAATCCTGACATTCTTGAGTCGGATTGGCAATCAGTTTCTTGTAATTGGATTAGCAGCATACTCTGGGTTGGAAGATCCTGTGACAATTTGCATATTTATACATGCACTGCTTCACTATGATTTACATTCTGCTTATTTATATTTACACAGTTGGCTTGAGGTTTCCTAATGAGATGTCACCCCAATTTCACTCTTTACTGTTTATACTAGTCCAGTTTCTGTTACTTGTCTCTGCATGGTAAGAGATAGGTGGAGGGATTCTCACGAGGAGTCACTGGACATGACAGACTTTGGATGCCACCCCACAGGGTCTCTTTGCAGGTGTCAACAAACTACTTCATAACTCTTTGCTTGAAGATTTTTTTTCTTCAAAACACAAAGGTACCATCTCTGGCTAAGCAATACCCTATAGTGCTTCTTCTTAGGCCTTTTCTGAATTTACTTAGTTTTTGCTTTACTGCTCGTAGCAAAGGTTTCTGATAAAATCCTTCTGTAGATCTGCAAAGAACTGTCTTCCTCTTCTGAAAGTCTTCAAGGATTCCTTGCATGCTGAAGCACTAAGTGCCACCAGACAGCTTTTGGAGAGGACCTTCCTCACATTTATTGCAGGTATTGCACACCTGAACAGATACTATAAAACAAACTGTACTGCACTGGTGTACACCATGGTAGCTACCAAGCTGCCTATGTTATTCTTACAAATGACTTTTTGAATTCCCGTAGATTTCTGAGAATTGTTATGTCTTCATATAATTTTCTGTTTGGCACAGACCTATTTCAAAAGAAAGTCTCTCCCCACCTTGAGACAAAAGCACTACTGCAAACCCAATAAGAAAGGATATCCTGAAATCTCCTAAAGCAAAAATCTTTCTTAGCTTGAATAATTTTTGTTTTCTACTAACAAGTGGACCTTTGCAGAGGTTTATTATAGGACTGACTTATTTGCAATGGATTCATTAGAATAKTAACCACTTGACCTATTTTATACAACCATTACTCAAGATGGCAACAGGTTGACCTGAAAACACCCAGGAGAATTACAAATCGAGCTGGGGCACAGATGTATGGTAAGTGACCTGGGACTTTGCAAAACACTTTGGGATATTAGCTAATGCATCATGCTCATTGTTTTACTAAGAACTGGGGTCAGCAGAGGCCAATGACACTTTGCATGACTGCAGTAGCCGTAAAGGATAAACCGTGAAAGACAGTGTTGCAGCCTTTTCTAATATGCAGCAGGTCTTGACTAGATCCGTCTGAACAACTTCCCAGCACTGATGAAACCAGACAAGAGGTAAAGATTACCCCAAGGGAGCAAACCCAGTAATTTCAGTTTTACTTGCTACCTATATTTTAGCAAAGGRCAAAAGCCTAAATCTAGACTGAAATACATTTGTGTCATGAGCTGTATAGATGCGGAGAAAGAGAGTTTCTGTCTCAAGAATCTAGCCTTGCAGGTTAGATTGTAGGCTGTTACAGTGACCAGAATTTCCTAGCTGAATTATTTTGTTACTAGCAGAAAATCTGCCTCTCTTACACAGCTCTGTGTAAGACTATCAGAGCTGGTGTCTCACTATTACACAGGCTGTTTTTGTTTGAACCCCTGCCCTCCTTTCAGTGTTACATTTCTCTGAATGCCTCATTGATCTCTATTTATTCAATTTAGGATTTAAAATACCTTTGAGACAGTTATTTTAGAGATTGAGTTACATTTTGCTTTGGTTCTATAGAGCTTTGTAAAATATGTGTAATAAGAACAGGYGCTGCTGTTTTAAAACACTAATGCCAACAGAGATGACGCTGCTGCGGGAGTACAGCTTCTTTCAAGCTAATAGTGGCCAGCTGCTATCACTTCTCCTGGAGAGACTTTTCACTGTGTCGTACAAGATGCAGGCCTGGCATGTCAAAAGCCCATCAACGGGTTCACTTGCTACCTGTGGGAAGGCTGAGGGAAGGTGGCCAAGGAAGGAGGTGGGGAGAGGGCTTTAGGAGGGGCTGGGTTCCCATGTGTCATCACTCAGGCGAGGGAGGTGTGATTCTCTCAATTAACTAGTGTTAAGAACCTATGGTTTGGATATTAAACCTATGTTAACTCTGTTGCTTGGGTGTCCAAGTTGCAGTTCAGCCTTAGATAGTCATTACAAGCCTAGAGAGAGAAGATTCAGAGTATCGTATTTTAATTTTTTTAAATGTGTGTGACTAAGACTCAGCATTTTACAGCCTCTACAGAGAAAGTGGAAGGCTATTTACAAGGTGCATTAGAGGTTAAATTCTCACTCAAAAGTTTATTGCATAGGCTCATTGATCTATCTATGTTTTGGAGGAAGAACATGACTTTTAAGAGTTCCAGAATGTGCCTTCCACTGCCCCCATGCAATGTGAGAGTGCATATATGCAGAAGAAAATAGCATTAGATGAAAAGGAGGGAACTGGATGGTATATCTGCTTCATGGCTACTGGGAAGAGTTTCACTCACAACCAAGTCACCTGCCTTAGAGTCTGTCCAGGTCACCACACATCAAAGAAAAGATTCTTATGACAAGGCCAGGTAGGCAGACATCAATATGCATTGTTTCAGGTCAAAGTCTTCACAGCCGAGATTATTCAAACCCATCTGCCTGGTAGTCATATACAGAGTGACCGCAATTACAGTTCATCACTGGCTGGTAAAGACACAAATGCTTCTGCGAGTGAGTTTCAGCTCTAGCACACCTAGTAGTGATTCCCACACTAAAGTTTGCTCAATATTTTTGCCAACAACAGATTTTATTTTGGGATTTTATCCGAAGATAAAATCTTTAAGCAAACAGTAGCACCTTTTATCCCTAACGAAAATCATAACGCTGTCTCAATGTCTTCTTAAAAGAAGTCTGTTGCTTCTTCATTAGTACCCGGTGCAATGTTTCCTCTTCGTCACGTAGCTCCCTCTCTCCTCATTAACAGCAGCACCCAAGCCATAATAGTATTTTTAAATCACAAATTTGCCACTCGCAAAGAAAATAAAAAAGTCTACAGGGGATAAATAGAATGGTTATCTGCTTTGGCATGAATCTCCTGCTTTATTTGGGGTTTATTTATAAAAATATATAGAACAAACATAAAAGTTATACATGATATTCTGTCTTTTGACTCTGAGACAATGATTTCTAGCTTTCTCCTGAAAAAGGAGTCCCTTTTTCTCCTGCCCCTTCTTTGTCTTCTGAAAATCAGCTTCTAAAAAGTGTTATTCTGTGTATTTTAATGCCTGACGTAATCAAGGAAATGTGTAGCAGTTGTAATTAGGCTCATTCAGTCAAGGCTCTGCATTCAGAATTGCCGTCTAGATCCCAAGTGCTGTCACAGCAAAAAGGCTGCATCAGTGATGGTTTTCTCATTTGATCTGCCCACAATGGGTAACTGTAATTCTGTTCTGGTGGACTTACTAAAAATGTCTTTGAGAAAATCTCCTCCTCCCATACTTTGACAGATAAGAGAATATGCTGTAATCCTCATTCTTTGTACAGGGAGCTGCTTGCCACTTTGACAGAGAGAATGAACTCCAAGATCCCGAAGACAGTTTCTGATTGTTTAGCTGGTCATTGCTCTGGATTCATTTTCTGAGCTATCAATATCTTGTCCCTGTCATTTTCAGCACTCATCTACTGAGAATGTTGTGTTGTTCATAAAGCAAAGAAGTTCTTAGATGAGTAAAAAATGGTTTTGCTGTCTATTCTATGTGACTTGACAGCAATCCTCTCAGAAGCCTTAAGTAGTGTTAGGCTTCCTTTCAATTCAAGATACTGTGTGTAGAAAAGACTCAATGGGCTACATCCAAAATATGATTATAGGTCTAAACTGGGAACTGACTCTCTAAATCCCAAAGAGTAATCCTGAATATGAGAGTTCAGTGTCTAAAATGCCCTGGGGGAATTTGTGTCCCCTATGCACCTTTTTCCAATACTTAATTTGCCTGACACCAAAGAGTCAGTGAGGTGCCAAGGTACACCTTTATCTTAGCAGGCCAAAAAGAGCAGCACTAGGTTAAATGAAGTTTCATTTGCCAGTCATCCCAGGGCATAGGTTTGCTGAGGGACTGATTCTTACAGAGATTATCAGCTTAGCAGTGTAAATCTGTGATCTTTACAAAATGAAGTGGGACCTGCCTCTTCCAAAAAGAAAAAGAAAATAAAGTCTGAGGAAGCGCTTAATACAACAGCAGAGTGGCTATAAGCCTTTCTTTGTTTATTTTTGTCACCTACTGAGGGGCTTCAGACCCAGCACCTCCTCAGTCCCTTTCAAAGGTGCCCTAACCACAAGCCTGGGGGTTAATCTCTGTTGTGCAGCTGTGTCTGTGTGCAGCTGCTTTGGGGTGGAGGAGGAGGAGAAACACTGGTTGCACACTTTGAAGAAACACAGGAAAAGCCTTTCTCTTGCTGATCAGGATAACCTTTGCAGGACAGGCAGGMCAGTTTCCAGCCCCTGGGCACAGGAATGCATTTTTTTTTTCTGGTCATATCATGAAAAAAAAAATCAAATACTGCGATACTCAATCATTGTGTGTAAAGGGAAATAATATTTCATCCTGCTGCTGGGTCTCAAAGGGAAAGGCAGGTTCCTCCTCCATTTATGAAAGGAGTTTTGAAAGGAGCTGGAGACCTTCCTTCGAAGAAGGGTTCAAAGCCAAAAATATCAGTGAGAGTGTGGTGCCTCTAAATTGTTGTGAGAGTCTATATTTAGGCCATATGCCTGGTGCTTCTTATCAAAAAGCTTTAAACATTGCCCCACATTTAGTTTTCTCTTTCCTAAACACGTGTGGGCTTTTTTGGAGCTTCTTTCAAGGTGCCTGGATGAACCAAATAATGAAAAACAAGATGCTGAAATCGTTCTACTCTGGAGCTAGACTCTTTCAAGCTGGACGTTGTAATGTTCAGCATTATAGTGTCTAAACTCAATATTCAATTTGGTTTTATTTTAGTTAGCATGCGGTCTGACTCATAGGTCAGTTGAGTTGAACTGGTTCTGTATTGAATTTTCAGATTGACAATGACATTACTGAGACAATATATGCAGTCTCAGAATAGCATCTGTGTGGGGAAAATACTATATGAGAAGGCTATTTTTTATATTAAAAACTATTTCTTTCTGTCTTTTCTTGAAACAAAAAAACCACTAAAAAAGATAAATTTGCATGTTTCATCATAACAGAGAAATCTGAATTAATTTTATGGTTTTGCTTTACCTTTTTGCTCCCCCTCCAGAAGAAAATGCATGTTTACAGAAAAAAGAAAAAAAAAAAAAAAGTGATCATCTAGGTATTTTTCTTGCCAACTCTTTCTTCCACACCTGGAATTTTGGTTCCGAAATTCCTTAAATATGATTTCTGCAGACTAAATATTCAACTGATTGATACTTTGCTTAGAATTCTTGCTAATCTTCAGCCTTAATATCCTCCATGTGTTCATAACCACAGCAAGTCAGATAAAAGAAGTCTGACTGTATTTTAGTTGTTACATTTGTTAGAAGAAGACAGACCCAGCCCTCTGGAGTCAGTTGCATTAAAATGCATTAGATGATTACCATTGATTTGAAAAAAAAATCACCTAAACAGTCTTGTTTTGAGAGCAGGGACAGAAGTCCTTGCTGTCAAATCTCCATAACTGCAATCTCCTATTACTGTCAGGTAAAGCCAATTATAATCCTACTCATGTAATTTTTCTGCTTTCTCAGGGAACAAAGGAAGAGTTCAAGCACCTGCCTACCTAAAGATGATCACAACAGATCATTGGGGTCACCCACTTATGGGGGCATTTCTAAACTTTCAGGCCAAATAGGAAAGTGCATAATGAATGTAAATCTCTATCAGACAGATGATCCTGGAAAGAAGGTGGACTCAACTGCTGCCTGTATTTAGATGGTATTTAAGAGGATCTGATCCCAGCCAGACTCCTGAGGCAGACTACACATTTGGTCTAGTGTCTTTGAAAAGCTCTGATGTGTTATTAGACCCTGAGATTAGAACTGATATGAATTACACAGCAAAGGAATAAGAATCTGCAGCAAGAAGCAATTTACAACAAATAGGTAGCAGCTATTCTGTATCACATCTGATGCCTCAAAATAGAAATGAAATATGATCCAGAAGGTGATAAGTGAACAAACACAATTGATTCGTAGGAAGAGGCAGAGGGAGACAGGTTGGAACATTGCTATCGAGTTTGTTGTGTTACACTAGGGAATGGAGGCTGAATGAGATATGTTTAGCTTGAATCCAAACTGCCAGTCTCAACCCTTGGATTAAAAATAAAAACTGTTGCATCATGACATGCAGCATTCTCAATCTACTATTCCCAAAGAAAAAGCATTTTATGTAGCTGCACTGCATTACAGTTCAGCTATAATAGATTATGCCTAGTTTTAGGCTATGTAAATAGGCCTGGTAAATGACTGGTTACAGAGGAGGTGATATCTAGTATTACAGAGAGGGAAATAAAAGATAGGGGAAAAATATTCCTACAAAAATATGGATTATCTAATATCAGATACCAAATCTGCTAATGACGAAGTGCTAAATCATTTCTGGGATCTGGTATTATTTGTAATTTGTAAGTTCCAGAATTTCCTACTAACCATCAACCACAAAAGTATCTGATTTCTACAGTGAAGTACCACAGCAGCACAGAAAGAAGATTGCCTTCTCAATTCAAAGGCATAAAGTTAATTAATTGGGGCAAAACTATGTATTTTTAAGAAAATTAGTTTCCTCAAATGACTAAGTGCTACAGAACTGTTGCCAGGATGATTTATTTCTATCATGTAGCTAATACATTCAAATCTGTTAGATTTTTACTGAAGATGCTATAAATTAACACCTCAGGGTTATGATGTTTAATTAGGTGAACATCAATATTAATAACCAGCTGTGACTGTCATCTACACTTTGTCTGGTTTAATACCATATACCATATTGCACTGAAAAATGTATGTATACAGTTGAAAAGGTAGGAAGGAAAGCTTTGGAAGGACATTGAAGAAAATACATTGGAAACATCATCTAATTGCTAATTAGTCTCCCCAAAAATCCAGTATCTGCAATGATTAATGCGCTCTTAACAATTGAAAGGAATGAGTCATTCTGGCACACAGAGTTTTGCTAACAGTACAATTAATCTTTCAGTTTAAGGGGGAAATTKTTTATTACACATATTCCCCATTCTTCCCTGACTGAGATGGAACATTCTGAATGTCATTCAAACCACACTTTTTATTCTTACTTGATATTGATTAGCCTGACCTAACATTTTGGTAATTTAACTTCCATGTAAGGGTTCAATTAATCCAGGTGGCTGGAGATTTATCTATCATCATTTTCACTAGGCATTGAGAGAGCAAAGCTTAGCTGGCCATATATTAAACTTCTCAGAACAGAGCTGTTTGCTGTTACATTTGTAGGAAAGGCACTGGAGAAAAGTAAATTGTGAACTCAGGAGCAAGACTTGGTTGAACAACTGAAAGATTCAAAGTCATTAAGATGGCCATAGACATTTCTTCTGGATGAAGCTTCTTAGCACTACAAAAAGTCAGCACTGTGCTATTGAAGCCCTTGTAGTGACACTATATGGATTGCTTGAGCGTCCCAGAACTGCTGAAAGAGTCTCCACACTGACACATAATAAATACAGGAAGCAGCAGGGTCAGAAGAGGGGTCATCAGAGTTATATTTACAGAGACACAGGGACCCAAGGACTCTAAACACTTAGTATGGATGGGTAGCAAGTGCTGCTCCAGCACTGACTGCCTGCAGCCCAACTACCAGCTCCATTCCTGGGCATGATGCTAATTTCTGCAGCCTGACAGACTCTTCGTCCACTACTGAGATGATACAAACTTGCCATCATCCCGTGGCAAATCGGGGATTTCACAAAGTGCCTAGCACTTTTTCAGAATGAGAGAGATAAGGAGCTACAGCCAAACGAGATGCCTAAAGAGAGCTGCGCGTGCAGGGGAGACACTTAGATGCAACCCTGCAAGTACATAAGCTTTACAGGCTCCACACTTTTTACTCAATGTTCTTCAACCACTCACAGCTGGTTTGGCATACCTGGACAAGTTCTACAGCTGTCACAGGACAGCAGTTTGGCACTGATTTCCTGTCAAAACCTGAAAGACATTTACAAACTAGTTGTTTCTTCACCTAATTGGTCTGTGGACTTGATACTATAGGTTGACCAAAGCATAAGAAATGTACATCTTCAAGAGCAGTGATGTTTCCCAAAATAGATATAATTTTCTGGGGGTTTTGTTTTTTCTGTTTTTGCTGTTTGGGGTGATTTTTTTTGGTGGTGGGTGGGGTAGGGCTTTAACACAACCACAGAAGAAGCAAGTATTTCTTATATTACACGATAATTATGGTTCTTGGTAGTAACAGTACTTAAACCTATTTTTCCTTTTGTAACAGTGAAGCCCAGAACAGCAGATATGACTTATTCAAAGCAGAACAGACATTCTAGCTTCTCAAATCAAAAAGAGTCAGAGAACAGTTGAGGTAGGAAGGGGTCTCTAGAGGTCTCCTAGTCCAACTCCCTCCTCAGAGCAGGGTCACCTACAGCAGGTTTCTCAGGGCGTGTCAAGTCAGATTTTGAGTATCTCCAAGGATGGAGACTTCACAACCTCTCTGGGCAATCTGTGCCAGTGTATGGCCACCCTGACAGTAAAAAAAAAATGTTTTCTTATGTTCAGAGGGAACCTCCTGTGTTTCAGTTTGTGTCCATTACCTCCTGTCCTGTCACTGGGCACCACCGAAAAGAGCCTGGCTCTGTCTTCCTTACTTATTCCCACCAAGTATTTATACACATTGATAAGATCCCCTGAGCCTTCTCCAGGCCGAAGAATCACAGCTATCTCAGCCTTTCCTCGCATCAGGTGCTCCATCCCTTAATCGTCTTTGTGGCCCTTTACTGGACCTGCACCAGTATCTCTATGTCCCTCTTGTACTGGGGAGCCCATGAATGGACTCAGCACTCTAGATTTGTCTCACCAGGGCTGAGCAGAAGGGAAGGATCACCTCCCTTGACCCGCTGGCAACACTATTCCTGATATAGCCTAGGTTGCTGCTGGCCTCTTTGCTGTGAGAACGCATTGCTGGCTTGGTGTCCACCAGGACCCCTGGGTCTTTTCTCACAAAGCTGCTTTCCAATCAGTCACCCCCCGGTGTGCATGGGTGCATGAATTTATTCCTCTCCAGGTACAGGGCTTTGTGTTTCCCATTGATGAACTTCATGAAGTTCCTGCTGGCCCATTTCTCCAGCCCATCAAGGTCCCTCCGAATGGCAGGACAGCCATCTGGAATACCAGCCACGCCCCCCCCCCCCCTCCCGTCAGTTTTGTATCACTTGCAAACTTGCTGAGGGTGTAGTCTGTCCCATCAACCAGGTCACTAATAAAGAAGATAAAATGTGTTCATCACAGTATTGACCCCTGCGGTACACTACCAGTGGCTGGCTTCAAGCTGGACTTTGTGCTGTTGATCACCTTTTGAGGTCGGCAGTTATTTTCAGTCCACATCACTGTCCATTTATTTAGTCTGTACTTCATTAATTTATCTATGAGGATGCTACAGGAGACAGTGTCCAATGTTGAAATAGTTGCTGAATTCAAGATAAACAATATCCATTCCTCTCCCTTCATTCACTAAGCTAGCAATTTCCTCACAGAAGGCTATCACGTTGGTCAAGCATGATTTCCCCTTTGTAAATCCATGCTCTCTACTCTCAATCACCTTCTTGTTCTTAATATCTTTGGAGGTGGTTTTCAGGAGGATTTGCTCCATTACTTTCCCAGGGATCGAAGATAGGATGACAAGCCTCACCTTAAAGGCTAAGCCAAAATAGCAACCAAGGAAATTCTCCTGACATGTGGCATATAGAGCACTCATTGAGATGGCACCTGGGTAATGGAGCTGCTGCCTGGCCCTTCACCTCAGCCAGCAGGAGAAAAATCACAGTACAGGACTGAGTGCCTCTGAGAGGTACTACTGAGGGTCACATTTCACAGGTACAAGACTGTGGCTGCTCTTCCAGTCTCTGACAAATGGGGATCCTAGATTTGGCGGGCCCACTGAGATGGAGAGAGGGAAAATGGTACCACAACTCTGAAACAATGCAGCAACTGGGATATAACAGGGTTTGTGAGTCTGATACTTATTTGGTGTTGAGCATTCAGTTTTAACAGTTTCCTCTCCTTGTTTGTCAGGGAAATTTTGAGAAAGAGCTTCCCTTTTTGCTTAAAAGAAAAAGAAGGTGAAGCCACTGCTACTAAAAGTACTGTAGAAGAGAGGGCAGATTGAGGGCTCCCAGTATTTGGTGTGCCATAAGGTCCCAACAACTTTTAACATGGCCTCGAGCGCCGGGAGTGCCGGCATCAAATGCAGCATATAGAGTTCACTGTGGGGATGTAACCTATAATCAATGTGAGTTAGGTGTTTCAGCCCTGGAAAATCCTACTGTTGCTCCCTGTTTATGGCAGAGTCACCAATTAAGTAACAGTGTGTTTAGGAGATTATGGGAAAGGAATAAGAACCGTGTAATAAGGGGAGCATCAAGCACCTCAGTGCATTGGAGGAGCACTGAGGAAGAAGTGCAGAAAAATATTAAAGGAGAACAAATCCGTCTATCATCTTTGTGGTTAGTTTGTTCCATGCTGAGTGTATTTATATGTAATACTCATATCACCAAAAGTAACCACTGCTTTGTAGTGCCATGCTGTGAAACATGCCCTCAAGCAAGTGACTCCCCAGAAAATGATGTTAAAGCATCAGTGTATCAATGGCTTTATTGCTCCACAGTGTCATTTTCAGCAGCCTGTGCTTCTGGGAGCAAAACAAGGCACTGCTTTCTTGCCAGGAGTGTTCTTGTAAAAATCTATCAGTATAGTTACAGGCTGGCAAATAATTCCCATTCTCAGGTGGATAATTGCCACCTTGCTTCTTCAGGTCTTTTCTTCTCTACCCTGCAAGTACTCACAGTTCTCTCTGCAAGCAAATAGATGTTCTTCTTCTCTGTATTTAAAAGTACGGGTGACTGGCTAATAATGTTGAAGTGTGCATCATGCTTGAGTCAACAAACAAGGGTAGATCTACTGCTTCTTGAAGGAGGAGTAACATATGTTTACTGTCTGGCTATAGTCACAGTTGATTAAATCATTTGCTGATGCAGAATAGATAGCGCTATATAAGCACTAAAGATCCTTAGGGTTGCTTTTTCTTAATCATGCAGAGTACAATATAATCTATTGCTTTAAACCATGAGATGTCTGAAATCCTTAATTCTGCCCCTAATTTTGTGTATAGAATCATCATAAAAGTCATCCATTTCCTTCAAGTAAAGGATAAAAAACAAAGCAAAACAAAACAATAACTCAACCCTTCCCCCACAACTTTAAGCCTTCTTTCCTATAAGGGAAATTTGTCCTTTTAAAACTCAACTTTATATATTTTAACTGTCATAGGTATCTAAGAATTAAAGTATTTTTACATTAAATATTTCCATTTTATCCAGCAAGCAGTTTAAAAGTAAAGCAAGAAAATACTTTTACAACACTTTTATTTTTGCTGTACGGGTTATATTATTGTCAGTCAATTYAAAATCATTCTTACAGGCCTTACTGAAAGGCTATAAAGAGTATTAAACCTTGAGAACTTACACATCCCAAGGTGTGTGCTTCAAGGTGTTCCCTCAAAGATTTGCAATTAAACTAACCTGTACCTCATTTAACCAGGTAGGTGACAAAAGCACAGGTCATGTAATTTTGTGCTAATGTGCGTTCCCAGAACTGACTGAGGAGAGAACAGGGTGGTTGTATCCCAGGGACAGAGTTAGTGAGACATGAAAGAGAGAAGGAGCTTGATGGATTTATCTGGAAAATGTTCATAAGGGTACTAATACTTGATAAAGGACTGAAAAAATCAACATGCCCTGACATAGAGGCCAAATACTTCAGCTGATGCTGAAGTCTATTGGAGGAAGGTTTGTTCTCACAATAAAATGTGAAAAAGAAACCCAAGTCATTCGTGCTTGACTGACTGAAAGAGTAAACTAAGGCAGCAGCTGGGTCCAATGATACTTCTGTTTTAACTATGACCATATCTCCTGAGCTACGTAGATCTCTGAGCCAGGCTTAATTTGCTGCGTTTTCCATTCAGCTCATCATAGAATCATAGAATAGTTTGGGTTGGAAGGCACTTTTAAAGGTCATCTAGTCCAACCCCTCTGCCGTGGGCAGGAACATCTTCAACTAGATCAGGTTGCTCAGAGCCCCGTCCAGCCTGACCTTGAATGTTTCCAGGGATGGGGCATCTACCACCTCTCTGGGCAACCTGTGACAGTGTCTCACCACCCTCATTGTAAAAAATGTCTTCTTTATATCTAGTCTAAATCTACCCTCTTTTAGTTTAACACCATTCCATCTTGTCCTATTGCAACAGACCCTGCTAAAAAGTCTGCTGCCATCTTTCTTATAAGACCCCTTTAAGTACTGATGGGCCGCAATAAGGTCTCCTTGAAGCCKTCTTTTCTCGAGGCTGAACATCACATCACATCAGCACATCAGCAAAGTGATTCTGGAGCACCGTGGGCAGCTGAGGTGATTACATGCTTCCAAACAGCATACTTGCCCTGGTCCATCCCTGAGGAACAGCACACTCTTGGGCAGCTATTCACTGTTCAGCAGGCAGCCACTGCTCCTGGATGCACACTCCAGTTTCCAGGGTGCTCTTGAAGAGGTAGGAAGCTACCTGCAATTCAGAGGGGATGATACAGGCAGATGGCGTAGTTTGCTCATCAGAAACGGAACAATTCTTCCCCCCCCTCTGAGACCTGAGGGCCCCTTCAGGGGCAAGGTACTGCTACTTAGTGAGTGCCTATTCTTGCAGAGGATATCAGAGATTAATATCTCACATCCTCAGGTTCGAAAGCTCATTACTCTTGCCCTGAGTCTGGAGGATTATAAGCTTTTGAACTCCATCATCCAAACTGGTTGTTTTATGAAATGAATATCAGGGCTGAAGCAATAGTAACACCCCAGTGCTCCTAGGAAAGGTCCCAGTGAGGTGGAAGGGCGAAACAGTGGGAACTCACAAAAACATGGGGAATGGAGAAGAGGGTAAAAAGTTACTCAGTGCACTGGTTCCCAGTTTTTTGTGACTCTTTACAATGAGTGTGAATAGCTCCAGGCCGTTTTCTGGCGGCAGATGCAAACATCACAGCTGGAAGTCCATTCAAGATTGAAACATGTAAATTTAAGGTTTGTTGTGAACTAGTTTTCTAAGATCCCATTATAGCCAGTGGAGATCTAGCCAATACAGTCTGAGAAGGCTAGGGAGCAGTTTGCTGTCTGGTATCTCAGGCTGAGATGGATCACTCTCTAGGTGTGATGGACTGTATTGACTATATCTCCTTTACCTATAGTGGGAGCCTTAGCAGCCTTAGCAGCCCACTCACAGGTGGGTCCATACTTGAACATACTTGAACATAGGTGTCTTTAGGGGGGAAATGGCGAGAGACTCCGAAGGGGCTTGGTGGCAAACCTGTCTGCACTGTGGTGGGTTGGTCAGCATATCATTCTGCATTCAGTATGCAAACACACATACACACACACACACACACATTTATACGCACATGAATAAAGAGTCTCTATGGAGCCATGTGTGTATTCTCATTAAAAGAATGCAACCTGTGCAGACAATAATTTATGAACTGTCAAACCCACTTTTGAAAACTGGTCTACAGAATATGGCACAAGCTGAGTCCAGAGTGAATATTTATGACTGGTATTATAACCCAGTGAAAGTGGAGGCTTGTAATACAAACACTGTCAGATGTTTTAAYTGTGGCTCTGCCAAGAGATGCCTGGGAGCCTGATCTGAAGCCCATTTAAAGCAATGGAAAGCTTCCCACAGACTTCAGTGGGTTTTAGGATCAGGCCTCCAATGTGACTTGCAATGTCTCTGCGTTAAACATCCATTTATCTCTCTGTTGTTCTGAATCAGTCAGAAGTCTACAATACCAAATTCCTTTTAACTGCTAGACCTGGGGGAGCAAACTACTTTCAGTGTGGCATGCAGGGAGTGATATGAACAGCTTCCATTAACACTAAGGGGCAAATAGTGTGTAATTCTGTATACATTACAAAAACTTCCCCTCATAAAATGTACTGCATTACACATAAAAAATGTTCCTGCTATTTTCAGTTCCTAGATATTTATTGGACATTTCTACCACCAGCCATTTCTTTGTATGGAATGGTCTTCTATCTGTTTTGAGGAATAATATATTGACACACAAATTTTGTCCAAAATATGCAAAAGCCATATTTTAAACAGAAGGCCTATTTAAGTGATAGTCCATAGATTTAAATCTTCTACTTTCTATGTGAAGTGAAAACGAATTGTACTTTTTCCTTTTCATTCTATAATGCAAGTGTTTAATTGTTTCAGCAGAGCTGATAGGCAAGCAAAGGCAACACATTTTATGCAGTTCTTTTCAGAATGAACAAAAGATGTCTAAATAGAATTTCAGATGGAAAATTGTACACATAAATTCACAAGCTTTCCCTTTTGACATCAAATCTTTTACCAGATTTTTTTATATCATTCCCTGAGATGCTATGTTTTTCTTTTCAGTACAACAAAATGCTAAAGGCTTGTACGAGAAGAAGGAATAGGAGTTTTATTAAAATATTTATGAACATTTTAGTTCTCTAGTATGTGGAGTAGCCAGAGTACCTCACTTTTTGATTAGAAGTAATTCCAGATTTCTGTTATGACTTTTGGTATGTCATCAACGAACTGTGTGGTCAATAGCCTATTCATTACTTACAAAAAAGCAGCATATAAACTGTTAAAATTGAAGTATCTGGTGCATTTGGAGGCTAATATATTTCAAATGCTCTCAGCACAACCCTATGATGAACAGGGCTGATGTATTTTGATCCTGTTTTTCTGCATGATATACACTAACAAGTAGTAGCTCAGCAAGTAGATCTGAACTCTTTCAGACCAAGTAATATTAGCCAGGTCGTTCATCCATGTTCATCATCTCTGTCAAGGGGAAGAAGATACTTCATTACCTGAGATCTTTTTAATGGTCACTTCTGACACGCCTGCTGTACCCAGGTAGCATTTCTTCTTACTCATCTTCAGCCTCAAACTGACAGACATTCATAGAGAGAGGCTTCTGTGATTCTTTTTTCTCTATAGTAGCAACTGTAGGTTTCAGTTTGGGTTTGGTTTTGGATTTTTTTGTATTTCTAAACAGCAGATTATTATTGTCACTGAAATCGGGAAGAAACCTCGTAACACCAATGTAGTGTTAAAAGGCAGGCATTCTTTATTGGCAGCGCTGGGAACACGGGGGATCGCTCCACCACAGCGTGTTCACCCTTGCGTCAAAATTCACCAGCTTTTATACACTTTTTCTGTCAAGTTGTTATTACATAACTTATTTAACATAAAAATGCATATTACCTTTACATTGATTGGTTTCCTTGATTAGATAACTTCATCAACACTCATATCCTAAAACAATCATTGGTTACTAATTTTTAATATTCAAATCAAAACAAAAGATAAGAGAGGTCTCCAAGCGACATTACTGACACACAACAGGTTTCCATAACAGGTTTCCTTAGCTTCATAAAACTTAACAAATATAATAATTAATTAATATGGTTCCTAAAGTTACAAGATTCAAACATAACTCCTCTATTCAATTCTCCATTGTTTTCATYCGGTTTCTATTAGTTTCTTAATACAAAACAATAACTACCTAGTGAGGGTTCTATGGTTACAAGTTTCAACACACAATATTCCAACACTCTATTTCCACTACAATAATCAAATCTGGTGATTTTCCTACAACATTATCTCTTTTTATAGGAGATGATAGGACTTTATTTTTGAACATAACTCTGTACAACTCCTCTGCCTATATTAAAGGATATTTTTGCAGGTTCCAGTTGAGCAATTTTTCATAAAATAGATCATCAAAAGCAGAAATTCTGCTGGGCTTTCTTCATTCTTTGGAATTTCTTTCTTACAGAGTAAACAGAATATCCTATTTCTGGTATGGCCTTGTCCAGTTGGAAGCAAGTAGCAGATTTTTGTACATGACCTTCTAAAATGAGTAATTCCTAACAAGCTCTATACTGAAAAATCCTCACCTAAACATTATTAATTCCTGATATGTTCAGTTTGGTCCGGAAAGTAATTATACCAGTAGATCTCATCAGCTGCAAGTTGTTTTACCCGCACCTCCTACAGTTTTGCTCTGGGGTCCATGGTCTTCATTGCCTTACAGGGTTGAACATCCCCTCTGGATGGATAGATATTAGTGCAGTCTCCTCTTGCGTAGTTCAACTTATAACTTTGAACTTTGGTGTAGTAAGTGGTCRTGGCACTGGCACCTTTATTTGGTAATTATGAGGACAGAAACTCTGATAATTGAAGGATTAAGCTGGCCAATATCTACCAGGGGTTAAGAAAAAATGCACCCTTTATGCAGCTTAATTTCCAACTGCATGTGTATAAAATTTCTTGCATCTGCTTCTGAAACTCCAGTTCCTGTCAGTGCTGGATTTCATGATAGTCTTATTTTACTCCATTACTGCTTTTCTCTCATTTGACCTGAGTTCTTCCAAATCTCCTTTTCAGTACACTGGTTTGAGATCATGGGAAAAATTCTTCAGGAAGTGGTATCACCTTCTCCAGCTCTCAACTGTAACATCTTCCATGAATTGTATGCCTTTAAGAGGTAAGTTTAGTGACTGGGGAATTGCCCCTCTCCTGAGGGGATTTCTCCAGCCTAAGAGCTGAAATAGGGTGTGTACGATGTTAAGTATAAACATGTCCCCTCATGATCTGGGACTTTCCCACCAGCAAGGTCCAGATACAGTGGAAAATCAAAATAATTTAAAAAAAAAAAAAAAAGAAATAAAAAGCCACAGCAGCAAAGTGCAGTGTTTTTCCAGCAACAGAATGATGCACGAACAATGTGCTGACTGCTGTGCTTCTCAGATGGGACCCAGCTTCTGCACTAACCAAAGGGAAGCAGTCGTGTTTGCCAACAAATATATCCCCACACAAAAGGTACAGTAACTGGGTCCCTGTGAGGCACCCAATGTCAGAGTGACCAGCCCTGGGAAGCGATGGTACTGCAGCTCACTGTTTCCCAGAGCACCAACCTCCATTGATGGATGATTGCTGCGGCCATACTGCAGGGAAGACACGAAGGAAACCACTACTCTCAAACTCAAACATGCTCATCAGGACTAGGTGAATATCCAGAAGAAGGATATGTCCAGTTAGAAGATCTGCAAGGGATCTGCACTGGGGCAGGGAGCTTGAGAGCAGACTGCATTATATATTTGTGATATACGAATGTGGTTAGGAACTGTCCTCTTCCTTGCCCTAAGCTTTTCCCCACGCAAACAATGAAAGAAAAGTTGCCTGTGAATTGCTGTGCCTTGCAGCCTCCATTCTGTTCCTCATGACAGTCCCTTGCTGTTTTTCAGTTCCCACTGTGTCAGTCCCTACCAGAATCATTCCACCTCTGATGCCTCCTGAAGACCTCTTACCCTGTCTACATGCAAGATCAGCCAATGAGAAAACATACTAAATATGTATACACTTTGAATGGTATCTTGTTTGGGATTGCATCTGTAATATATAACCCTCCCTGTTACAATTTATTTCAGAATTATATTATTTTTAATTTGCTCTCAAACAAGCCCAGATGACCATTTCCTTGTCTGTTATTCACCACCGTCCACCACCTCAATAAAATGCCAAAATACTCCCAGTGGTTGAAGTGCTCATTCTGTGCAGGGTCTTGAACTCCATCACGTTAGCTGAATGCTTGAGCATATATTCACATCCTCTTGAATCAYACTGTTATTTAAATAACATCTGTAATTTCACTAAGTCTTTTCTACTACCTTTAAAAATTACTGAGATTTAAAATACTGATGTGAGAGTCAGCTTTATTCCTACCATGACTCCTCTCTAATCGTTGAAACTACCCGAGGGATGAATTTGGGTCAAGGTCTTTTCTTCACATCACTTTCTTTAATAGCTCTATTACTTCTGTATATGCATGATATTAGAAATATCTCAGGATTAATCATTTCTGAAATAACCATAGTTCTTTCACAGAAGAGATGTCCTGGAACCCTACCTTTACCAACACATTATATATAGCTAACTAGCCTTTGCTTCTAGTTGTCTGACAGATTAATCAAGTAAATCACTCATTGCTGTGCTTTTCTGAAACTCATAAGAGATAATGGACAGAAAAACGGACAAGATGTTTGATTTCATTTAGCTGCTTGTTTATTGCCTACTTCATAAGAGAATGTAAATAAGAAGCCAATCTCAGGGCTATCATATTTCTTATAAATCAGTCAGCCACAAGTTGCTGATGTGGGTGCAAATCTCCACAGTGCCTTGCATAGACATTTTACCAAGTGATGTGAACCAAACAAGCATTACAAAGATCAGCCAAAGTAAATTACACTGTCAGGAATTCAAAACAGTAAGAATGCCTTCAGCACAAAGAACAAGTTATTTCCTTTATATGAGGCAAATGAATAGACACAGACACACATTACACATTTGCTTACGATACATGTAGCTCTTGCTAAGTATAACCTTGAGCAGCGTCATATTGAACAACCAACACAGCCTGAGTACTGGAGTTAAAATCTGAGCTTGGAAATTGGATAGACTCATAGACCACTTAAGTAATTTAGCTGGGAAGAAATGTTGTTAAAACCTAAAACCAATTAACATTCATATAGTATTTTGAGCTTTACCACCAGTTATAATGAAGCAGTTTCTTTCCACAGAAGAATACAGTTATAAGTATTTTGATTAAGTACTTACAACAGGAGTGATGCTGGGACTGGCAGAAGCACGTGGGCTCTCTCTGCAAGGTTCAGTAGGGGCTGGCAATCAGCTTTGGTCTGCTGTTTCCCTTTCTGCCCTTGTTTCAATGTTCTACTTGACTTGCAATCACCCCCGAAGGTCCCTGCCTTTATTAAGGCTGACTAAACCTTTAGTAAATCTACTCCTTGCAGAGCTACTTCTTGTAAATACCTGTTAATTATTCAGGGATTTTGAAACCTTCTAGCTAGCCTATGCATTAAGAAATCCACTTGCTAAAGTGGTCTACATTACTTTTTTATTCCAAAACAAAACTCAGCCAAAAAGCACTAGTCTCAAACAAGAATTTCTTAACAAAGAACAAACAAATTAAGGCTTAAACTTTTCTTCTTGACACTTACATGCTTGCAGGCTGAAGATCTTACAGTATTTGCTAAGTAATAAGTTATTTTAAACTATAAACAAAAATGTATTGTACTAATATATTTTGCAAATCAATATGTTTATTTCCATTATTATTGTGATAAGAACACACCAAATATCAGTTTTTAGAAARGATGCAAATCCACAAAGCTTTTTTTCCTCAGACAAGATGGATTTTTTAGTGTCGAAAAAAATATGGCAACATCTCCCCTAAATTATAAACAAGTGCTTTGGGTTCTTGGCCACTAAGCCAAGATTCAGAATTCTTAGACTTTTCAGAAAACGTCATGCTCTCACCAAAACTGCACATAGTATACCACTTGAATTTACACTAGCTGTAGGCATGTCAAGTAGGAGAAGGCTTTAAAGTTGTATCTTTCTATGATGAATTTTGAAGCTTTGTGTTAAAAGCTATTAAATGGTGCCTGCTTCTGAAGTGCCCTCAGCTATGGTTTTGGTAAGTTTAAACATAGCCAATACAAATTCAAAAAACTTGAGTACTGTCACCTAAATATTATTTAGTTATGAGTCTTCAAATTCAAGGAAGTTTGGAGTTACTCTTCTTTGGGTATCTGAATGAAACTGCTGGCTTTTTGATTGGTTGGGGTTTTTGTTTGTTTTCTGTGATTCAACTCATTTAAGTTTTTATCACCAGCTCCACTGTGAACATTAATGCTGTGTTACAGCAGTAGCATTTTGTATTGCTTAAAGCTCTGAGTTGGTGAGGCAGCAGCTTCAAAGGTTTTAAAATCCAGAAAGAGTTGCAGGAAAGGATTAGAAGAAAGGTCATTGACTCCAGAGAGAAAACAGAGAACAACATCTGTTTTCAGGAGCATTGTGCATTAGGATAAAACAGAGAATAGATTGTTACTTTATATTTTCCAATCCATATATTGAAATCTTTATTTCAGCATACAATCTAAAGAATCTGCAGACATCAAATACAGGAGTGTTTGGTGCCCTCCTCTGATGGTGGCAGTTCAAACTGAAATAAATCAGAGCTGTGAAATACCTGATCTTTGGTAAGAGAAGCAAAGACAGACACAGATTTTGCTGGCTCCTAACATAGCAGAAAGAAGCAATCTCACAATAAAAGATGTTGATGTCCAATTGATAGGGAATGTTCATTCCTATGTTACCTAGGGCATTTCATGGAAACCAGATACACCTGCATGGAAAAAAGGCAAAAGAGAGATCGAAGAGGGAACAAATTATTTCTGATAAGGAGAGCCATATGTAAGGGTGATGAGAAGAGTTTGTGCCCTTTATTGATTTTGGACTAAAAATCTCAGAGGATGCTTTCTAATATAACACTATAAACTGGATCAAGTACAGAAATAAGTTTCAGTTAGTGAATAYTTCTACTTAGTGTTGCAGATGGGAAAGTTCTAGATTCCAGAAGTAGAAAACTTGAAGAAATTCTAACAGGAATGAATTCAACTTTCCTTCCTTTTAACTTCCTTTGTAACCGTGTTGACCTGTAATATGGCCTTGCCATTGCTTGTAACAGGCGATATGCTCTGTACCAAGTTTTCAAGGCCTTGGGACAAAGGCTGTCAGGTCTACTCTGCCTGAGCTTTTCTTGACCTGCCTTAAGCTTTGTTTTACTTGGTTTAGCTCTAAGAGCATTTTTTCTAATTGACCAGGTGTCTAAGGTGAATTTGTTTTAGTTCTGTTTATTTTTGTATGGTATCACTTCTAACATAATGAAGTAGTGTGGACATAGCAGAAGCTTTGGTATGATAGCAGAAGCTTTGAGAAGTGAGGACACATGATGTGGCATAGAGGAGTACAGGCATGGRATAGTACRAGATGGGGTACAGGCTTGACACAGGAGACCCCATGCTTATAAACAACTCACCAATGGTCAGTTGAAGAAATGCATACCTGCAGCCGGACAAAATTGATTTTACAGGTAACAAAGAAAACAAAGAAAGAGCATCTAATACATAAAAGTTACCATATATAGTAAATTTGGATGCACCATGCAGCTGCAGATCGATGAAGAACAAGGGTGTAAAAACATATTGCCAAATGTATAAAAATTACCCTACATGAATCTTTGAGTGAGGGGAAAGAAGAAACTATCAACACCATATGTCTCCTGATGAAAGACACCAGAGGTTGACATCTCATCATAACGCCCTCTCCAGCACTGTGAAGTTACCAATTTTGCAACCCAGTGGAGCAGTGGAAGGATGAGCACAACATCAGGAAAGGGATAAAAACTAAATGTGTATATTTCAATTTTAACTGCATTATTACTATTATTGAGACTTTTTTGTATATAGAAGTATCCTAACTGCATTATTATTTCTTTTTCTGTAACAACTAAATCTACATTAATAATGATCCTGACTAGTGGATGAGGGGAAGGCTGTGGATGTGGTCTACCTGGACTTCAGCAAAGCCTTTGACACTATCTCCCACAGCATTCTCCTGGAGAAGCTGGCGGCCCATGGCTTAGACGCGTGTACTCTTCACTGGGTAAAAAACTGGCTGGACGGCCAAGCCCAGAGAGTTGTGGTGAATGGAGTTAAATCCAGTTGGTGGCCAGTCACGAGCGGTGTTCCCCAGGGCTCAGTTTTGGGGCCGGTCTTGTTTAATATCTTTATCGATGATCTGGACGAGTGAATCAAGTGCACCCTCAGTAAGTTTGCAGACGACACCAAGCTGGGCGGGAGTGTTGATCTGCCTGAGGGTAGGAAGGCTCTGCAGAGGGATCTGGACAGGTTGGATCGATGGGCCGAGGCCAATTGTATGAAGTTTAACAACACCAAGTGCCGGTCCTGCACTTGGGTCACAACAACCCCAGGCAATGCTACAGGCTTGGGGAAGAGTGGCTGGAAAGCTGYCCAGTGGAAAAGGACCTGGGGGTGCTGGTCGACAGCCAGCTGAACATGAGCCGGCAGTGTGCCCARGTGGCCAAGAAGGCCAACAGCATCCTGGCCTGTGTCAGAAATAGTGTGGCCAGCAGGACTAGGGAGATCATCGTGCCCCTGTACTTGGCACTGGTGAGGCCGCACCTCGAATACTGTGTTCAGTTTTGGGCCCCTCACTACAAGAAAGACATTGAGGTGCTGGAGCGTATCCAGAGAAGGGCAACGAAGCTGGTGAAGGGTCTGGAGAACAGGTCTTATGAGGAGCGGCTAAGGGAACTGGGGTTGTTTAGCCTGGAGAAGAGGAGGCTGAGGGGAGACCTTATCGCTCTCTACAACTACCTGAAAGGAGGTTGTAGTGAGGTGGGCGTTGGTCTCTTCTCCCAAGTAACTAGTGATAGGACGAGTGGAAATGGCTTCGAGTTGCACCAGGGGAGGTTTGGACTGGATTTTAGGAAAAATTTCTTCACTGAAAGGGTGGTCAAGCATTGGAACAGGCTGCCCAGGGAAGTGGTAGAGTCACCATCACTGGAGGCATTCAAAAAACATGTGGATGTGGCACTTTGGGACGTGGTTTAGTGGGCATGGTGGTGTTGGGTTGACAGTTGGACTTGATGATCTTAGAGGTCCTTTCCAACCTTAATGATTCTATTATTCTATGAGTCTATGATTATTGTTAAGATTGTTAAGATTTCAAGTATACTAACAACAAACTCTTGGCTTTATATGCAGTCGGTTTCCTTCTGCTCATAGACAAGATATTGCGCATGACATCTTGAACATAAGAGACTATGAGGAGCTATATTATCTCTGACCTGTAAGTTCACCTAGCCCAGTTCCTTTTCTCTAACTTTAGCCATACAGGGAAGTGGTGGGTACTCGTAAGGATGCTCTGCTCACTGTTAGGAATAATTACAAGGTTTGCTTATTGGGTAGGATCCTGACCTTACTGGAATCATTTTCCAAGCTTTCTGGATTTTACTCCTGACTTCTGAATGTAAACCCTGTGACCGAAACTTTCAGACATGGCTGCCCAAAGTTAGGTAATAACTGCAGTAGTGAGGCACTGTGGCCAATATCCCCAAGACAAAGCAACCCACCTCTTGCCATTTTCTTCAGGTACATGTAATGACTCTCTCAGGTCCTCTTCTGCTGAATTCTTCCTTTTGTTTCCCGCTCCCTCCCCATAATCTTCTATTCTGAATAGTTCCTCCTATTTGCCCTGCAAATATACCCCCCAAATGTTTCTGTCCACCAGCTGTCATCTACCAACTCTGTACCATTTCAAACATTTCTAAACACAAAGTCTATCAAAGGTTCACTCTCTATTTCAGCTGGTTTTGAAAGCTGCCATTGCAATTTTCTTTTCATGTTTTTTCCTATTGGCAGGACCCTGACGTACAGGATTATCCCTGAGTCCTGCCTCACCTCTAGGGTCTGACTGCAGAACAGAATCTTTGTTCCTACCACTCAGTCATCTCCCTTTTCTCAAATTTGTAGGTTTTTTGGCTTTCCTTTGCCTTCTCCGTGAGATCATTCATTTCTGTACCTCAATGTAGTCTTTCCAGAAAAGGTCAGGACTGCCTCTTGGATTATCCTAGCTGCTTCCTCTTCAGTTCCTTTCTCTCCATCTTCAGGTGTTCCTTCTTCAGATAACATCTTTAGAATCGCTGAGGGTCTCCAGGTGATCATAAAACCTTTTGTTAGGCCTCATTTCACAGATGCTTTTTTACTCTGACAGCTTGTCTTATGTTTAGACGAACTCCCCATGTAAACAAGCCCTGTCTTGCCATGGCAATGTAGAAAAGATATCTAGATATAAAAATGTGTGTTGAGAAAATATTAGTTCATACATTTGACTCTGCAGATTCTGTCTGTTTATCCCTCAAGCTGGTAAAAACAGGAGCAAGGCTATTTTCAAGCAAAATAGTGACCTCCCTTTCTAAAGTGAGACCACTGGTGCTTGCGCTAAGCATCACATGTACACATTGGGGGGGTTTGTCATCAACATTTTTGTTAAACTGACATTTCTCTTCCTTCCCAGTGACACTTTCCTTCCTCTCCCCAGCCCAACACCAAATAGCACCTGCACAGTCAGACTCATGCTGTTTACTAGCCTGCGTATTAGCTTATGCTATCAAAATAGCATTCACCATAAAAAGTTTACACAACTCTATGAAATTCTACTTTCCTTCTGAAATATGCACACGCTTTCTTCATCCTTTCTCGCCTCAGCAGGGTCTTTTGCATCCTTTCCTGGGGGATTCTTCACAGAAAGCTCAGAATTGTCAGTTCTACATATGAGATGACACAGAGTCCTTTCACTTTAAAATGTCTGTGTCTACAGATACGCACACACTAAAGGTTTTCATGGTTTTGTTTCTATAGCAATAATCAGAGGCATTAGTTGTGGAGTGACCACTGTATTTTTCTGTTTTGGGAAAGTGAATCTTTAATATGCTGTGGTAATGGCTTGCATGGCTCAAAATGAAAAGAGCGTCTTTGAACAGGACTGACGGTACAATCTCCTTGGAATAATAATATAAAAATAAAAGAGCTGCTCGAATGCACTACCTTTCAAATGACCCTGGTTGGCCTTTTTATCTGAATAAATAATGCTAAATTACTGTGGACTACAGATTCACAATTGGAAGGCTAGTTGTTCATGAGACATCTTAAAATTAAAGGAAAATAAACCCTCCACCTCTGTGGGAAGCTCAGAGGCTTTATGAGGTGATAAAGGAAGACCACAGAAAAGAATGCCAACAGGTCACGAAAGCAAGCAGGATTATCTTCTAGGATGTGCTCTTTAAACTGTGATAATGTTTAACTTCTCACAGCAGGTGTGATGTTTGACACCTCTTTTCACGCACAGCCTGGCCCTAGGTCACCCACAGGCAAACGGTACTGATAGATTTTAGCAGGTTCTACAGAACAGCATTGTAAAGGGAAAAAAAGGAGCTAAATTATGCAGCTGATAAAGCCACCACATTTTGGAATGGAAATGGCATTATTTGCAGATAGCATTTTTTGCTGCCCCTCCCTGCTCCGCAAACTGACATCCCATTATCAAGGATTTAAAAGTTTATGCCAAAGAAAAAGTATTGACCTTCAAGTTAATGCTATTAAAAATGTAATTTGATTCGAATGAATGGAATTGAAAAGAAACTCTGCATAAAGTTAAATACTGTCTTAATTAGCAGTGCATTAATATGCAGAAGCAGAAGGTCAAAGGCATTAATGTATTTGCAGGAAAAGACTGACCAGAAGTCACAAATCCTTAAAATACTAAATGATTTTAAAACCCTGATTTTACGCAAAAGTCAGACACTTTATGTACAAATCTACTTCAGCAAAGAGAAGCAAAATCCAGCCACTCCAAATCAGGTCAAATCACCTAAATACAAACCATGATTTAGTCTATCCTTTTTGACTTCTGCTACTACCAATAATCCCTCCTTTTTTTCCCCCTTTTATCAGGTTTTGGTGGTGCAATCAACACTGTACTGGGTGCAATATTAAGATTATCATTGGAAGAAGTTGGGCAAAGCATATTCTGTAAAAAAATGCTGACTTGACCAAATAGGTTTTGAGGAAATATGTAATTTGTTTTTTACTTTTTTAAGGAAACAAGGTAAACCAGGACTGAGGGGAATAGCAGGGAAACAAACACATTCTCTTATGCTCTTCTGTAAAATAATATTTATTTTTGGTGAAAAAAAAATATAAGATCTCCTTATGCAGGTATTGGAATTTTTGCCCCTGAAAACTGCTTTTTCTTTTCTTTCTTTTTTTGAAAAAGGATTTTCCTTTTTCATTCTATTTTAATTAAAATTCATGTAGTTTAAGCCCAGATTGAATAATTCAGTCTTGTCAATTGTATTTCCTCTTATTTCTCTTTCATTCTGCTATTGCCATAGAAAGTTAGTTTTAAGCTAAAGCTATATCTTAGTCAAAATCTGCCTTCCTGAATGGCATGGTGATTCGATTTGACTACAAGAAGGGGCAAAGTATCTATTATCCTCTTTTGATTGTCTGTTCCAGTGACTGATTACTAAGGGTGTAAATTTATGCTTAATTTTGAATTTGAACTTGCCTTGGCTTCAGGTTCTAGCTATTCGTTGTCTATCATAGTATTTTCAGTCCACAAGAATATTTAGGCACTTAAACATATCACTATATCTTTATGATGAACTAAAGCAGATCCAGTTCTTTTAGATGGCCATTCTTGGGATTTTTGTCTAGTCCTCAAACCATGCTGCTCCTAAGACACTAAAAATTTAAGAAAGTCACTCGTGTTCTCCTGGCCTGTGCTGCTGAGCTGCATCCAAAGCTTAGTAGCATATTAAATTTATTCTGTGTATTAGAACTATGTAATGTTATAGTTACAAGCATCCTTTTCCACACACCTTGGTCATCTTTGTATCACCACAAGGCTGAAAGCAGTTGAGATCTAGAGCTCTTGTCATTTTTATATATGTCAGCTATCTCCTAGCTTGTCTCAGGCTTTCAGAATAATAATAAGCAGTGTTTACTGCAGACTTCTGCACAAGAGCCCTAACTACAGAGGGTTTGGTTATAGAAAACAATTGTTTTCTGTCCATTTTCAGCTTTGAAGACAAGCAAATAGTATAACTTCCTATCATGCATTTCTGAATAGCTCAATTCAGAACAGTCCAAAATCTGTCATGCTGCAACGTGTGCAAAATCCCCTTTGAAACAAGCATACCAGACTTACTGTAAGTCAAGTCACCTCCTTGCACTTACTGATTTTTTAAAGATCCAAAGATTGCATTAGCCTGTTTTTGTCACAAAAGTATGCTGGGCAATTATGTTGAATTATTTGTCCACGAAGACATTTAAAATCTCTGCAGACTCATTGGTGCAGAATACATTTTTTWCTGTGCACAGGCTGCATCGGCATTTGGCTGTATTAACAATTTCTTTTTTTTTTTGATAACTCCCAATTTACAAAGTGAAGGARGAATTGCCACCTTGGTATCAATGGGAAGGGCGAACCTCTTTTCATCAAGTCATATTCTCCTGTTGGGTCACAAGATAGAGAAAACCATCCTTGGAAATCACTCTCCTGCTTGCCGTGAATCTCCTTCTGCAAGGATTCATCCTGACCCATAGCTCTGGTTTAAATTTTGTGAGTCGAATCTGAGCTTTCAGAGTGTCAACAAGCAAGACTGAACCAAGAACATAAACTAGAAAAGTGTTTAGTTCCATAGTGTGTCTTTTCTAAGACAAAAGGGAAGCTAACAGCAGGATCAGGACTCCAAATTACCGGCAATTTGGTTTCTATTCTGCTCTGGCAGCAGATGCAATGCTGTGTTTTTTCGTCTTGAGGGTTTGTGACCAAGCTATAATTGAATCCTAGATTGTTAGTAAAAATGTCTATTCATAAATGCACACCTTCAGTATTGTTAAATTGCCAATAGGTTCTTTAGATTTCTGCTTGGAATTTCATGTGTATTATAGAAATAGCACATTCATAGGAGATAAAAACACTATTGGTGCATAGAGCTGTAATCATTCTAGTGAAATAAAAAAGTGTCTGAGAGCCACGGCTGATAAAGGTGCTAAAAAGCAGAATTACTAAAAGTTACAGAAAAAGCTGCAAGCGCTGTGATACTTATGGTGGTATTTTTTCCTTAGAATTGAGAATATGGAGCAGAATCTTCTTTAGACCCCAAAGACCTGCTATGCACACTCAATTCACTATTCAGCTCTGCAGAAAATAAGGGTATATTTTACCGTGCAAACAATCTGCGATCAGCAGACTCCTCAGTTAATACCTCTTGTCAGCATCCAAAATGACAGTGAGTCAAAGGGGAGTATCTATGGGGCAGAGGGGAAGTGAGGGCAGGAGACAGAATATGCAACTAATTTATTTTTCCAAGGATGTCAGAGAGTCTCACAATATTTAGCACGAAATCTGTTTTTGATAGCATGTTATTTTTTAAAGGAAACTTGCCAGGGAATTAAAATGTCCCCTTGCTTCTTGCTAAGTGAAGAAACTGATTTAATCAGGCTTTCCTTATTTAAATATAATCTCCCTTTTTCTCCTTCACCTGTTCCATGTGAGATTTATTAGATTTCATGATTCACTGGTATTACCTGAACAACTGATGCATTCTACAGAATAGGCTCCTGGTGCTTCATGTCACAGGCTTAAAGAAGTTACTAAACCTTCACGTATACTAGACAGCCAGCAAATTAAAGCTTTGACCAAAATCAAGTTCCCTGACACTGCAGTAGAAAAGCTAAATGCCAATTATTTAGATATTTGTAGTCAATTCTGTTAAGTAAAGCTTTGTTTTGACTACAAATTGCATAGCTAATATATTTAATAAGTAGAATCTTGCTTGTTATTTTTTTGGCATTACTTAAAATCCTCTAGATTATTTAATAACATGTGTAATTATATGCAGGACTAATTAGCAATGGCCCAGTTGTGCTTTAAGACATACTTTCAAAAGACAACAGTACCCATATCTGGGGCCAAACTTTCAAAAGAGCTGTATTCTGATGTAGATGTAGACAAATTGTGGCAATAAAGAACAGCAAAAGGAGGGCAATGGACAGCAGAAGGCAACAAAGGAAGAGCAAAAAGAGGAAGAAAGCACATCAGATTCACACAGAAGATTTTACAAAGTAATCAGCATAGTATTTTATGAAAGCACTCTAAAAAAATATTTTACATCAATATAGTTGAAAATCTTTGTTTAAAACACAAGTTGAATTACAGTAAGRGAAGTTGAACATACTTTCTTCTTTATTCTCTTCCCATCATATGGATATAAAATATCAGACTTCAAACATTTTAAAATTGGCAAGGACAATTGAAACATATCTATAAATATAAATAAATATATATATGTGTGTGTGTGCAGAGATGGACAAGAATTTTAATGTGCATATTAAGCACTGAATCTTATCCATCGTAGGTCTCAGATTTAATGTGTGCCCACAAACCATGCCCACAAGCTTAGTTTATTAGTTAGGGGAAAATTTGTATATGAAGAGAGAACAGAGTATTTTTGTGACTTAATGTAGTAACTAGATTTGGAGTCCTAGAAATCATCACACTGGAAATGGAGAAAGTGTATTAAGTTCTCAGCAGAGGAAGTTTAAAAACTGTTAGAAAACATATTTAAAGATTCTTCAGTATAGTGCCTGAAAACATTTGGGAACAATTTTTAAGGTCCTAAAGTACTCTTTGTCTCAGTTTGAAAGCTCAACTAAAAGAAAAAATATTTATTTAAAGATTATACTAGTAAAATGGAAAGTCATCTGACATAGAATCAAATATTTAATTTAATTATTACTAACTCCACTTCTCAGGCTTTATGCTAAAATTAGAACCTATATTTTTAAAGAATATTTTTAAAGAACATTAGAACACAATCCTTGCATTGATATATTATTTAGCATATAATTGTAGGATTGCGTAGCTGAAACAAAACATTAGACTAGTCCTTGCCTACTACATTGGAATTTGCTAGTATGTTTTCTTACTAAACCAATATTATTAGCATAAATGAGTTCAGCCTTGTTTATAAAATATTAGTCATTATTTTTAATAAATTTAAATCTGCCTATTCCAGTCAAGTCCTTGATCCAAGATTTACAAGGAAAAGATTAAGTGGGCTAAGCATTGCTCCTTCATAGATGCAAATGTAAGACATCTTAGAATATCATTGGGCTTAAAAATCTATTTGCGGAGAAATGGTACTTGGTGATCAAGAAACAAATTAATATTTGCTGAGTTAGCCCAGGAAATCTGTTAGAATTAATGATTAAAATAAGCTGTATACTAATAGTTAACATAGTGATGAAGACTCTTCCAAAACACTAAGAAAATTATTGCATATCCTTCTATACAATAATCTTCATTTTAACCTAATTAAGGCATCTTATAACACAGATCTGGTTTATTCATGGAGCACCACTTGCTTTATTCAGGCACGTCATTGTGTCCAACATATTACCACAGTTTTCAGAATCCCAGAGAGGAAACTATCCTAACGTTGTCCAATAGAAAGAGACAGACTGATACTTGTTTGGGTTTGTACTACCAGAGTACAGTGCAGAATGGTGAAATTGCTCTATATTTGGCAGAGTGAGAGAAAAATGTTCACTACCTGGTCTGGTCAATAATGTAACAGAAGGATGTGGCAAATGGTATCTCAGTGTGTTTTAGGTGTCAGGTGTTCAAAGTGACCAATGTTAAAGAAGAAGTAGAGTACCTGGATTTCGCCAGTTACTCTGCAAAACCCAGTGCAGAACTCCGAAACTGAGTGGCGGAAGGAAGATACCAGTTTCCTGTGGATAGATGTTAAACTCATGCTTTTGTCTGGCTTCTTCTATACATTGGAACTTTATACATTGAAATGAGACTGAAAACAAATGGTCTGCGTGAACTTTCCACTATTATTCACTTCTTTTAGGCATCTTAGGTGGGAATCAATTTGTCTAACTTTAGATTTCTACAACATAGACTTCTAATCAGGCTAGGCTCAGTGGAGAGAAAAAAAAAAAACACATTTAGGGGGCACCTCAACTGTTTCAGACTTTAGAATGAGATGAATGATACACAGAAAGTGCTTATTTTTCTCCAGCGATTACAAAAGGGAGAGAGCTCAGATGTAGACACCTACATTGTAGACATATGCATTTGGTTAGATGAATTCTACTCTTTCTGTCTTTTACAAGGAAGGGAAAGACAACAGCAAAACCCTCCTCTTCTGTTTCACTGATGAGCATGTATGAAGCATTATATCATTAAGGAATTAGTCTTTTAGCAAAACCAAAACATGACATTGACTTTCCATGTAAGTCGAGCTTCAGTAAAAAGGGTGGCTTACTGCACTTGCACTAATATATTGAAGAGTGATCATGAGCACACACCACACTGTACATCAAGGGCCTTGCTTTAATTGAATTACGAAAACACGGTGTTAGATGTGAACATATTTTTGAAAGTGGGCTTCTCTGGCCATATTTTTCTTCTATAGAGAATTGCACAAGAGGATTTTTGGCCACATAGCCATACGGTACAGATGAGAAGAATATCTTTTTTCTTTATTGGCATGGAATCCCAGGTCACTGTCAATATTATTCAGCCTCCTGATTGCTTTTCTGCTGAAAATGGCAAAGCATTACAGTCCTCTCTCCAGTCATCTAATTTACTGTTTGTTTGACTATTGACACCACTACCCACAATGTTAGCATAAGGATTATGTCAGATCAAATTTCTGCATATTCTGTGTTCTGCATTGTATTGTTCAAAAACCTATTCAGCCTGCTCAGGGATTTGCAGTCCAGGTCAGAAATTAAGCATTCTGAGTTTCTTAAGATATTCCTGGTGTGGCCATGGTTTCATGTTTGGGAGAACTTAGTGGCTCTTGGTGCACGGCAGAGAGTAACTTGGAGCCATTTGCACCTGCGTTCGAGGCTGTATCTCCAGAACAGAATTGACAGCTGTATTATTTCCAAAATCCAAATGTAATCCTTACATGGGTTCAAAAAATGACAGAAGAATCATGGAAATAGAAATCATCCAAGGTCATTAGCTTAAAAAAAATACCAGTTCTTGGTTTTGAAAGTTCCTGAACCCCAACTTTCTGGAAGAGTACTCTGGGGAAGTAGCAGTACATGGTTGCTTTATCCTTACAGTTTGTAGGACTCTGGTACTGTCTTGTGTCACAAATAAGGTAAAGGGTAGGGGGAGTCCTAGATGCCTAGACCCCAGGCAATCCAGGGTAGCTCAGAGGGCTTCACACGCCGACAGTTTCACATGCTCCCACCAATCACCTCTACTGGGACTGCCCAAAGGCAGATTAGGGCTGCTTGTGTCGACCCTGTGCCGTGTAAAAGGAATATTTCAGGGACATGCATAAAAGGAATTTCTCAGGGAGTTGTTTTGGGTCCTGCCTTATTCATATCAGAGGCACAGCAACAGAGCACCAGAATTTGGCTTGCTATTTTTAAAATGCCTATAAATAAAAGCTAAATACTGTAATTTTTTGTTGTAAACGCATAACTGTGGACCTGAACCACAAAAACTCAGCCAGACTTTAAAACACCTATGTTTCTATCAATTTCAAGTCATGCTGCCAAGTCACAGTATCTGATGAAGTGTTCTGAGTTAATTAAAAGTGATGGGAAAGAAAGATTTTTTCTCTGATAATGTCGTTCTCTCTTTCAGCTAACCAAACTCTAAATGCTTGACCATGTTATTCGACCTCCTACAGCCTGTCACTCAGCTTGAAAGAAATGCCATTTTTTCCCAACAATCACTCAAGATTCTTGGACATATGGTATCTCCTTCTGTAATTTCATTTGATCTCAATAAAAGTCAAACCATTAAAGCTTTTTTTCCCCAGTAAAAAATAGCCCCAAAGAAATGCAATATTTGTTGGAATGGTACACCTGTATCATCAGGTTATCAAAGACTTAAATACTTGAGATAAAGTGGTGTCAGGTAGAGCTGGTCAGAAGATTTTTCAGCTTACTCTTCTGATTTAAGACAAGCTTGGCTCTTTTTTTTTTCTTTACTAGAGAACATTACAATTCATTGCCTTTGCAAATGTGTTTGTCTATTTTAGGATTGGATGTTTTTTTCCCTCATAAATGGGGCTAGAACATAGTGTTGCCTTTGCCTTGAGAAAAAGTCTGCAGTTGACAAGGTATCTGCTTCCTGATGCAAAGGATTGTGTGATTTGACCTGGATCACACAAACATACTGGATTTCCTTTCCAACTACAAACAATCTTTATGAATTGTCATCTGTGAAATTCCATGTGTAGCTGATTTCAAAATGAGTAACAGAGCAGGGCAACAAAAGCATATAGTGCTGACATGTCTTGGTGATACTATAAACACAAATACTGTGGGTTTTGACTTAGCGTACTAGTTCTTATTGATGCCTTTAATTTTCTTGGTGCAGCACCCATTTAAATCACTAGGTAGCACTAGTGTGACAGAAGAATTCATAGCTTTTGAAGGATTTGTTAGTCGGTTTAAATTACACCCCAATGTGGGATTCTTCTGGATGATTGATTTCACAACATTTCAGCTTGCAGTATAAAAAAAAATAACACCCAAAGACAATGTTCTGACTGTCCTCAATTAATCTTCAAATCCTTCAATGGCGTTGACCCAAATTACAAAATCGCTTGCTATGTGGTTGTGATATCCCATGGCTATAACAATGCAATTGCTAATCTCACAAGTGAAGTTTATGTACAGAAAACCAGCAACTGGGCCATGATTTTAGAACTTGCTTCTATGACAGATCAGAATGACGTCAAACTTCACCGTCACTGTTGAATGTTAAATCCATTTTTTATCCTAACTTTATAGTAATAATGTCATAAAAAACACTCTATAAATCACTTTTCTGAGAATAAAGGATGTAGGAAAAGCTGCAGAGATTTTCCTGTATGTGTTTAATATGCAAAGTATGATACAACATTGTGCTATGATATTAATTTTGGCTCAAGAAATTTGGATTTTGAACAGCAGACAATGGATTATGTAATTAAACTGAATGCAGTAAATGTTTTGATGGAAGAGCAGGGCAGAGTCTCTGAAGAAATGCTGTAGTGTCCCTCAGTTCTTCGTGCGAGACCTGGAGAATCAACACATCGCTTTAATCATTCTACATGGCGTCTGTTCTTGGTTGTTGTTTCATAAGAAATGTGTGTTCCTGTAGACAGAGTTCCTTGTAAAAGCAGATTGCCTCCATGTTGTTCTGAACCATCTCTGTTTCAGGCTTCTATCTATAACAGAGGGGGGAAAAAAAAGAATTGTAGGATTTAAAAAAAAACCCAAACATTTCATTTATTGTTTTTCTGATAAGATAGAGATGTACATGGCCCTTGCAGTGTGCTACCATCTAACAGTATAAATTGTTATGGGAAGGTCTGGTTTGTTTTACAAAGATAGCATCTCCAAATAGGTGTCTTCAGTAGATTCCGTTTGTCATATCACATCTGCATGTTCACTGAAAGCGCTTTGTGCTATTGCTCTGAAACTTTTCCATGTTACCACTTGTCAGTATGAAAGAGTTACTTAGCATTACAAAAAATCCTGAGTTATTGTGCAGAAAAACAGTAAGGAGGCTGCTGTCTGTCTTCCTGAAGCCAAAGGATAGATCCTACAAAAGCCAATTCTTTCCCTGAAACGAGGCCAGGAATATTACGAAAATGCATTATTTTTGATTTGCACAAAAAGCTTCTTTCGGAGTGAGAGGTTACAGGAGATGTCTTGGTCCAGTATCTTGAAGATTCAGCCTTGGAAGAAGATAGTTGGGAAGTCTCAGGTGGAAAGCTGAGCGAGGCCAGCAGGCAGGGGCTCGGCAGCCGGGTGTGAGAGCCAGCGGAGCTGCTGTGGTGCCAGGACAGCAGCGCATGGAGCTTGCCAAAGAGGGAGACATAGCTTCTCAGAGAAGACCTTCCTCAGCTTGGCATCTGTGGCCTGTACTCTCTGTTCAGAAGGGAAAAAGAAATACTGTTTTATGATGGGCTGGAGTTTTTGTGTGACTCATTCTTTTAGATCCATCGGGCTAATTCCTCATGCAAGGGTCAGGGAGCCAGCTGATGCTCTGTTAGTCAGACGGAGAATAGCTCCTGAGAAGGACTGCAGATGAAACTTGGCTGCATCTCAAAACCTCTGGGAAAAGCAGATTCAGCCAGCGGAAAAAGAAAGGACTGAGAACTGTGGAGGATTTAAGGGAGCTGTGGCTCTATTGTCATGTAATGCTGAATTGCCAGAATAAAACTTGATTTTCATCATATTTTACAATGCACTGATTGTATGGAATCTATCAGTGCAACAATAAGTTATGCCTTCACCATGATTATAGCACATCTTGTGTAAGTGACTAAATGAGAAGCTAAAATTGCTGTGGCATAGGGATTTATATTACAAAAGACATTTTTGCATAATGCTATGGTGATGCTTCAGCTTTCCCTGACATCCACGTCTTTAGAACATCCTGTCAAAGGACTCTGAATTAATACTGCCACTAGAGGAGGATAGCATTGACAAGATGGGAGTAAAAGAGACATAAAAATAGACAAACCCTTAGCTCCTCAAAGGAGGTAAAAGAAAAATGGAGAAACRGCTTAGTGCCATTAAAATTTAGGATTTTATATGTACAAAAGATGTGTAGAAAGGAGAAAGATTAGAAGTGAAGTCTGCATTTTCAGTGTCAGAGTACTCACAGACACACCTCCTCTCAGGAATGCATTTGCTTGGCTTGTTACTGTTTGTTTTCAAACCAGCAAGGTGTTTAAACACTCAGAATTCTTGAGTGTCTTAAAGACAATTCTTCTCCAAAGAGTTTCCACTAGAAAAGACAGATTTCTGCTCTGCTCTGTATAGATGAGAGGACAGTCTGGGGTACCAAAATTTGGGAATGTTTGTCACATTCTCTGAACTATATCTAAACTCCCCACTACTGAGTTATTAGTGCTGTAGTAAACATTTAGATGCAATTAAGGAGATGGGAAATGTGTCAGGACTGTTAGTGCAGCATCTTGCAATACAGGCATGCTTGCAGCTAGTATGGATGGCTTCAAGCCAAAAATATCAACGATGTTTGAATGAAAATGAGTTTGATTTCATTCTTTTCTCACTCTTTCCTTGTAATAAGAATGTGACAATTCTGGGTGAACACTCTAATGTTTGAGCCCTAGTAGGAGAAAAGAGAGGAGAGAGGGGAGGAGAGGGGAGGAGAGGGGAGGGCAGGCCAGGGCAGGCCAGGGAAGGGAAGGGAAGGTTTGTTCTTATAGCACAGTGGTTAGAGCAATTGTGTGGGATGTTGAATCACTATATTCGGCTCCATATTCCCCATGAAAATATTTTAACACTCACTTTCTATGATTGGTAGTTACATTCAGCAGAAAATTTCTTTATGTGTTTAAGGAAGTGTTTCAGGTGCCTATATATAGGTGTCTTGTGCCATTGCAGATGCCTGAGAGATATCCCCCAATATCTGTGCAGGTGTCTGACAGATACAAGGTAGGAATATGGGGAACACACCACTTCCTAACACGGAAGCTGGTCCTGGAGTAGGTCCGGTGGTGTCCTATCTTTGGGGAGTGTGTACCAACAGGCAGGTGTAGTGGTGTTTACAATAGGCACCTTTCCATCTGGAGCTTTTGCAGTTTTAAAATAATTAAATATTCATTGCTCTAGAAAGTAAGAAACAGAGAAGCTTCCAGACTAGTGATTAGGGGACTCACTTGAGAGACATGATTCCTGGATTTCAGGCACTGCCGGATGGAGATTTACCAGAAAGGGGCATTAAAAGGGGGAGAAGACAAGCAACACAGTGTCTGCTCTCCTCGGGAAAGAGGAAACGTGAGCTCCTGGTGTGCTGGAGGATGGTCACAGATGTGGTGTGACAGCTGTTGTCTCCTTCCTAAACCAGAAATAGTCAGCAAATTGAACTTGCATTTACTGATGGTTAAAGACCTGGCCAAACTGTGACAAATTTGGTTTTCACAAAAATAAAACGCTACGTCTACTAATTAATCCTTTCAAATTTCTGTCTTGGGGTGTTAAAAATGAGAAAGTAAACGAAGGAAAGACTAAAGGCATGTGGCTATGGAAAACATAAGATACTGATGTATATGAAACCTACCAGAACTTTTTGTTTTTTAGGATAAATATATATCTTTTTATTTTTCTTTTAACTCCCTTTTTCCCGATTTGGAAGTGAGATGAGTAGCTTTGAGGTTAGCCATGTATGCTAAGCAACAGAAGGCAGACCTTGTTTTCAGCTTTTGCAGATGAACAGAGACATTTCTCAGATCTCTTTCTTTGACTTTGTACTGAAATGAGAAGTACGTGGGTACAACGAATCCAAGCTACAGCCATATAGCTAGCAGAGGTCACTTGAGCATAGCCGATCAACTACTTCAAAGCCTCATACCATGTCTTTCCTCCCGAAAGTCGGCAATTGACAATAGTAAGAGCTGGCAGGATCTGACTGTTCAGAATCACTGGCACCTCACCAAGAAACGGAAAGTCTGTTTAGAGTGGATTTGGATGTATTGTAAATGAAGCAGAATATATCATGCTTTAAAGTCAAGGACAACTGTCAGTTCTGCAGAGGGGCTAGATGAGGCAAGGAGGACTTATACAATCACTCAAAATTGTAAACATTCACAGCTAATAGGAAAAGAGGCCCAACAGCAATAAAACATGAGATTAGCCAGCCAGCAATTATCCCAGTAATAATACGGTATATGTTTCTTCTTTACTGCTCTTGTGTGGATTACAAATGGACTCTAAAGCAGAGCTGGATAAGCCTCGGAACATTGTGCTTATACTCAGCTTAGGAGCCAGCAGGAAAATCCACAGAGACTTCAAGTCTCACTGAGGTCCTTGCGTGGCCTTATAGACAGGAAACAATAGCAACAAAACATTAAAAGCTTAAGAAGGAAGAAATAAAACCTGAAAAAAATCGTGCTGGATTTTCACTGTTGAGCTCACTTATTAAGTGGACCAGATCCTACATTTCTGTGTCCACACTTAAATGACCTAACAGCCTGCTTCTCCTCCATTGTCTTTTACTGTGTCTATATAATTGCCCAAAAAAATGAAAGCAGAGGGCTCATCTCCTCTGACAGAATATTCACCAGAAAGAAAATTTCAATGGAAAAAAAAAAAGAGATGTAATTCCTTTTTTTGATGTGTGTGTGATCTTCACCTAAAATCTTTTATTTCTCTCTGAAACTTCAGTTAATGTTGGAGCAAAGGGCTATCCAGCATAGTCTGCGGTTACTGTCTTCCCTTCATCTTTTCCTTTGTTTTGTCCTCAAAGTGCTCCAATGGTCACTGCAATCCAGGCACCATGTCAATTTATTTTTGTCCTGTCTGTCTTTACCAGCGAAGAAGCATTTCCCTTCTCATTTAGTTTTTCTGTTGTCAAAGAACAATTTATCTCCCCTCCATGCTGGAAATAAATAATTACATTGATCAACTTTGGAAAATCAGAAAAGACACTTTTTAAAAATGTATAAAGGTAAAAATGTTTGGTTTGGGGAATTCTAATCCCAGTACTGACCAGTAGAAAAGTTTTGATCTAAAAGTCATCATCTTGCACTGCAAAATGCACCATTTTTTTCTGAAGAATACTATGAATCTAAGCAATATTTCTTTTTTTTTTTTTTTTTTTTTTTTTTTTTTTTTTTCTCTGTGGTAATTTTCTCCTTTTTTTTTTGAAGAATACTATGAATAAGCAATATTTCTTTTTTTTTTTTTTTTTTTCTGTCTGTAAACTTTGGAGTTTAAACGCAGTGGAATTTTCAGAGGGTTTGCATTTGGTTGCAAATATTTTGACAATTTTCTGGTATCATACTTGGTAGAAATTATAGCATCTGAATCTGTAATCCATGAAAAGTGTTGAAAACACACAACAAAATGTGCAAAAGTCAACAGATGCAGAATACAGATGGAGACCAATTGACGCACTGCCTAACACCTTGTACCTATAATTGAGAAGCTATTTTGTCTTTATTTCCTTCTTTTCCTCTTAACAAGATTGTTCTTCCAGCTTTGTAAATCACATATAACGAAATGGGCAACAAGGCCCCTCCAGGTGAGCGCTTAGCTGCTTCCCTGGGGCTCAGAGTCCGGAGCTGGTGCCTGCCCGGGGCTGTGCAGCCGCTGCCTGCAGCCCCACCGGGGCCGAGGTGCTGCCGTAGCTGCTGTGTTCGTTCTTCCCTCGCTGCATTCCACTGCTTAGCATATCAGCATACCCTACCACAATTTTCAGTTTCGCATTAATACACCAGCCTACAAGGGGTGGTAACTGAGGACTCCAAGACTTGGATATTAGCTGTTGTAGTGAAAGAGATTACCACCCATGGAGCTAAACCCAAGAGACATGTCTCTCTTCTCTTACTTAAATGTATGTGATTAATACTTTTCAGCCCTTTAGAGAACTTGTTCCTTGCCACTCTGACACAGACTAAAAACTGGTTAATTTGCCAGTATTTATTAAATCCACTAGGAGGCACCTGGCTGGAAAGCTTAATAGCAATAAGGGGCTGACTGAGGGCTCTGAATTTCTTCTCAGAAGACAGAATAATAGTCTGCTCTCACTTGTGAAACCTTTTTTAGAAATGTCATACAACCATGAGAGTCAGATTGTCTTAAATACTGGATCCTACCTGCGTGACACCTACCTCTAGGCTCTAACGTTGGTTATCAAAAATATTTCTCATTTGCTTTCAAAATACTAACAATAATAATATTCATAATATAAAAACCAGCTTTGGAGTCCTTTAATTCCCTTGTTAAAGGAATGCTGCACATTTTGGAAGTAAAACTGTGGGAGAAAAAACACTTTACAATGGTATACAAGCTAAAAAGGAAAAAAAAAAAGAGGAAAACACTGAAAGATGTTCAGAAGGACAATACCCCTGACACTCAGATGCGCATGTGGGACCCAGATTTCTATATTCTGCAGCCAGATCACTCCGGTCTTGGCTGTTTGCTTTCTTTTCAAACTGATTTTTAGTGAACGATTAAATGTAGAATGATTTCAGGTGTTCTCTGACTCCTCTACTTTCCACCCTGATAGACAGGCTCATAAATTCCAAAATTTGTTTTTCTGTGGCTCAAAAGTAGCAGTTCTAGAGAAAAAAAGAAATGAGGTTCATAAAGTAATCTCTGAAATCTAATTGCCAGTGTCAGTTATAATAAAAATGTCCCCATTATTGCCCAAAACCAGAATGGGGAAGAGGCTCTTAAGCAATTGGATTATATTGACATAAGAAGCCACTGAAAGCAGCAACCAATTAGCTTAGTGGTATTGCTGTAATGTGTTACAGTGCTCTCCCATAATTTAGGCAGCTTTGGGTTTTTAAAAGTTACTTGGACATTTGCTATTTTGTTTCTTGTAGATTTAAAGTCAATGGGATGACCACTGACTTACTGAAAACAGCATTTTGTCCATGCTGATGCTCTTGAAAATCTCATCTTTAAAGCACTGTGGAAGTAATTGGGTAAGCATGTTGGCATGGACTGGGGAAGAGAAACCAAATTGCTTTTTAACACCAGCTAATGGCCTGTAATGGACTAGATTTAATTAGAATCTCTAAGGAATTGCTGACCAGAACAAAAGGGACCATTTGGCTTTTAAGAAAACAGGTATTTACAGAAAAATAAATGTAAAAAACTCAAACCCTAAATAATGTCTTTAACTCTTCGACAGAGACCTCTGGGTACTTAAGAAACCCTAAACCTCTACAAGAAAATGTTTGTTGCACAATGTCACCTTTCTGCCAACATCCAGTACAGAACAGGGATGAAACTTATGATTTATAATACATAAGGACACTGCACTCTGTATTTTCAGGTAGTAAAGCTGTTATGATCAGCAACTGCAACACCACAATGTCTGGAAATATGGTCAGAATGCGTACTTTTGCTTTGCAGTTGGAATTGTAGCATCCTTGAAAGATTTCATAAAGTCTGGATATTCATTTTTGTTGGGAGAAGCTAAGGGTCTTCTGGTAGTGCAAATTTTTCTATGTTTTGGACCAAAGCAAAATGGGACCTCAAAAATCACATTACCTTCCTTTTTAACCAGAATTATAGCATTTGAATTTTTTTTAATTTGTTTCTTCATTTGTTTGGATGGTTTTATACAATGATTAGGGACAATAAATGTTTTATTATTTAAGCTGTTTTGATTTTCTCTAAAATCATTGCCAGCTTGAGCACAAGATGATATACAAAATCCAAAATTCTTTTCTGAAAATGTTATGCTATGCCTTTTACCAAATCAAGCACCTCCAGTTCTCATCAGCCTTAGAATAAAATATTCTGGGGTTAGGGCAAAATGCATCTATCCTATTAGGGATATGCCATTTTTTGTAAAATTGTTTTTCAGCCAGTAGCTGGAATATGGCTAACCTACCAGCCTTTGGCTTGAAAATAAAAAAACTTAATTTTACCATTTTACCTTCCCTAATTTATAACATATAAATATGGTTTCTCTTGTTGAAAAGTAGTCCTATTTAACTAAATTAGCAAATAACCAGGGCAACAAGAATCACTTCAACTGTTTTCCCCCTGGACTTCTCACGGCCCTTCCAGCCACTCAGCCTTACTTGTTCTTGGCAATTCTGCAATTTAAGTCAAAGACATACAGTGTCTAGCCCCTTCCATTTCATGTCTTGTTCCAGCATGCCCTCAGTTTACATTTCGTGTTTCCATTTACTAAGACTATTACACTTCTTTACACTTTTGGTGATGAAATAAAGGAAATGAAGATTCAATAAGAAGCTAGTGCTATAGCTCCCTACAATAGCTAGCTGTTCTTTATTGCTTGTTCATTTCTTTATTTCCCCACCGTGGTTTATTTTATTTCCCATTGTAAATAAATGCCCAACTGAATGAAAGAAAGTGTTAAAATAGCAGTGAAGAAGGAGAGACACCAAAGAAAATGGAGTCAATCCTACTGGAATATGAGATATAATCTTTAACTTTTTATATTTTATGAGGTTAGAAAGCAAGAAGGTGAGTGCATTAATTCTTTCTTGGGCTTCCCATTTTAATGCAACAACAAATAATATCTTTGATTTTTTTTGTACCTTCAGTGTGGCTGTTTCCAACAGAATCATTTTTAACTGGGATCTACAAAGCCTGACTGTCATAGGCTACCTGTACTTCACAATCCTGACACAGTTCATCACTGTGCATGTCTTTATCGCTTATTCCAGCAAGGACACAGATGAATTATTCTAGTCTGGGTGTGAAATTCTCTTTGGGCAAGTTCAAAGTGGGATTTTAATGCACAGAATGGCCTTACAGACTCCTGCTCTGGTCATTTTTGGAAAGCAATAATAATATACAGTTTCTCCTGAATGAAACGCTTTCACATTATCTGTGCCTGAGCACTTCTATTAAAAGCACATATTATTCCTGTACAGTTAAAGTTGTTTACTGGCTATTCTCATCTAACAAATCTGTAAATGTTTGTACAAAGTTGTGCTTACCTTGTAGGCTAGATTTTTTTTTTAGTGCTTTAAGATGTCATATTACTCATGAACCTATGACGCATAAGTGTTCTTTCTGCACACCACCCACATAACACATTTTAGTTACATCATATACGTGCCCTCTTTTGTTCATATTTTGACTATTTCTTTGTTTAGTTATTATGGAAATAGTCGTGTTACTGGCATATTACTGACACCAACAAAAGGCAGAATTCAATTTATTTGTCTCATGTTTTGAAATGCAGCAGGATCACTAATTATGATCCTTTTCTTCGATCTGCAAATGCAGTCAGTGTCATTGAAGTGCTCTATATGTTCTAACCTACTTTGCAGCAAGACTGAATAAAAGCAAACTCAAAGGAAAATGCTACTTCTCAAAATTATGTTCAAGTTTATTTGCTGGAACCTCAGAGAAAATAGTTAATAGCTTTTCAATATAGTTGTTTAATCTACAAACTGGATCAGATCCTTTTCTTTTTGTTGTTTGATCTCCTTTTTGCATTTCTTTTTAAATGGTTAGTGGTTTGCAGTGGTTGAGATCACTATTTGAGGTGATGGTAGTAAATGATATTATGTCATCATTCTGACAAGACATTTAATATCTCTCCTTATTAATCACCTTCCACCTTTGAATTATTTTATTGCTGCATTTCTTCATTCATTATATGAGTTTTTTTCACCAAATAAGGGAGAATACTTGGTCATTTCTCCCATGGCCTAGAGTGGAGGCAATATTTTCATCTCTCATTCTAATGTGAAATGTGTAATGTAACTAGTGGAATCAATAAAAATATTCAATAAATGAATCAAAAATCAAGTTGTTACAAATAAGAGAACTGACCCCCAAAAGCTGCACACATACCACCAACAGAATTTATTGAGATAATACATTACAAAATGCATTCTATTGAGACCAAGGCATTTAAAATGGAGTTACATATTGATCCAAAAAGAATGAATCTTGTTCTAAATGGTTCTGGCTTTCATTTTTAATTTCTTGCTCTGTATTCCCTAATGTGTCAAAGAGACAAGCCCAGCAGTGCTTATTCCCTGCCCAACCTGTTGATATGTTTACCCTTAAAATTTATGATAATGGCTAAAAATTTTAAAGGATTGCAGCCTAACTTCTTCTATATCTATCATTACATAATCCCACCGAACAGACCTTCCAGGCTACAGAATGAGCAAAGTTCCATTCCAGAAAATGTTTCTAGAAGCTTTTCTGCCTTGAATTTTTAGCCAGAATTTAAGGGTAGAAAGAACAGTCAGGTGATCTAGTTTGAGCTCTATCAAGAGCATTATATTTCACCCAAGAGTGAAGCTACAGTACCATATACTTTTGATAGACTACAAAATCCTTTTTGGATGTGGCGTCAGTCATATTTTCTCTCTCTACATTTATGCTGGATTAGAAATCTAAAGTACAGTGACAGATATGCCTCCTCTTGCAACTCCAACACCAGTGATTCTGAGGCATCTCACATAAGAGTTTCTGATGCATCTCACGTAACACTTTGAAAAGAACTTGGATGTCTGCCAGAAGTCTGTATAATTGGCAGCTCCATCACAGGATAGAGATGGTAATGGAGAACAGGTGAGCTTAATGAACAAATCCCCGGTTGCAGAACAAAGTAGAAACAAAAGCAAACTCCCTGCCAGTCTGACCCAGGGAAATTCCTTTTCTGGATCACAGTCTGCATCTTCATCTGAGCATTTGACCCAGATGATGTTAAATATTATGTTATCTCCTACTGTACAAGTCTTCAAAGTACAGTAGTCCTACCTCTGTGACTACTTGCCTTGAAGACAGTAGAATGAAACAAAGCAGAAAATACTTACCTAGCTGTTTATTCTCAGGAAAAAATGTATCTTCCCACACGGAAGCCCTGAAAAAGGACTGTGGAAGAGGTATGAGCTTGCTAAGGGAATGCAGTTCCTTCCAGGTCCTATAAAAGAACACAAATGTACAGGAGCTGCCCCACAGACTCTGTGGTTAGAAAGAACAGGTTTGTCTTATAGTTTGACACAGATCACAGGACTTCTCCCAGATTTGTCTAAAGCATATCTTCAAATGGATTATTCTTGTTTTAGTACGTCAGATTGTGGTAAGTCTTATTGTCTGTCCAGAAACTATTGCATGTTTATTGAAGAGATCACGAATAAACATTCTGAGCATCCTTGGGGTAAGACCTGTTTCCTGGGCACAATGTTTGTATTGTGGATTCCAATATCCAAGCATCTCCAAGGCTGACCAGTTCCTACTTATTTATCAAGGAAACCAGGATAACTGGAATCCCTGGCAATTCTGCACAATAAGCATGGCAGGGTCACCTCAGTAACCTCAAAGTTGTGGCCTTTAGATGCCTATACCGTGCAGCTTATTAGGAAGGTGACAGGAACATGGACACAGTGCTGCACACCTCTTTCTTTTGTTTACTTGAAAAAAGTAATTCTCAAAACATTTAGATTTTCTCACTTCGAAGCAATAACATCCCTTGCCTTAACATTTCTGTGGAGCTCCATTGATGGTAGCCTCAATGGAACTTGCTTCAAATAAAACCAGATCACTCCACTGAGACATACAATTAACCTAGACAGACACACAACAAATGAATGTAATACTTCTGTTGTTGTCACATGGTCTAGGTAAACCATTATTTCCCATTGAAATTTTGCCTCTTTAGCCTTTGTAATGTAGAGAACAGTTTTGCACTGGCAGAAAGCTGATGTGGATGCCCAAAGAGGTCTTTTCCAGCTCCTATTTACCAGTCTGTTGCTGTCTTTGCAGTAGCTTGTGGGTAGCTGTAAGATCTGTTTAACGTTTACRATTCATCTTTAGCCTTTCTTAATATCAAGTTGCCAACAATCTGCAGCTCAGTGAATAATATACTTGATTCAGTTTTACTCAGTCACTGTGATGTAAGTGCCTGATAAAATACCATCTCTCCTTGCTAGTGTTTGACATTTCAGTTTTACTAGGGTTCACCCCACAAGAAGAAAGTAATTCAAAGAATGAATAGCTGAGTGCAGAGAGAAATCTCCTAGAGGGGAAACCACTTGCCTGGCAGTGACAAAACTACCCATTATCTACACCACAGATTCACCAGAGGAAGAAAAAGAATATTCACATCTTAAATTGCATTGCCGTCTATGTTACGTAGTTTAATGGTGGGTTTGAAGAATTACTTCTGCCACTGGCCTATCACTACAGCAATATATTCCAAGAATGAAGGAGTGCTGAAAGTTTGAAAGAAGTTCAGCTTCCAAATGGGAAGATGTGAAATCTAGAGCAGGACATTTCAACCTTTTTCAGATTTAACTGGCTCCCTAAAAGATTGCCAATGAAGATTCAGACCCCTTTACAAATTTCTCAGATTTTTGTAGCTATGAGTAGATATCAAACTGATTTTCCTCTTTGTCTTTCATGGATCTTTCAGAGTTGGTCTAGAGTTGGTCTGGTTGGTCAGACCACACTTTGAAAGATCTTGGTGTAGAGCGGATCAACCTGTCTTCTGTAATGGGAACCTCTGGATCCTACATACCACAGAACACACACTTACAGCAGTGAAACAAATTCCCTAAACAGACAAGTTCTTGGCAACCAGATAGTAGGAAAAGCTAATGATGAATCATAAGTATTAAACAGATCTTACATCTACTTAGTACAGAGACACTAACTAGGATCCCAGAGCAGTGTAGTCACATTCAAACAACACTCTGCCAAAGTTAATTAGCCTGGACATTTTTCTACATAACTAACTAGCCTGACTGAAACACCATGGTTATACTCTTTGTTTGAAGCCAATGATACCTCCATATTGTATAGAACTGGCATCTCTTACTCAGGAATTTACCTTTTCAACAAGTCATGACCCAAATATATCCCTACTTTCCATTCATGATCACTCGACCCAGGGCATCTGCTCCTCTCATACCATACAAAATGAATGAATGCAGATATAGTATGTCAGTGTGTTAAAGCCACACATCTGAATACTAAAATAAGATTATTTTTTCAGCATTTACCAGGTATATGCTCACTTGTAGGCCAAGTTTTATCCTAAATCTTAATATTGAGAGGTTGTGCTGAAACATGGATAACCCTCTGCCTCTTTAACCAACTGAATAAATCTGTATTTATTTTAAAATACATTGTAGCTGTAGATGTTCATTTTCTCTATAGATGGCTAGTTCTTTTGTGAACTTAATCAATCCCTTGCATACAATGATTTGAAATGGTCATGAGTCCTGTGAGTTAAAGGTATCTCTTGTGAAAGGAGTTTTGTTTGTGCATTTTGAATAACCTTTCACTTTTATGCCTGCTTCATGCGTTACAAGAAAGGTTAAGTGGAATCTCATTTGACTATTTTTCCCCTCCTCTTCTTTTAGAGATACATTTACTCTTCTAGTGTTTCTATCCCTTGTGATTTTAAAACAATACTTGTGATATTTCCTTCCTTATGTTTAACTTTCATGGGCTATAAGATCATGTGAAAAACTTCAAGTTTGTACATTCTGGTTGTGCAAAAAACTTTGTAAATAGGACTTAGGTGTACTCTAAATAAAACCAATGCTTCTCTCCTGTAAGCACCTCAGTAAATTTTATGGGTTTTAATTCAGTCTTACAGCATTACTTCTTGGAAATGGAGGGAGAATGGTGCCTCTGTCTATACTAAACAAACCTGATATCTTCATGCCTGTGGTATGAAGGAATTTCCTTTGTAATCCCTTTCTGAATACATCCTGTTTCTGCTATATCCACTGCTTAGCCAACGTTCTGAGAAAATGGCTAATGTGAAGGTAGCATTGCATTGCCAATTTATCTTTAAGTCGTATCATTGTAATATATATATATATCATCARTGTCTTGCCCTCACGTTATATTTCACTGAGATACTGCCTGAAGGTTTTATGAAAATGCATATAGTCTCTATTATAACAAGGAACAGAAAGTATTTGATATATTCCACCATGAAAGAGAATTAATGAACAGGGTCAGAGACTAGTAAATGCATGACCCTGCTGGAAGGAACTGTTCGTGCCAACCCTGTTCCTTCATCTAATCAATGACAAATCTTGGCATGTCAGTGAAATGGGACAAAAAGATAGAGAAGGATAGACAAAGCAGCACACCCTAAATGAAACCCTAGACCAAATCCTGTATAAAGCAACAGGAATCTCTAGGTACGAAATGTGATGCTCAAGTACGTCTAACGAGTTAATCTGCGTTACACGTATGAAGTACCTCAGGACCTTAAGTTTTCCTGGAGCAAGGGGAAACTGAGGATACCTTTAACTTGGGGTGTGTAAAATGAGAAAAGTAATAGCTTTTTAGGAGAGCAGTTCTGTCTTTTGATTGCTTTATGCATCCTCCCACAGAGCAGCCTCAGTGTGTGTCCTGCTCCTTAGGTGAAGCATGGGGGAATGCTTCAAGTTTAGCTCTGGCTACCTTCACAGAAGCTTTGCAAGTGAATTTCTTCTGCAGTGATTAGAGGAGATGCACTGCTATAAAGTGGAATTTTAGGAAAATAATTTGCTTGCCAAATTGCATAGGTTATTCTGGAGGACAATATATTAGAAATATGCTAATGAACTTCTAAAAAACATTCAGTTCAACAGTTTCCAAAAGTGACTTAGTCATAGTTTAGATGGATAGGAGCTTGCTATAAAGAATTTTTTTAAAAAAAAGGTTAATATGTCATAAAAATATAAAAAATATAAAAAATATAAAAAATCTTTCTTCCCCCTCTCTCCTCAATCTCTTTTAGCAGCCATCTCACTCCATGGCTTCACAGCCAATGAAACTTGTAAGTTAGAGCCACCCCATGTTTATGGACCATTAAATCCAGGATTAGTTTCCAATTCTTTAGTATAGAGTTTGCATCTACACAGAAAACTTACTGCCTTTTTTTTTTCTGAAGCTGCCAATTTTTAAATTGTTTCCATGAAGCATCATTATTTTCCAAGTTTTTCAACACTGTGCTGCAATATACGCAACACCTTGCATTTATTAGGTAAGATCTTAGCCAGAAAACTACCGGATAGTCAAATATATGGCCTAGATCTGCATTTTATAATATTTGAAGTTTAAAATTAGTCATCAACATTACCAGGGAGTCACAGAGTTAGTAACTGTTGATTGGTCAGAGAAAAGAAAGGAAAAGGTACTAGGAAATCTTGCGAATCTAATTTGGACCTGATTTGCCAAGACCGGTTATGCAACAAGTGTGTTGTTAGACTTAATCATACATTTTGGAAGGCGGCATTTTGGATAATAGTGGGATGATGTGATTCCAACTAGTTGGGGCTTATGGAAGATTATCACTGTGGATTGTTACATGGTCTTTGCTTAAACTCCTTTTTTAATTGATTAAGGATCCCCTGACTTTAACAAAAATAATTCACAGATGCCAGGTCATGAATTTGTACTTTTCTGAGCTAGGGTTTAAAAGCACAGAAAAGCATCAAATTAGAAAGAAACAGTTGGCCAGATGAAGATACTAAGCTATCACACTTTTTGCCTTTTTTTAATGTTCCTCAGCCATTTCCCACAACTGATTCACTGTATAGCTCCTTAAAAACTATGAGCTTAGTGTTAACTTCTGTAGTAAACCAAAAGAGACCCTGCAAGACTAGAAAACAACAATAGACTAAATTCTCAAAGCAAAATGTGATTAGGAACATGATCTTAGGTCCTTATTCAAAACCTGCAGAAATCCCTGGGAAAACTCATTCAGTTGCAGTGAGTTTTGGATCAAGCCTTTAAACAACATTGTAGGACCATAAATTAGAGATTCTCTGACAGTGCTGGAGCATGGGTGCCTTTGAAGTTTTCTCTCAGATGCTGAAGATGTTAATTTTGTTGTAGGCATAGAAAGTCTTTTTCTTCTCCTTGGCTGTTCTCATTCTCAGATAAAACAACTGAATCAATACAAATATTGGCTGCTTTCAGGATTAGTTTTCATGATGAGCTTTGAACAGAAACAATGAGTGCATGAGCATAAAGGAGCTTTTTCAAAAGATATTTGAAAGTCTGCCAAACGCTTTTTCTACAGCTGTATTGCCCATTTGAGATGGGTTGAGCTCAGGTTGTAGAGCTCTCTGTGGACCCTTCTCAAGCCTGGTAGACACTTGCAAGGCACGATTTGTTCTCAACTGATGTTTAAGACTTAATACTGATTTCAAACATGGCAAGAAAAATAGCAAACAAAACCTAAAGGCATCTTTTTTACAGTTGACTTTTCTCTCACCTCACAGCTCTGATCTCCTCGCCAAATAGTAGATATACTGTATTTGTCTGGCATTTTTGACCATCTTTCTGGGAGAAATGGAATTGCATTGTGTTTTAAGAAAAACCCCATGGCTGAAACCTGATTTATCCTCCCTTATTTCAGATATCTACAACGTAGATTAACTCTTAGCTAAGTTATTCACCCTCAATTGTTTTTTTAGTCAGGAGAGAGAAATGGCCTCTTCTAGCACTCATCTGACCTCATTAAGGGCAGAAGAATCATACCTGTCAGTGCCCATTTTTCTTAATTGACCGTAAGAAAATGTACATCACCAGCTCTCATTTACATACCCACACTGAAGAGACTAAATTTGGGTGAGATGACTCACTCTGTGTGAGTTGTTGTCAACAGAGCAATTTACTCATAACATAAATGAACAATGGACTGTCCAAGTTCTAAAAAACAGTAAATAAGCCAAATTCCCTGAACTGAGGCTTGCTTGTTCGATGTGTATCACCTACCCACAAAGCAAGCAAAACTGGTCTAAATAATAGAAGTACTTACCTACCACTACCACACACAGGATAGCTGCATATAGTTGTGGCATTTCAGCTCCTCCCAGTTACCATTATATACTCCTATTTCTTTCCAGTTACATTCAAAATGAAGTAATTTGTCTGGGGATGTGAAGAAGATGCAACTGAAGCAAATTGCACCAGGCCAAAACCTGTTTATCCAGTTTCCTTTTCTTTTTTAATGCCTGAGTAACCAGAAGCAATTTAGGCACTGGTGTAGGTGCTGACACAGCACTGTCCTTTGTAGGAGAAGGTGTATTCCTGATCCAGGGAAAGGCAAATTGCTTGCTGAAAGAATAATCCAACCCACCSCATTTATGTGTTACTGAAAGTGCTGCTTACAAAATCTTCACATACTATGAAGGAAAGAAGGGAAAGTTTTTTCAAAACAGGTGGAAGATTCAGGCCTACATGGAGCTATGCAAATGTGTTCTTAACAGCTCCAGAAGACAGGGTTGATTGAAAAGATTATGGTTTCTCTGTGTCTAAATAATCTTCCTGCAAACCCTTTCTTGCCAAAGTCTAATACCCATTGAGGGAAGGCAACAGTTCTGAGCCTCTATTTCATTTAGTTTCCCAGTCTGCAGTGATCAACATGCCCATTAATAACTTAATTATTACTTGTTTATTTGTGACAAGTTCACTGCTGAAAGGAAATCCCACACAAGCTGTGACTAAAATAGATGACAATTAACATAAACAAAAAAAAAATATACTGTAGAAAGGTTGAACAATTAATCAGCACCAGGCTTTATAGTACCATGCATGCACTAGTGCATTGCTTTCAGCAACACAACAGCTGTTCTTTTATGCATTTGTAACTTCCTCAAGTAATTCTTTATTCATGATAAATCATAGCACATTTGGTCTGCCTGCATAGCAGCATGAATAAATGCAACTACCTAGAGTTATATCAGATCTTGCAAACGCTTGCTGGGAAAGTTACCTCTAGGCAAGCCTGCGTAAGTGAGTGGCCATATCTCCCAGTAAACAGTGCAATGGGCCAGTGCTCGGGACACCAACGATCGGGAATAGCTGGATTGCATTAAGCCTCTGTGGCTTAATCCTTTCTATTATTATTAAATATGCAGTAGAAGAGCAAGAAATTAGTACTTCTGGCATTAGTAGGGCCCATAAAAATCTCTTCGACATTCTGCTTATTGTGCTTCCATTCCTATTATTAAGAAAACAGTGAAAGATTACTTACTAACCAGTTTTAGCACCYTTTTTTTATATCTGAGTTTTCAAGGGTTGTCCAGAGAGGTCCTGTCCTTTTTCCTTTTCAGTGTTTTCAGGTCTCCTGCCTGACAGATGGTTCCAGACTTCACCACGAACCACACATTTTATGGGAATCATGATGCAGATAGATCCCTTGATCTACAGCAGTAAACTCYGTCATATGCTCTGTTGTGCTGACCTTAAAAAGGATCTTTAAACTTAAAAAGGATCATACATGTATGAAAATACCCACCAGTGATATTAACTGAAATTGGGAACAGTCAGAACTTTAGGTCTTAAGTTCTCCATTACCTGAGGTGTTCGGTGTGAAAAATACACCTTAAGGGTACAGCTAAGGCATTAATTCTACTTCAAGTAGGCGTATTAACCAAAACTAGAAACTATTTGGACCTCAAGGAAGCAAAAGAAGTAGAAACCAGCAACCATGAAAAAAACTTAAAGATGGCTGAATAAGCCAAAGCAGGAAAAGATGGAGGATGGGAACAACAGAGTGTTGAAATAGAGGTGAAAAAGAAAATGTGGTTGGGAGAAGAAAGGAGAGTAGGAAAACTAGACAGAGAGAAAAAAAAGAATACTGCTGAAAAATAAGGACAGCATAAACTCATAGCATAACATTCCTTCTGCTGTATAATTTTGTTCTTACTATCTTTTGATGCAATGTTTTGATTACAACATAACCCGCAACATTTTACAACTTGATTAATACCTTCAAGACTATGGTGTTTTTAAGTATGTAAAATGGATATCATTCTCCTCTTCCTTTTCTTTTATTAAGTGAAGGTAAAAGTTTATGCAGGTTCCAAAAATGGCCAGATAAGTCAATGGAACACAAACCCATCAATGACAATTTATTGCAAAGACACTATCTCTTGTTGAGGAATTCTCTTGGCTATGGACTGGTGGAAGCTATGAGACTATTCTAGATGTTTATCACTACCTGTAAGAGTTTTCTTCAAGCACACTTTCCTCAGCTAGTGTCAAGATACTGAACCTTTGGGTTTTCTGATGTAAATAATTTTAATTGAATTGTCAGTCTGTAGGCAGAGATCAAGCAAAGCACTTGGGCATCAACTTAACTTCAGGCACAATGATATCTTATTTATTTTGCTGGGACTGTTCAAATATTTGAACACATGTTTAAGTTCATTCTTGTACTGTTACGGTAATGTGGCAGCTGTCATAACAAAGGCAGTCTGACATTTTAGAAAAAGAATGCTTTTACTAAGTCATGTTGTTGAGGGGGCAAACATAGAAGGAAAATATTAAATCCATGGTACTAATTCATGAAATGGCATTTTGCATGCTTTACTTAACTGAAGTAATTAATAGATAACATTTATGTAATTATTTAACAGATTTCAGAATGCAGCTGGCATCTTTTAGATATATAACTATTCATTTAGGGTAAAACATGGTAAATSATATAGCAAAATGCTTTAAAATCTAAGCCAATCTGCTTAGTGTTTATATAATTATCTGTAAAATATCATGTGCTGTAGGAATTTCAATATTTTCCCATAAGATATCAATCTGCTGATGGCATGTGACAAATTAGCATACTGATGTCTTCTATAATTAGTAAAAACCTATACATGTTCACATAGCCTTTTCATAGCAACTGTTGGGCTTATATTTTTTTAAAATTTGGTTTACCATGTATATGAGTACTGAGTTATTAACTGACACAATATTATCACGTATTTTTTATTTCTCTCTCATGTATAATAAAAGGCCTGCTAAACAATCTGCCGTACAAGAACTGATATGGAGAAGACATTGCTGAAAAGCAGCTTGGAAGCTTCCCTCCTGCTCTGGAGGGAGAGAAAGCCCAGCTTTATAGACAAGTACTATCACCTGACATGCGGACTCAACGACTGTTAACAAGTATTGGTGTAGCCAAAGACACCACCCCTAACTCAGGCCATCTTTGAGCAGCAAGTCGTGGAGACTGGGAGAGTATGTGGGGAGTATAACTCTTACTCTGCTCAGTCCCCGCTGCTGGCTGCGGTTGTCCCAGCAGGATCGTGGGGCTGGGCAGTTGTTATGTACGGCATTTCTAACAAGTCCAACTGTGGTGCAGTTTGACAGTGCTGCTCATTGTGAGAAATCCTCACAAGGTATGGATGTTCAGAGCAGGACAGACACAAAGCCTTTACCTGACGATATCAGACACTTCACAGCCTCTACAGGAGTGGTCCACACTCTGCAGAGCTGTGCTGGTGGGAAGACCTCCAGATGTATAAAAAGCTGATGGAGATAGGAAGATATGATGGGACCATGATCTGCCCGTGCAGTGTGGCTGGCCCTGGAGGTGCTTGAGCAGGAAATGGGTCTCCCCGAAGCCTTTGCTAAGCTTTCATTCAACTCTGGACTGAGAGTCATAGGTGTGAGAAACTCTACCTTGAGGGTAGATACTCTGAGGGTAAAGCTGAGGTAGGAGATAGCAAAGTTCTTGTGTAGAGTTAACCTTACATGCATTTCCCAGTTCCTATGCCAGAATAAAGAATAGATTCCAAGTTTCCCTGACCATTCAGTCCACCCTTTTGGAAAAGTCATATTCAAACACAGACAAGTCAGACATGCTAAACAAGACACTATTTTGTATCTATTCCCAGACCAGACATGTGGCTTTTTGCTCAAACACAGTCTGTGGGCATTCTTTAGCTTCCTGAATTAAAGAAAAAAAATGTTATTCAAATAACACGAAAGGAAATAACGCATTAGTAATTTTCAAAAGACATAATGAAAGCAGTACTTTTTCACTACTTCTTTTCTTTCCAGTAAGTAAAAGAGATTATTGTATCATTTGGCACATATTCATTGTTTGTAAATTGTTAAATTGGTTTATATTAATCTGCATTGTTCAATTTGTACTGCACATGCACTGTGGAACCAAAACTCTTCTGAATGCTGCTAACAAATTTTTGGTTCATGTTACTGCTCTGTAACTATTCAGTACAAGAGGTCAGTAGTGGAAAGGCAAGCCGACAAATATATTTGTTAATACAAGGCTGAGATGTCTTTGCTGTTATTTAAAGGGTTATATTTTTTTGAGTTTAGAAGACCATTTCAAGCACCATTTTGTTTATTTGAAGCTTTTTTTACCAAGTGTATGGCATGTGCTTATTGATCACTAATTATTATTCTTTCAGGATGCCATGGAAAAATGTGCCTTCTACTAATACCATTGCATGTTCTGTTGCATTTTGTCTTTAAGGCTATAATCTCTGTGCTAAAGGACAGTTCCCCCACTATCAGAATGGGATGAGTTATACCCTCAGTTCTGTGTGACATTTCACATCATTTTTAAGCTATCTTTAATGATGTATTAATTCTAGAAGAGCATTGACTTTCTTCTTTTGCGATATTTAAAAAGAAACACCTGTCAGATTTATCTGACCATTGATTCAATAAATGTACTGTGGTTCAAAGTGTTACTTAATGGCTTGTGTTGTAGGATCCTTTTAGCTAGGGAGGAGGAACCTTCCACAGCTCTGATTTAACCCTGTGTAGCATTAATGTCTTGCACCTGATTCAGCAAAACCCCTAAGCATTTGTGTAACTTTCCATTTGTGATTAGTCCTGTTGCATTATATAAAGTAAAGCATGCAGCCTGTGATGGTGTGTTCCCCGCCCTCCCCGGCCTGACCTTTTCCCGTAACCCTGCTCAAGTGATAACCATCTGTGGCGACTGTGATGGATGTGTCTGGTCGTAATGGATGCATCCAGCTCAAAGTGGATTYAGGGGAGACAGATAACAACACAACAGGCAATGCGTCCACCTAACCACAGTGCTGGTCAATGTCTGACTCAAGCCAAATTTGGAAGAAACTAACGTCTACAGTTGGTATGTAAATATGACTGAGTCAATCATCTTACCCCCATAAATAGCGGGCAACCCAAGAGCCCTTTGAGCTCTCCTGCACRGCAGCAGGCTGCACGCCAGGATCTCCCCTTGAGTAGGGACGCCTCGCAAGGTTACTCCTTGAGGTTGAGAGATTCCTTGCCGCAACAGATCCTCGGTAAGTGACTAATAGCATGCGAAACTTGGAAATCTTAGCTAAGTGATATAAAGGATKGACTGTGCATATATAATACTTTTGACATAAACAGTTGACCAAGTCCGGGACTAGGATTGGATCCAGCTGCACCTAGACTCCTCTCTGAGAAAGAGTTTAGAAAGCAAGGGGGTCCTTTCTGAACCTCATGACTCAATGGGAGGGTCTCCCTGACAGTTTTGTCTGACCCTGTCCTCCATGCAGTAAATAAYCAAGTGTACCTTGCCATCGAATCTTGTTAACTCACTGTTGCATTTACTATCAAACTTTGTTAAATCGCTGTCTTACATCAATAAACATATTGCTACTTCTCTCTTACGAGTGAAGTGCATCTCTCCCTCTTGCTCCATCCGCGACACAGTCATCACACATAATCATTGAGAAGAAATGGATTTAAACATCTTCTAAAGTTGTAACGTGAGTTGCACATTAACCAATTTGTGTGGGGGAGCCTGCATCAGTGAGTACATACAACTTTGCTTTCCACATCATCTTTGCAAACAGCCGTTTCTAGAGAATATATTCAAAAGGTTCCTAATATCATCAAAGTGATTTTGGTGGGGKTTTTTTTATTATTTTTGTAGGAAAGCATTTTTTGTGAATATTCTTCTGCAATATTCACCCATCTTTGCTCCAGTACTTCTACAGTAGCAATATAAATAGTATGAGCATCACATTTTGAATTGGGATCAAAGATGCACAAAGGCAGCATTTAGCTCCAGTGGAGGGAGTTTATTTCATCATAGTACTACTATTTCAAGGACTGCACAATTGATAATGAACAGAGAGCGCCCTATAATCAGATGTTCATATTAGATTGTTCATCATGGAATAAATATATTGGTCAGAAAATCATAAATCTGCATTTGTTTTGGTAGACTTGAAATCATTACAGTTATCAAACTGATAGTTGTTTGCGCATTTCTTTAAGCCTGTTGAAGGTATCCAAGCAGAATACCATGAAATTGCATATTCTCCTTAATGAAATTTGGAGCCCTTTCACATCTGATGTAAATAATAGTAAAAGTAAATAACTTAATTAATTTGCTATTGATGTTTTGTTCATTTTGTCTGAAGAGATAAGCTAGCCATGGGCGGGGGAGAGGGAGCATATGGGTGTAGAGAAACTTGGGGTGGTGTGAATAAAGTGGTGACTGTGTTATTAATGAAATTCAGGGCTGTTCAATTACAATGGGCTGTTTGCCAATTACTATGAAAAGTAGAATTGGCTGAAAACCAGTATCAATTAGTGAAAGATGATAATGAGGATTATAAGGTACTCTCAGATCCAGTGTAGAATGTACTGGTTTATCCTTTTTTGGGAAAAAGTCTGAGACAGATTTTGCTTCCTGCCCTCCAGAGCCATCTGTATACTATATTAAATATCAGAAACAAAAGTTCAGGTTTCTAATTTGTCTGATTTAGGGTAAAGATTTAATTTTAGAATCTCCTACAAGTTAGATGATATACCTACAGGTATTCCTATTATACGAGTAATTCTTTCACTCCTTGGTCCAATAACTAAATGAAATTGCTTTACTTCATGAAATTAACATTATTGTATTTTCATTCAATTTGTCCAATAAATAACATCAATCATCCTAGAGAGACGTTGAAATATCTTAGAATGCCAAATGCATCCTTAGCCATTCCTCTCTATTCTTAGCCACACCTTTTGCCCCCTGGAAAAAAAGACCTGAGTTGAGCGGATCTCCACTCCTGTTGTCAAAGGTTTGCATTTTGCTTGTAAACTTTCTTGCCTCCACTTGGCTTAAACAAACTAATCACAAGATCACCTAAGCCCTATATTTGTTTGAGTATTGTCACAAGGATGGTATTCTTAAGTATTCATTTCCATAGTTCAACTCAGCAGATTTTATAAGAAAGGAAAAAGTGATATTGTTACATAAGAATTGTATCTATCCTTTTTGTTAAAAAACACCCCTTTCCTTCTCTCTGACTTTTTTTTTTTTTTCTTTTTTTCCCTTTTTTGGGAGGGCTTTGGCTTTACTTCTGAGATTTGTGTAAACTGAAGTTCAACACAATCACAACTTTCTTTAAAAATGCATATATATTTAAGAGTCTTCTAAAGTAAAGGAGATTATTTAAATGGAGCCTAGCACTAAAATGAAGTTTATAACTCAAGTATCTGATATTAAAATACATCAATTTAAGATGGATAGAACCAGTTAAGAAAAGTTGAGATATCTTGATTTTGGATCTAATGTCAGGTCAGTCATTTTGATTACTCTGCACATCATTTTCTTCGAGGTTTCTTTAATGTTGTCATTTCTATAAGTACTCCACAACTGTCAATATATACTTCAGAGAAGATACCAGAATGCAAATTGGCTGCAGGTTTAATACTGACTGCAGCTGCCATATTTTACATAGCTGTAAAAACAGAATCTCTCCTGTGCCTGGAACAGTTGCATTTAAAATAGATAAGAGTAGAAGCTGTCAGGCCCCCATCAAAATTTCCTCGACACTTTGGAGAGTAAGTTTCAGAGGTCTGTTTTCAAAACTATTTCTAGTTTCTGTTCTAAACTCAAAATGTTTGCAAAACCCCAGTGTTCAGTCAGCCTTCCCCTAACAAAATTTCTTGATTTTTTTAAATAGAGCTGTGTTCTTATCTGATTATCACATAGGTTTACTGGTTAACTAAAAAACATAGAGGTGGCCAACATAATTCRTGACCCACACCATTTGCAATAGCTTCTGCTCCCTGTAAACCAGGGAACAGGGCACAGTCAGTCTCAATGAAAAGCTGTGTCAAAGTCCGTGATACTCGCTGAAAATCCCTTTCTTTTCAGTTAAGGGATCCTAAATGTGCAGTAAGCAGATTCTCAGATGTAACTTGCTGTTGATCTATAACAAGCTACTGACAGAGATACGAGATCACACATCTGAAGACCTGCAATAAACGTCAGCGATACACAGTGGATAGATATGACTGAACCTGCCATCCTTGTCCTCCAACTTACTCTGTGTACATCTTCTGACCTGCAGTTCCTTGCTCCATACTTAGACCTCACTTCAGCAAAACCAGAAAGCTTGACAGAGTGCTTTAAGCCTGTTACATATGGGTAAATATAAGGATTGTGCTAAGACAACAAAAATCATTATACACATAAATGGAATGGCAGAAAACATCTTTCTCCTAATTTGTTTTCAAGGCCTGGGTAAATGAGACATGAAACTCTACAGGAGATAGTCACCTTGCAGGTACACCCATGGAAAAATGTCTCCTGTGCAAAATGCTAACAGAAATATATTCTTTTCTATTTTTCTGGATTCATACAAGGACTTCTGACTTATTGAAGATATTAAGCTGGAGAGCTAGGAGACAGATAATTTTTTATACTTTGACTTTTTTATAAATGAATTCCCTTCACGATTTAGCTGATTACAGTTTTAAAATGAAAATGTTTGATTTATTGCAAACATCATACTGAAAAATGTAAAGACTGACTTGTTTGAGAGTTAAGATTCATTCCAAAATTTCTCTGAGGGAGCTTTTTTCAGCTATCTTTTTAAGTGCAAGATTGAAGTCTCTCGACATATTCTCACGCCTCAGAGATTCTCATTAGAAGAAGTTATAGCAGCTGAATATAAGGTAGAAGATTTTGGACTTTGTATATTTCAGCATGAGCATTTTTCACTAGATCTTTTTTTCCAAAAGCTGAGCCTAATGTGGAAACCATCAGGCACCCCACTTGTTTTATGCATGAAAAAGGTGGCTCACTGCCTTTTCTCCATTATAATAGGCACCATTAAAATTCTTTAGCCAACATCCCACTACTTGCAATAACTACAATATCCTCCTGTATTTAGAATGTCAAGTGACACTCTAAATGACAAATGCTGAGCTCTTAATATCTCCAACTTTATTAATGTATGAAGCATATTATTCCCTCTGCAGCAAGACACTGTAGGAAATGCACTAATAAAGTGTTGGTAAGATAGATCAGTTTTATTTTCCACTACTGTGCCATACTTCTGGCAACCCAGATAAAGCCTCCTTCCTCCTCCAGTGATAACTGAGTCCCATCTCTGCAAAAGTGCATCTGTGTTTCTGTGGCAAGCAGACAAAGGGGAATAATTGTAGGTTATGGCTGCAGCACCTGAGATAATGGGCACCAAAGGCAGCATAGACATGAGTTACCTTTTCGTCAGGTGAAAGTGGATCTTTAGTGTTTGTCCTGCAGATGGAGAGCTGTCTCCCCGCAGAACCCATAGTATGCATGAGAAAGAAAGCCACACCCTTTCCTCTTTTCTACTGTTTTAAATCATCCCCTACATGGTGGAATTTCATTAGAATTTCTGAGATTGACAGGAAAAGCCTTTTAGTGAGAATGACCACCTAAGTATATGCTGGCAAATTGCTGACAAATACACTGGGATGAGTCAGGACACTTACAGAGACAGAATAAAGGGGACAATGGAAATGTAGCATCCGGGTCACCCACAGAATGAAAAAGAGATTCTGCATCTCCTGGGAATAAATGAAATTATAATCTCCTGAATATGAAGTGTTATCTGAGAGAAAATTTGTAACTGGAAGAAAAGGACCCTGAAATGATGAAAAAAACACCAAGGTTGATATTGAGGACATATATGCAAGGAAGAAGGAATAAAGCGTAGAATCCCTTTCTTTACTAAAATAAGGAAAAAGCTGATCTTTAAATTTACAAGACACACAGCAAAGTGAAAGGACTTTAAAATATTTGTGTATGGTGTTTAATGAATCCTAGTCTGAGATCCTGGTGTAACGATCAGGGTGAGTGAATGGAAGGAAATTAGAGAGAAAAGAAATGTATTCAAATGAGTTCAAATCCTTCAGTTTATTGAGATGCAGTCCTTATTGAAATGAAAGGAATAAAGACTGGAGGATTTGACCCACTTTGAGGACATGAAACAGCTACATGTTATTCTGCCAGCATAGTCCAGCCTTCACCAGAAATACACAGGTGGATGGACAGGCATTAGCAGGATTTGTATGATGAGCAGACGCTAATGGAATTTTTATACAGAAACTTAACTTGTGAGTGTGAGCTGCCTGCCCTGAATACCAAAATATTGCAGGCCCTATGTTCAGCTGGCGTAAACTACCATACATCAATAAAATTACTCTGAACTACATCAAAAATGCACCTGACCCTCAGTGCTCAAAGAGATGTTAGCACAAAACAACTCTTTTCAAACCTAAGGCCCTGAGGCCACTAGTAAGCAGCTGAAGCCCAACTTGCTGTCCTTTTTCATCTTCCATCGATTATACTCCTTACATTATTTTAAAAGAAAAGAAATGTATCCTATCTATTATGATGCTATATTTGATAAGTTGTCCGATCTTGGAAAGAACATAGCATCTTCAGATCAGAACACAATTCCTCAATCCAAATTATTGCTACAAACATAGACACCAGGGAAATATTATTCTGTGATTCCTAAGCTCTGGTGCACTCTGTTTTCTATTCAACTCAGAAACCTGCACTGTGGCACAGGTGGCTTGATATGTTAATCTCCGCAACCATCAATCAGTTATGTAACCAAAGAAAGAATTAAACAATTGAAATATACACTTCCCCCCCCCCAGTTACAGAATAGAACAGACCTGAGTCTATGCTCTTCATATAGGTAAAATTTCTGTGGTTATTATCAGAGGTACATGTCACCTATGTAAGGTTGCAATGTCATTAGTTGTGCCAGCTCTAGAGATTTTTGAGAAGTTTCATGTTATTTGGTGTCTTACAGRAAATGCTATAGTGTTCTACAACATGGCGTCTGTTTCCTCTCACCTTTTCTCAGTGATTCTTTCTGAAGGAACAGTGAGCTGGAAGCTACACAACCTCTTGTGTTTTCAAGACCAGGGCTCTAATAAAGTAGGCATCACATTGTATATTTAATGGCCCTCATTTCTGACAAGGCAAAGTTCTTTTTGTCCCTATTATTCCCACAGCAGGCATCTTACTGCTTTGTTGGTTAAGTTTAAATTCCCAGCCAATTTACAGATTCTTAACTCTTCTTCCTTGATGTTTTCTCCACTGATGCACTTATAAAAAGATACCATATCTCCTCTCAGCCTTCAGGCTAAAGGAGGCTAAAAGTCTTTCCGCTACCCTGTACGAGACAGATTTGTTATTCCTCTTTTACCTTATCACAGTCCTTCTTGACTCTTTTTCTTCTCAATAACATCTTTACATGATATGAGTGATTAGGAATGCATGCAGCATTCCAGCCATGTTTTCTACAATGGAACTAACATTTTCCTACCTCCTGCCCCTAACCGCCTGGTTCTTCACTACTCTTACCCTTTCCTCAAACTGAGCTCCTTTTCCTTGGCTGACAGCACAAAAATATGGCTGGCTGATACAAAATGCCTTGGACATACATACATGCCTTACATCTCCCAGCTTGGAGACGCAGTCCCAAATTCCTCCCCTTCGGTGGCAGCTGCYGGGAGGAAGGTCTGTCTCCATGGCTGCCTGAGGCCAGGGTAGGAGGAGGCAGCAGGCTGTTGATACGGGGACTTGGCAGAACCTGCCTCAGGGCCCTTCAAGCTACTGCTCTGCAGGGTGGTATTTCTGTACCCTCTTGTTGTTTCAGGACGGGAAAGAGCTCTTTCACCAGAAGCCATTCAGCATAAACCTCTTGCCCTGCTCTCACTGCAGCAGTTGGGGGATGAATACACAACGGCAAAGCTTCACTGTTTCCCACCCCCTCAGTCAAATGGGAGCACTAGTCTCTGCATTATCTCCCTGCTGCATGTTTGATATGATTAGCTCCGTCTCCAACCGAGTGCCAGATACACATGCCATGATCAGTGAGACAGCTTCTCAGCCTGCCTAGAGGCCTCTGTTCAAGCTGTCCTACTCGGCACATGAGTGCCAGCTCTTCTCCAAGAGCCCCTGAAAGGAACACCGCATCTGAGGAGGCCACRGCTGGAGAGTGACACACATTCCAGCACAGCAGCCAGTATCCTCCCCCGTGTCTTTGAACACCTGCAGGATTACATTTGACCTAAATGGTGAGAAAGTGTCTCTTCGGGGTCAGGTCTTCCACAGGTGTAAACCAGCATAGCCCTGCTGACTGTGGAGGAACTATGTTAAGTGACACCGGCAACAGATCTGGTCCCGGGATTGTACTTGCAGAGATTTTGATATGGGCAGAGCCCCAAAGGCAGACCTGCCACCGGCTTGCAGGATTTCTGCTTTGCAGTTATGACACTAAGTCAGAAAACTTAATGTGCTAATTTAACTGAGGGGGCCTGAATACATAATTATTTCTAGGAGATGAGCAACATATCAACTGCCAAGTAATAGTGTCCTCAGTGGGCATCTAAAATTTTAGCGTTCTATTTCCTTCACACCATTTTTTTTCCAATCCTTAAGAAACAAACCTGCAACCAACAGCCTGCATTTTTCATTTCAATTACCTACCTTCAGCTACTGTTTTGACAGTGCAGATTTAATCAGATTTCTGTATTTAAAGTGACAATTTAGCTACAGCACAGAGCACAGGGGACAGACTTTGACACGTAATTCCCCTTTCATCACCGGAATCCTGCGTTCAGTACCCAGTTTAGGATGTAAGTGATTTGCTGTCTTGTTTGAGTCTCCCTTACTTGCTTATCTGCATCACAGAACCTGCAGCATGTGTCACCGTCACTTCTGCTTTAAAGGTGCAGTGACCAGCTTCATTTCCATTAGATGATTCTTATGAGTCACTTCCCCAACACATTTGTCATTATGAAAACTCAAGTTCAGCAGAAATCAAATCCTCAGCCAATGCAAAATCAGTGTCCTTTCATGAAATTCAATGAACTATTCTGATTTATGTCACAAAGCATAAATCTGCAGATGAGGGACTTGTATCAGTTATGGCCTCCAGGCCTCTCAAATGCTAGGATCAAGACCTGGAAATAACAATCAGTTCAAACTCAAAGCCTTTATATAGACTATACTTTCCCCTAAACTCAGGACTCATTTACGTCAGGTCCATATTGCAGTGAGCTTGGGTGTGGACACTCAATGCAAGATAGCAATGCATTTTCCCATTTGTCTCTTATATCAGAAGAGAGTGGAAATGTGTTTAAACAGATTAGGGTAAAACACACCAAATGAACAATAAAAATGTATACAGGTGGAGTTCATTTTTGATATATTTTGCTTCAAATTCACACCTTGCTGAATTCCCACATAACTGTCCTGCCTAAGAAGTCTGAGTCCGTTCATAGCCAATGTCAATGGCTGCAAAGGTACCAAGACTGGACTAGCCCATTCCAAAGAGGTAAGAAAGCAAATTTAAACCTTCACCTCTCCTACCCCCTCAGCTGTTGTGTAAAAGCATGGACCTTTGCTAGGCTTAACTCAAGATTTGACTTCCAGGTTGATTTAAACTTGATGTTAAGGCAGAAGCAGAGTTGTGGTGGGTTTACCATGGCTGGACGCCAGGTGCCCACCAAAGCCACTCTATCACTCCCCTCCTCAACTGGACAGGGGAGAGTAAATATAATGAAAAGCTCGTGGGTCAAGATAAGGACAGGGAGAGATCACTCACCAATTACCGTCACAGGCAAAACAGACTCAACTTGGGCATATTGGCTTAATTTTTTACCAAGCAAAATCAGAGTAGGATAATGAGAAATAAAACCAAATCTTAAAACACCYTCCCCCCACCCCTCCCTTCTTCCTGGGCTCAAYTTCAYTCCCGAATTCTCTACYTCCTCCCCCCGAGTGGCGCAGGGGGACAGGGATGGGGGTTGTGGTCAGTTCATCACACGTTGTCTCTGCCGCTCCTTCCTCCTCAGGGGGAGGACTCCTCACACTCTGCCCCTGCTCCAGCGTGGGGTCCCTCCCATGGGACACAGTCCTCAAGAAACCTCCCATAGGCTGCAGTTCTTCACAAACTGCTCCAGCGTGGGTCCCTTCCATGGGGTGCAGTCATAGAATCATAGAATCATTAAGGTTGGAAAAGACCTTTAAGGTCATTGAGTCCAACCGTCAACCCAGCACCAATGCCCACTAAGTCATGTCCTGAAGTACCACATCCACACGTTTTTTGAATGTCTCCAGCGTTGGTGACTCCACCACTTCCCTGGGCAGCCTGTTCCAATGCTTGACAACCCTTTCAGTGAAGAAATTTTTCCTAATATCCAATCTAAACCTCCCCTGGCACAACTTAAGGCCATTTCCTCTCGTCCTATCACTTGTTACTTGGGAGAAGAGACCAGCACCCGTCTCTCTACAGCCTCCTTTCAGGTAGTTGTAGAGAGCGATAAGGTCTCCCCTCAGCCTCCTCTTYTCCAGGCTAAACAACCCCAGYTCCCTCAGCMGCTCCTCATAAGACYTGTTCTCYAGAYCYTTCACCAGCCTYRTYGCCCTTCTCTGGACACGCTCCAGCACCTCAATGTCCTTCTTGTAGTGAGGGGCCCAAAACTGAACACAGTATTYGAGGTGCGGCCTCACCAGTGCCRAGTACAGGGACACGATCACCTCCCTACTCCTGCTGGCCACACTATTCCTGATACAGGCCAGTCTGTTCCTTCAGGAACAGACTGCTCCAGCGTGGGTCCCCCACAGGGTCACAAGACTGGCCAGCAAACCTGTTCCAGCGTGCGCTCCTCCCTCCATGGGGCCACAGGTCCTGCCAGGAGCCTGCTCCAGCGCAGGCTTCCCACGGAGTCAYAGCCTCCTTCAGGCATCCACCTATTCCGGTGTGGGATCCTCCATGGGCTGCAGGTGGATATCTGCTCCACTGCTAACCTCCTCAGGTGTCCACCTGCTTGGGCGTGGGATCCTCCATGGGCTGCAGGGGGACAACCTGCCTCACCATGGTCTTCACCATGGTCTTCACCATGCTCTGCTCCAGCGCCTGGAACACCTCCTCCCGCTCCTTTTTCACTGACCTTGGTGTCTGCAGAGTTGTTTCTCTCACACATTCTCACTCCTCTCTCCGGCTGCAGTTGCACAAGTTGTTTTTTCCCCCCTTCTTYAATATGTTATCACAGAGGCGCTACCACCATCATTAATGGGCTTGGCCTTGGCCAGTGGCGGGTCCGTCTTGGAGCCGGCTGGCATTGGCTCTATCAGACATAGGGGAATCTTCTAGCAGCTTCTCACAGAAGCCACCCTTGTAGCCCCCACACTACCAAAACCTTGCCACACAAACCCAATACAAGAGTGTTTATTTGAAGCCAGCATGATGTCCTTTTTCCATGTATGAGCTCTAAACAGTTACTGTCACAGGGATACTGAATTACTAAGTGAAATATTACTAAGTAAGTGAAATATTATGCCTACATCTGTATCATAGCTTGCATGAGTGGAGCTTACATAAAGTTCTAGGTTATTTGGGGAATGAGTTGCTGAACCACTGTAATAGKTCCTTGCAGGTTAACTAACATGATGGAGAAAAGAAGTCTTCCTGCTGGAGATGCCCACTGTCGTTCCTGAATTACCTGCTGTCTAACTTCCAGTCTGCAGAAAAACACAGTTCATTTTGCCATTGGTATACTAAATGGAAAATACTGTGAATGTTAGGGTAGTTATATATATGTGGGTTTATATATATATATAAGGTTTGGAGCATTTATATTCTGAAGTTTTTTATTATTTGTTACAGCTGAGTGCTGAGTCTCTTTTAATCTTCCTTATATAGCAATCCCTCCATCTTTGTGATTATTATCCATCGCTCTTCTCTGATCTCCATCCAGTTTGTCTACATTTTTCAGGAAATGAGGTGCCTAAAGCTCTCACTGCAATATTCCAGGTTCAGTCTCACTATACAGATAGGGTCTATTATCTCCTGCTCCATGAGAGGAATAAATATCTCTGCTTTATGCAGCTCAAGGTTGAAATAGCCCTCTAGGTGCCATGTTACTTTGCAAATATATCTGATAAATAAGATTAAAAAAAAAGTTTTAGGAGAAAAAAAAACACAATAAAAAGCACTAGGTGCTGACACAACCAGCAAGTAATAATTACTATTCTGAAATTAAAAGAAGATTATCAGCCTTACCTCCCACCATAACAAACATCCTCATATGAGCTGATTTAACTAAATTAGTTTTTCCTAGTGTTAGTGATCTGTGATTTAACTGCTCTGCAAATTAYCTAAAAATCTTCATAAAACTTAGAAACACTTAATAATTCTTAAATAATCATAAGTAAATAATATAGGTTAATAATTATTAAAAATCACTTATTCCAGTAAAATAGTGTATGTAGCATTTGTGAACATTCCTGAGAACACTGAGCCAGATAACCTCAGATATGACAACATTTGAGTGTGCGAACAAAGCTGTCCCAAAGTCATTTAAGTCTTTTATCATACCTCAAAATTAAGGGATTAAAAGAACCTACTAAAAAAAAAATATCTGAGATTGCTGTTAATCATGACAGGATCCAAACCCCTCAGCTGGGATTTGAGACTCCTGTTTTAGCTGCTGTCCTGAAGAGTCTGTGTTCCAGAAGCAAAGTCCTGCCCCGGAGCACCAGTGGGCTCAGTGGGGCTACAGAGGACCGGGATCGAGATTCTCTTTGTATAATTTTATGTTCATATTGCAGCCAAATGGTTCATAACTACAAATAGGTATTCCAGTTACTGAATTTAGATACCAAATATAGGTGCAAATATGCCTAGCTTTACATTCCTCACTCTGCAAGGGACAAAACAATCCCTTAAAGCTGGTGCTTAACTTGCCCGTAGGATCGGCACAGGGGTTATATCCTTTACCCTCTCTAGAGGTACAGCAGCCCACATAAAACTAACACTTTGACCCTCTCTCCACTGGGTTCCTAGGGAACAGCAGGGAATTTTAGACATTTCTGTCCACAGGTACAGGCTGACTTGTTGTTTGGAAGATGCCACTTTGGTCAAAACCATACAGACTTTCCTCCGAGGCGTCTGGCAATGCGGGGCTCTGCCCACCCACCCATGAAATGGGCAAACTGGCTTCTGGACTCACTGCAGCCTCAGGCGCCTGTATCCTTCTGCATGCTCTGACTTCTTGTTTCCCGGTTCTTACACCAAAACTCTGCCCCTTGGTGCAACCAGGAACATGAGCACAGTGGGGACCCGAAGGGAGTTGCCAGGAGTCAGATTTGGGTTCCAGAGTTTGGCACGTAAAATGTGTGTGGGTATTTTCCATCTGAACACTGCTGGAGTTAAAAACAAAAGCACTTCTGGGAAAGGAGGCCAAGATGTAGCAACAATTCTGTATCATCAGGCTGCATCATTTATCAGAGAGAATGGAGCTGCTTTGTTCTGCTGGAGTTTAAAATGGAATAATTTCCCATGCCCCCCTCTACCTGCAATGCCTACGTGGAAGAAGCAGCAATAAAAATAGACAATGCTGAAGGACCAAAAGGACTTCTTTCATGCTGAGCACAGGTATCTGGGGCAGGAGCACACTGATTTATATGTTGTATTTCTGCTTTTTTTCAYATGGGCTTTATGAGGAACCATAAAATGGAAGACGGAGTAATTAAGAAAGAAGTTATATAAGATCTGAGAAAGAGTTGTTGCTTCTGCTTCTTGGCATCTCTGCATATTCAACTAAAGCATACATTAGTTCACTGGGGCTCCTGCTCATTACATGGATAATTCTGTAGTTATTCAGAAAGAAGCATAATAAAAAAAAAAAAGGAAAGAAAAAAAGACTTGTGAAGCCCAGTCAGCAAACACTAAAAGGACAGAAATTTGTTTCCCCACTGTGGCCGTTGGCACAGTTAAAATGCAATAAAGGGAAAAAAATAAAATATTTTCTTGATAAATAAGCTAGTGAAAATCATACCCTACTAGACCACAAGACTTAGGCTTTTATGAATCACAGGTAATTCCCTGGAATGCTCCAGGCCTAACGTGGCTCCTCTCTGCTCCTTATTCAGAGCAAAATTGTGCAGTTACTATCTTTCCTTAAAAGACTTCTCAGTCCTGCAATGCAGACAGTGTTACAAAATACAGGTAAGCCCTGAAGTGCAGTGAATTTTAGTAGATMATTCAGATGAGCTCAAAGGACAGATTACATGGTCCTGTTAGCACTCACCTACTGCAGAGAAGGGGAAAGGTGAATAAAGGATTATGAGAATAGACTGCAGCATAGAAGACTTTCTACTTACCGTCATTATGTTTTATTTTAGTAAAGTTCCTGTTGTCTTGTCCTATCAACAATGAACTATCTATCTTCCAAGGGAGCCACTTAGTGTCTGGTTTTGGGAAGCAGTGTAATTTATTGCCACATTTTGCAGAAGATTGGCACTGGTAGGAAATCACTTTCTCAGAAAAAACAATCAATATTTTAAGAGCACTATTGCTTCAAGTATTGATTCCAAGTTTTATCTAAAAAGTTATCATGAACTAAGTATGCTCATAAGAGGTATTAAGACAATAGGCACATTCTCATTTTTATAATTTGAAAACATTTTGTTTTCATTAAAACTTCATATATTTTATTAGAAATCCTGGTTTTGGCCGGGATAGAATTAATTTTCTTTCTAGTAGTTGGTATAGTGCTATGTTTTGGATTTAGTATAAGAAGAATGTTGATAACACACTAATRTTTTYAGTTGTTGCTAGGTAGYCTACTTCCCAAGGACTTTTCAGCTCACATGCTCTGTGAGGTGCACAAGAAGCTGGGAGGGAGCATAGCCAGGACAGCTAGGCCAGCTGGCCAATGGGGTATTCCATACCATGTGACGTCATGCTCAGCATATAAGGCTGGGGGAAGAAGAAGGAAGTGGGGGACATTCGGAGTGATGGTGCTTGTCTTCCCAAGTAACCGTTACGCGTGATGGAGCCCTGCTTTCCTGGAGATGGGTCAACACCTGCCTGCCGATGGGAAGGAGTGAATGAATTCCTTGTTTTGCTTTGCTTGTGTGTGCGGCTTTTGCTTTGCCTATTAAACTGTCTTTATCTCAACCCACGAGTTTTCTCACTTTTACCCTTCTGATTCTCTCCCCCATCCCACCCGAGGGAGAGTGAGCGAGCGGCTGTGTGGGGCTTAGTTGCYGGCTGGGCTTAAACCACGACAGGCACATTCTCATTTTTATAATTTGAAAACATTTTGTTTTCATTAAAACTTCATATATTTTATTAGAAAACAAATGAAGTTATTCTAACAGAAAAGTGAAGTTTTTCATTTGAAAATGTGGTACTTTTATAACTGTCATTTAAAAAGAAAAGTCTACATAGGAAGTTTGTCAAAATTGGTGATTTAATCTCTCCTATTGCTTTTTTTTTAATCACTCCCCTTTCCGTAGACATCCAGTTAAATATTTCCAAACAGCTTTATCATTTTTCATGCTTTATCCACTTTTAAAAGTGCTCTTGAGCAAACAGGACCCTTGAAATCTATGGGGAACCAAGCTAAATGTTGAATTCATTTATATAAATGCTTGCATGAAAATGCCAAAGCACCTCACYCATCTCACCCCCATTATCATCATTCACTAAAGTTGCATATGCAATTCAACAGTCTAGAAAGCAGCTGCACATTTTATGCAGGAGAAAGGAAACAAGAAAAACAGTGGTGAGATTCACTAAAAGATAGAAAAGTAACTTTGATAATGAACAGAAAGTCTGTCCTTCAGATGAAGGTTGCATTTGACTGCATACCAGTTAAATGAAAAAACTCAATACCTTGAAATTGGGCTAAGGTTTTCTGGCCTTTCTTTTCAAACAGTTAGTTTTTCAAACCAGACCCTATGACAGAGATGTGATATGATATTATTCCAGTATACAACTGAGATAAACAACAGAAAAACTATTGGGGTTTTTTTTGAGAGTGTGGTTTTTTGTCTTTGAAAGGAGATATTCCTGTAGTACAGCTTTGTTTCTGCATGTAGTAACGGCAATTCTTTTCCTTGCCAATGTGTCAGTGTGATTATTTTAACTGTAACTTATATGTATCCAGCCCCACAATATTGCTCAGTGATTGACCCTCTGAAGTATAGCAGGTCCAGCCCAATCTCCTGTCCATACACCTCTTCCATGAGTCATTTGTGAAGCTATGTAATATGCAAGTCACTTATTAAATTACTCCAAGCCTGAAAATAGGGAGAATGGTTTAGAAGTAAGGGATAGGATATTCCGTTGAAAAAGATGTCCGAAGGGTTGCAAGGAACATGAGTTACCRTATAACTCAAAGGATACTTCTGGTCACTGTCCTGTTCATGTTTCTGACTGCATCCACTTCTGACCAGCACTGCCCTTTGGCATCACCCTGACTGGGGTGCAAATTCTCAGCCATGCTTAGGTGAGCGTCTGCTCTGTAATACCAACTACCTGGGTCGCTCTGCCTCCTAGACCTTTGTTCTTTGTTCAGTCTAGTCATGGGGACCCTCTGTAAATTGTCACCCGTCAAACTGATCAGAAGAGCTATGGCTTTCATAAATCAAGGCAACCTGGGGGTTATGTCAAAAGGTGATGGTGAATTTAGACTGGGATTCTGCCAGAGACTCTGAGAARTGGGTGTGTACAGAATATTTTACATGGGTTATTTTCATAAGAGAGGGTCAGAAAAGGGAACTGAGGACAGAAAACTTCATGAATTATAAAGTTWTCATAAAAAGGCTACCTCTTTGGGTAACTCTAGCTGAATTTGTTCTGTTCTGAATGCTAACAAGAGCATAGGATTGTCTTGATATGAAATATTAGGTGCCTAAACTGGCTCTGCTTAAGAATGATTGTGTCCCTGTAGMACCAAGACAGATAGAGTGAGGTCCTGTAGACAAAGAGGAAGATGGAAAGGAAARTTAAGGAAATTTTATGTTAACTAAGTGTATTATGAAATCCCTTTCTTTTACAATTATCTTCTTTTAATAGATCTTGTTGAATTTTCCAAATCCATCCAAGTCTAGAGGCTGCTAAAGTATGTGATTTACTATACGTAAAGTTATAAAATAATCTCCTACTAGTAGAGGAGTTCTTTTCATCTAGCAAAAGAGATGAYTGAATATTTAAGTATAAGAAAATTGTATAGGTTATTCCCTGTACATAGCCCTAACCCTCTTCTCTGGTTTTGGGATGCATGTATAAACCTGCTAACAAGGAAGTTAGATATTTTGGGTTTTGCAAAGTCCGTTCTGTCACTGGAGTGGCCTGATGTGAGGGAAAGAAGTGGTTTGCTGTTCATGATGTTTTCCTGAATGGTGACCTGTGCTGAAATCAGCCAAACACCCAATGTAGGCAAAAGCAACACTTCAGGAATATAGTTTATTCACTATATTCCAAAATCTGGCAGGTTTTTTAAGTATTTTGACTAGATTTTAGAGTCTCAAAATGAGGATATTTAGTGCTTTACCACACACTATCTTCAATACTTTCCTCTTCTTCCYCCCCACAAAATGTAACACGTTATCAGGATAAGAGAAGAGAGACCAAGATAGAAAAAAACAATACTTCTAATTAAGTTTTTCGAATGGACTGTGTTGATGGGTGTACCAGAATTCTACATACAGACTACAGACCCTGTTCCAGGAAATTATAACTCATGGTAATCTCATTGTTTTGGAGCAGGTGGAGAAAATGGAGAATTYTCTCATATGGCACCATTTCTGTTTATTTCTGCAGAGTGTTTTAAAGTTCTTTTGCTTTCTGACTACTGTAGATATATTGTCTGTCTTTCAATAAAAAAAAAAACCTGATATCACACAAAAGTCAGGGAGTATAATGCCATGGTGGGGCTGGCAGATCTGTCATGGGAAACCAGCAAAAACTTGTGCTTTTGCTGCATCCCCGATCTTCTTGCTGGAGTTAGCATTGTGTTCTTATTGATTTCTCACCTTCCTGGCTCACTGCAATAAACTTTAAGCCTGAATCAAACTYTCACAAAAACAAGAGGACTTATTGGCTGTTACATTTCTTCCTACATAGTCATTTATACGTGAGCGTATATTTAACACCACTGATCAGGTATGTTAATGTGTTACACTTCATTTGTACTCTGTTTGCAACGATGCAAAGATGAAATGAACACAGAATACACAGGACAAAGGAAAAGGAGGTACAAAGGAAAGTGGAAACAGAAAAAAACTGGGCATTGGGGGCAAATTCTGGCCCAATGCTCATTTATCTCTATCATCTCTAATGGGATAAATGAGTGCATGTAGCTGGGGGCAAAAATCATTGTAGTTGCTAAAAATAATACAGCTTATATGTTCTAGATAGGCCCTATAATAAAAGACACTTGTGTTTCTGAACATACTGCTGATATTTCTATGTCTGACTTCATCACTTAGAGGACAGATTGGGACAGTTATGAGGAACTTGTAAGAAAATAAAGGATATGGTGTCCTGGTTCTGGCGGGGACAGAGTTAACTCTCTTCCCTGTAGCTGGAGGGGGTGCTGTGTTTTGGGTTTGGTAATGAAAGGAATGTTGACGGCCCATTGATGCTTTGGTTGCTGCTGGGTGGTGCTTGCACCGACAGCCTCCCCTGCCCTTTTAGGTGCAGGGGGACCTGGGGGGGGGGGAGCATAGCAGGGGCGGTTGACCCAGCTGGCCAATGGGGTATTCTATACCATGTGACATCATGCCCAGCTTAAAAACCGGGGGCGGTTCCTTCGGGGGGGCGCGCGGTTCGGTCGGCTCGGGGGTTCGGTTGGAACACGTGGGGGTGAGCAGTTGCGTTGTGTATCGCCTGTTTTGTATATTCTGTTATTGTTGTTATCATTGTTATTATCACTGTTCTACTTTGTTTTATTTCCATTATTAAACTGCTTTTATCTCAACCCACGGGTTTTCCTCCGTGTGCCCTCCCGATCCTCTCCCCCAYCCTACCGGAGTGGGGGGGTGAGCGAGCGGCTGCGTGGTGTTTAGTTGCTGGCTGGGGTCAAACCACGACATATGGTCTACTGACATCAGTTTGTAATTTTCTCCTTCAAACTGAATATATATATCAAAAAAGTAAGAGCAGCAAGTGTTACAATAAGAAAGCATTGACTTTTATAGTAACCTTTAAACTCTCAATATGAAAGAAAGTACCTTCAATGTACCTAAACACAATCAGCCCATGACTCATTATCAGAGAAGGAATAGCACCTGGCCTGGCTCTAGCCTTGACATATGATAGCACAATTTTAATTTAAGTGAGTTTCTTTATTTGTCTAATTTTATATTTTCCTTTAAGAAACAAGAAAATAGTCTGCTTCTAGCAGGGACATTAAAAGCTCAGACATGTATTTGGGATGTGCATCTAAAACATTTTCTTTTCATCATCTATCCAGACAATAAACATTTTTCCTGTTCTGTTTCCTCATGATTTGGCAATTTTTATCTTCTAATCAGAAGATTTTATTTTCTTGTATGCCACAAAGGTAAAGATAAGGAAAACACAGTACAGACCTAGCYAGTGCTGTTTCAGAAAGTATTTCAGTGGCTGAGCATCAGGATACAGATAGGCTGATGTGCTCCCTTGCTAAAGTTATCTTTGGTTTATCTGTGGTTACTGAGTATTTGAGTTCTAGATTGAGATAATGATTTTTTCCCTCTTCTAAAAAACACCCACCACTCTTCAAAGCAGAACTGCTATAGGAAGATTAAAATATTCAAATACTAGGAAATGTGTGCAACCAATCAAACCTTTCTCTCCAATTTCTGATAGAAGGCAACAATTGTTAAGACCTTAGTCTGTAGATAGGTAATTTGAGTTATAATGAGCAAGGGTGAAATCCAAACCTATTTTCACCGACTAGCAGAGAAAAGATTTTTCCCTGATCTTCCAAAGCATTAAGCACGTATAATATACCCTGTAAGTCTGAGCTGTCATGACTCCTGTTTGTGCTGGTTTTGGCTGGGATAGAGTTAAATTTCTTCCTAATGCTATGTTTTGGGTTTAGTATAAGAAGAATGTTGATAACACACTAATGTTTTTAGTTGTTGTTAGGTAATCTACTTTTCAAGGACTTCTCATCTTCCCGTGTTCTACCAAGCGCACAAGAGGCTGGGAGGGAGCATAGCCGGGACAGCCAGCCCAGCTGGCCAGTGGGGTATTCCATACCATGTGACGTCATGCCCAGTATATGAATGGGGGGGAGGGGTCCCGGAAGGAGGGATCGTTTTGGTTGTTGTCTCGGCRGGTGGTGAGCAATTGCATTGTGCATCACTYRTYTCATATATTGTATCATTAATATAWTATTACCATTGTTATTATTATTATTCCTTTCTTTTCTGTTCTATTAAACTGTCTTTATCTCAATCCGTGAATTTTGTTTTCAATTCTCTCCCCGTCCCGCTGTGGGGGGGGAGAGTGAGCGAGCGGCTGTGTGGCATTTGGCTGCCTGCCAGGTTAAACCACGACACTGTTTTACATCCCAAAATAGAAGCATCACAGATTCAAAGGAGAACCACCTAGTAGAGACAAGAAACTCATATGTTTTATATTAGAAAGAGCAGGCGTGCTTATTGTTTTCATCTGAACTCCATCAAAATTTTCRGTAGAATTTATCAAAAAGGTCAGCTTGTTTATAAGTAGAATACTATGCATAAGCAAAGGTGTTTGGACAGGGAAACTGCAGGAACAATTGTAGTTTTCATAACCAGATACATATAGAAATCTATTAAAAATATTTAAAGTGCAGATTCTAAATCCAAACATTTCATTCCTGCAGTGATTTTACCAATGACATATAGTTCAGCAAAAAAAYGCCCTTCTCTTACTAATCACCTCCCTGCAATATTTCTAAATGTGGGCTTTGGGTGGATTTTTTCGTGCTATAAGATTGGCAGAAAAATTGGTTATCTATACCAACATTATGGATTTTGTCATTGTTATATATCTTCAGAATTCATTCACCAGCGCAATAAATATGCCCTACATTTTTGTTTTAGATATATGCAAATTTGCATCTAGCTGAATTTACAAACTTCAGCTTGTCCATGCAAAACTGTTATACTACTGAAAATGTGTTCAAGTGCTTTTATTATGCTATGCAGTGTCACATATATGTGCTCAGGCAGACCTGCACAGTAAAAAAGTAAAACGTACTTCCTGCACAGTAACTGCACAAAGCTTTCACACAAAAAGAACATTTACTCCTGCTGGATAAAATACCGGTTTCATTTGGGCAGAGATTGTGTCAGGATAAACAACCAGAGGACAGTGGTATTCCTAGGGATGATCAGTAAAAATTCCAAGCTAAAGCTTATAATTGGTTCTTAATACAAATGGTAACAATTATTGAAAGAAAGTGCCTCAGAGGGTACCATGGAGAATGTTTGTCACATTTGTCCTCCAGACTGCTCTCCAAATGACTGCAATAGTCCACGTTGTTTCCAAAGGAATTGCATTTCAGCCTAGAATGGTTGCAGACACATAAATTCAGAGAAATTTAAAGATCTAGATCTCAAGCCCATTCTAAACTTTAAGACATCCTACTGTTCCAAAAAGCAGTGATTAATTTGGCTTCATCTTGCTGAACCAAAGTATCAATAATTTAATTTAAAAAGATGAATTATTTTCATGAAACATTATGCTTTCTCCTGTTTTGTGTGAATTACAGTCTGTAGGTATCTGGTAACTAAGGATCAGCTATGTAGGTTGTATCATTTATGCCAGAGATGTTTTCAGGACAGAAATACATTGCTGTATTGGGTTTGCATAGCAAGGTTTTGGTAGTGTGGGGGCTACAGGGGTGGCTTCTGTGAGAAGCTGCCAGAATCTTCCCCAGTGTCCAATAGAGCCAATTCCAATTGGCTCCAAGACAGACCTGCTAGCGAAGGCTGACCTCTTCAGCGATCATGGTAGCGCCTCTGTGACAACATACTTAAGAAGGGGAAAATCTGCTGCACAACAGCAACTGCAGCCGGGGAGAGAGAATATGTGAGAGAAACAACTCTGCAGACACCMAGGTCAGTGAAGAAGGAGGAGGAGGAGGTGCTCCAGGCACCAGAGCAGAGATTCCCCTGCAGCCCATGGTGAAGCCCATGGTGAGGCAGGCTGTCCCCCTGCAGCCCATGGAGKTCCGCGGTGGAGCAGATATCCACCTGCAGCCCATGGAGGACTCCACGCCGGAGCAGGTGAATGACCAAAGGAGGTTGTGACCCCGTGGGAAGCCCGTGCTGGAGCAGGCTCCTGGCAGGACCTGTGGCTCCATGGAGGGAGGAGCCCACACTGGAACAGGTTTGCTGGCAGGACTTGTGACCCCGTGGGGGATCCATGCTGGAGCAGTCTGTTCCTGAAGGATTGCAGCCTGTGGAAGGGATCCACGCTGGAGCAGTTTGTGAAGAACTGCAGCCTGTGGGAAGGAGTCACGATGGAGAGGTTCGTGGAGGACTGTCTCCCGTGGGAGGGACCCCACGCTGGAGCAGGGGCAGAGTGTGAGGAGTCCTCCCCCTGAGGAGGAAGGAGCGGCAGAGACAACGTGTGATGAACTGACCACAACCCCCATCCCTGTCCCCCTGCGCCACTCGGGGGGAGGARGTAGAGAATTCGGGARTGAARTTGAGCCCAGGAAGAAGGGAGGGGTGGGGGGARGGTGTTTTAAGATTTGGTTTTATTTCTCATTATCCTACTCTGATTTTGMTTGGTAAAAAATTAAGCCAATATGCCCAAGTTGAGTCTGTTTTGCCYRTGACGGTAATTGGTGAGTGATCTCTCCCTGTCCTTATCTTGACCCACGAGCTTTTCATTATATTTTCTCTCCCCTGTCCAGCTGAGGAGGGGAGTGATAGTGAGGCTTTGGTGGGCACCTGGCATCCAGCCAGCGTCAACCCACCACAATTCCCAAAGTTTTCTTAAGAAGATTATTCACGGGGATTATGCTGGCTTTCAAAAGGCAGCTTTTCCACAAGGATAGTGASCCCAAGAAAGAGATGTTGAACTCTGAGGACTTGATGTTCTGCTCCTGTAAATCACACTGAACTCTTCTGCAGCATGCCAGTTTTAGCTAGCCACAAATCCAAACATTTCTCACATTTAAGAAAAGATAATTATCGTTATGACACAAGCTAATATCTGCTAGGCAAAAATCTTTTTCCCATTCCATTTCTTTAGTGAAAAGCACTATTGTTATTGAAAACCAGTAACTTTTTTTGAAGTTAAAAAAAAAMCAAGAACCCAATAAAACAGAAATCCTCTTCTCAATTCTCTCCTCTTCTCTCCTCTTGCAAGAAATAAAAGTGAGAATAAGACACAGCAGAACTACCAGTCTCTCTCTACCAAACCTGCTTATAATTCAAAATATAACAGGGCTTTGTCTGGCTGGAATTCTTCATGTGGCAAGGAAAATTGTGTTACTAATTCCAGGATGATTAAAAACGTAAAAGGTTTCTGGTCTAAGCATTTCAAGCAAAGGAAAAAACAGGGTATAATTTACAAAATTGAAACAATTTTGCCTTATAATATTTTCAGCATGAATACCATGTAACTTATACACTTGAATGCAATGGTACTTGTCCAGGTGTCCAAAATTAGACCTGCGCTTATACTCACCATGATTGTTATTAGTTCATATATAACGGTTATTTTTACATCGACAATTACCAGTGTTTACCGCTTCATCTCAGAGAGGTGATGACAGACTAGGAACAGTGACTGCTGACTTCCAGGCAGAATGCAACTTTTTCAGCTGCAAAAACCGCGAGGGCAGGAAGGGAGATGGCACATGGAAAAGGACAGAAGCAGCAGACAGGACTCAGTTACTCTTGGTTCCAGCAACCTCCTCTCAACACTTCATATTAGTACATGTTGTGCTCTTCAAAGCAAAAATATATTACATTACCTGAGAGAGTTACATATGCAATAAGGGGTAGTAAAGCAAAGGACTTGAAATATGTTAGGTGTAGGTGCCATTTGAAACAACAGCCAAGCCTGAGTGTATATTATACAGGYAATTACTACCAATCAGCTACTTAAGGCACTGAAAATTTAATGTATAGTGGTGGTGTGAAGAAAGAATTTCTAAATACAACACAAAATGTCTTTATCCCTAAAGAATACTATAGGTAGGCTAGGAGGTAGTGTGCTAGCTTGTCAAACTTCCCAAAGGTTTTTTCTTTTGATGGAATGGAAGACAAAGAGAGTTTGTGTTAGGAGCAAATGACCCCGTGAGGCTACAGAAATCAATAAGCTCTTGAGAGACGAGGAGAATAAATATTTGTATATATATGGGAATATGACACAGGGGGAATCTCTTGCTTTTATAAGAAGTGTTTAAATTGTTTTTAAGGCAAAAGCAATAAAAAAAAATGCCTTTCAGTTAAATAATTCCTTTGTGAATTCTTCTTCAGCCAAATGGCAGTAACAACATTGAAGAAAGTAGGATTATCCTTTTTCCCTGAAGCAATGTTTTAAAGCAGTTGCCTCCATAGTTTGTCATGGGGCCAGACCCTGCCATCATTGCTCTGAGACTGCTCTCACTACCGTTATRATAACAGTCATGATTGTTTCATATTTCCTGAGATGTTTGGTTGKTTTTTTGTGGCACATTTGTGTGTATGTGCAAAACTTTCAGCCAAGGAGACTCAAACACCTACAGTTAAAGTCAGTGAGAACTTTGCAAGAAGAAAAACAAAACATTTAGACTAATATTTGACAAAAAGACAAAGAGTAACTTATTTTATAATAATATTCCCAGATAAAGACTCCTTTTCAATGATAACTAGGACCAAATATTCATCTTTTCATCTCAAGTAAAAATGAAAGCACCCAGCTATGGCAATTTATGAGAAAACAAGAGAAAAGTGCTAGCCCATGGATTTATAGCTTCTTGTTCACCCCTCTTGGTAATTTTATGAACATATTTAAAATACTCTCAACTAGAGCTGCAGATGTCCATCGTATTCCAGCCATAGACAACTCCATTTACCTTTGTGTGGGACCGCACACAGTATTCCCTCACCATACTAAATGGACATCTTGGGCAGATGGCACATCCTTCAGCCCTTTACAAAACAAAATTTGTAAAAGTCCCAGTAGTCTGATGCAATGAAGACAGAACTTGACCTGAAAGGCTGGGAGTGCCAAGGGGACACCGTTAACAGCAGGAAATGTTTTACTATACTTATAGTCTTCTGTAATGTCATATTGTGAAAATTGTCCTGGGCATCCAAAATCACACATAAACATGGTAAGGAACAACTTGATACCTTACATGCTTTGTGCTTCTGAATGCCATGTTGCCATACCATATTAAATATACCTGGTATGTTGCCATACCATATTAAATAGCAGCAGAAGAATGCTGAAATACATCATCAAAATCAGAAAGGATTTTACATTAGCAGTGTCATTTTTCTCCTTGATTTTCCTCTTATAAGCAGAAAGGCTATATTGAATTTGAAATAGGCTATCTTTAAGATGATGTGTTAATGTGTGATACAGTCATTTGTAAAATATAATTCATGTTGCACCTAGAGCTTTATTTTGACACTGAATGAGAAGAGAAGGCTGAACTTCAAATCAGCTCATTCAAATCAAGAGTCACCTACTGGGTTTCTGATCAATAGGAGACAGAAATAATTTTGTACCTTTTAGTCTGAGTCTGGTACCATAAAAACAGGTACAAATAAATTGCTGTTAAATCTCTTAAGATTTTGCAAAACCTGATGTAGTTGTTTTTATTTTTTATGAGTTGATAGACTGAATTGTCGCTTAGCAGATTTGTGACCCTCTGTGCTAAATAGTAATGTCTTCTGCCTATGACAGAATTAATTTAACATGTTTATGCCAGTAAGAGCACTTACAGCTTTATTCCGTGGCTTGCATTCATTGCAATTAAAGCACCAAAGAGAGCACATACATTTCAAGCTCTCGTATCATTACTGCCACAAAACACATAGATAAAAATATTYAGTAGTTTCCTCCTCAAAATCTAGCTCACAGACACCCTATTGTTACTTCARCCAATCAGTTTTCAGAATTAAAGGCTAAGTACAGAGATAAAAAAGTTGTAAGGAGAAGGACAGCCTACATATATGGAATACATAGATATTTTCATTTTGATTATTTATTTGCACATCCTATTTTTAACTAAACATTTGAACCAGTAAAAGTACTGTGTCGAGTGCTTAATAAATAGATTGCTCTAAYGCTTTAAAAAGCTTTCATTCAGATTGTTACAGGAATATAATGGAGTGTGATATGATATACTAGCATTTTGTGTATATAGCATGCTTATTATATGCTATTACATTACATTTTAGGTACAGTGTGAGTATCATTTATAAATAAATTTGTATATAAAATTATGAAATATAATTGGAATTTTCATAGTAAACTATGTAATATTGATCATTAACTAATAGATTCAATAAAGTTGCTGGCTTGATACACTGGACTTGATGGCCTCTGTGCTGAGATCAACTTTTAACAGTGATTTTTATTTAGGATTTGAGTTGCTGCAACCGAAGGTGAGGCACAGACAACTAAGTCATCTAACCTAAGCCTTGAGTCTGACACCCACCTTTTAGTTAGTGTAGAGAAGCAGCAGTGTCTTAGGATAGGATGGCTTTCTGGAAGTGTCTGAGGTATTTGGGATGAACTGTTCTGTGGAGCATAAGATTTCTCAGAAGAAAAAAATATTGTAAGATTTAACATATCTGACTACATAAATGAGAATATATCTAGTTGATGGTACCATAGTCACCATACTGAATTGACACATGAACTACAATTTGCTTAGAAATTTTCACTAGGTATTGTTCTGACCTGCTTTAGACTCTTGAAAACTCCTTGAAAGACGAGTAAAAGGTTACATGACACTAATGGAGCTGGATTCCACTACTGCAGTTTTAAAGTTCATAAATCTAAAAGCAAGTTTGTATCTTAAAACCAGAATTGAAAATGTCCCAAAATGGAAAGGGGAGAGTACTCAACCACAGTCTCTACCATTGCAGGTAGTCATGTAATAGCTGGCTACCTCAGAAAGTCCACAGAATGTGATAGAAATCACTGGCCACAAAATGCTTTCCAAGATCCAAGTTCACTAACTTCAAGCTCTCGCAAAAAGACCAAAATCTGCAGCCATTGTCTAACATAGGAAAGTATCACTTGGATTCAAAGGCATGTTCAACCACCATCCAATGTCCTAGGTCTCTGCAATAGCAAGGGATTTTTTGAATAAAATTCCCAGATGATCCTTGAATACAAAGCATGCCCTACACTAGGGAAGAAGAATAATTCCAGTTCTCCCTTCTAAATGTATCTCCACTATTCCATTTTAAGACATTTTTTTTTCTGTTTGGTGTAGTCATGACGCATGAACAGGCCATGTAAACATCGGACAGCTAAGAAAATATAGTGTGCATAGGAGAATAAGTTTCCTCTATCTTTCCTGCCCTCAGCTGTAGCCTGTCTCCTGTGTTTCCTAGGAAAGCAAAGCACAACCAACAAAGCTGAAGGGCAAAGTGACGCTCCAGAGCCAGAAGGGCCTTGCTGGTCCATAGAGGCGACCATCAGAAGCTCTGAAACATGAAACTCTTACAAGCACAAAAAGACAATGACTTAATCTTCTTTCAGATCCCCTTGGATCTTTCAGATCCCCCCTACACATCAGATGCCTGTAGTTTCATGTCAGAAATTGGATTTACTGAATCCAACGTGTATACTTAGGTATAACATTTAGTTACATAGTCTTTTGCATAAGCTTATGAACTAAAATAAAAAAAAAAAAAAAAAGAAAAATGAGAAATTGCTTCTTGCCACTACTAGCTTTTCAAATTATTACTCTTTCAAAATTTAGGAGTCATATTCAACCTTTCAGTCAAAGTTAATTCTCAACTAATATGTAAACATTTGATCTTCTACAACATTGTTTAATTTCAATAAATGTTTTGTTTCCCTGATATTTGCCCCAAATATGAAGAGTCATCATATAATTTCTTAACCTTAATTTGGTCAAACTGGGCTGAATAAACCAACCTTTTTTAATATTTCTTCATAATACAGTTATTTCAGTGTGCTGATCATTTTACTAGCCTCTTTTACAATTTGTTACAAATTACTCTGGTACATCAGAGCACAGTGCTCTAGATGAAGTTTTACCAATGCCTCATAGAATGATAGTTCCCACCTCTGACCCGAAAAGTATTTCACCCACTTCATCCTTGAATTTCATGAGACTTTTTCAAAGCTGTTTCATACTGATCATCCATAGCTGTTATATGATCAGTCAAAGCATGTAGGTCTCTTTCCCCCTCCTTTATTTCTATCTAGTTAATTTCTACTTCAGACTAGAAGTGCTTGCACTATGAGATTTTTGCACTTTGTGCCATTAATTTTCTAACCCTTCAGTTAGAAGGGACATTTCACCCTTCTTGTACAATGTTCTGGTCCTGCTTGACACTGTCAAGGACTCCCAGATCAAAAAGTCATAGGCACGTGTATTAGTTCATATCCTGAAGTTACTAATGAATGTATGAAACAGGGACAATCCCAGAACCAACTTCTGAGGGATATTATTCCTGATAATTGGCCTTTGCCATAGCCTTCTTAGCCAGTTTCTCCTACAATTCCTAATTACTTTATTAATCCCTGTAATTTCCACCTTAAAGAATAATTTCATATAGAATATTGTAGCAAAAGAATTACTTGACTTGAGACAGATGAAGCCCACTGAATTAATTCCATCTAAGAAATTAATTATTTTAGCAGAAGAGATATTAGATTAGTCAAACACAATTCACCTTTGATGATCAATATTGCAATTTATCCCACTTTATCACTTCCCAATTATCTCCGTCCTTGATTGCTCTTTGTTTCAAAATGTGTTCTAAGACTTTTCAGAGTATTGAAGTCAACCTAATAGACACATTGTTGTTTAAATCACTCTCTTTTTTCCTTTTTCAGTAATATTTTTTCTATTTTCCAGTCATTAGGAACTATCCCCCAAATAATACAGATTTTTTTAAATTTTATATACCACAATACTTTGTATATTTAAAAGAGATATAAGAAGGCAGAGAGATAAGTACTTTCTGAGCTTGTATTTTGCGAACTTCTAAAAGGCACATTTACAGAACAGTGGTTGCTCTTAAATTCTGCATCAATATGCAAGGAGCTTTGCCTAAGATTTATATTATATTCTGCTATTTGAAACATAACATCTCAAGCTAAATTTAGTTATGATTAAGTCAATATCAACACTGTAATAATCCTGGAAGGATATAAGACTAAGGTACCACTGATAGAAGTCTTGCACTGAGCTTCAATCATTTCCTTTTAGGTCATGTTTTGCTGTGCTGAAGTCAAAATATTGTTCTAAGGGAACTGTTCTTGTTGACTAAAAGACTAGAATTAGAAAATATTTCCATCAAAAAACTTACATTTCTGAAAAGACAGATTGTAAGGTTTTTTTCCACCAATCAAAATTTGTACTTAAGAAATGTTTGGTTTTGCATAAAATAGTTTTTTACAGAAAAGATAATAGATACAATAAAAATGAAATTTTCAGCATATTAGTGGTTTGGGGTTTGTTTGTTTGTTTGTTTGTTTGTTTTGTTTTTTATTATAGACTGTGTTACTTGTTGATTAGCCAAGAAAAATTTGAGCATTCAAGGAAAAAGTATTCCCCAGTAAAAGCAATTGCAGAAAATTTGTAACAAAAACTTTTTAATTTTTGGCACAGAAAAACCCTGAGAAGAACAATAAGTAATGCAGGAGGGTTTTGCTTCATTATAGAATTGATCTTTCCAATACGAAGAAATAATTTATCTAATTATTGTTGCTCTTTGGGTAGATGTATTAAAATTCATCTTCTACTCCCCATGTCTGTTGCAGCAAAACAGAATCTTGCAAGGAGACAGAGACATTACTTTATTCCTCTTTATTATTAGTTATCATTCGCAGCAACCACTGGAAGACACCAAATATGCAATATGCTGGCTAATTGTCACTTAGTGGGGACACATAGCTAACTATATCAACTAAAACATTAACTTCACATTAAATCACCATCTATATTGCATTAAAAATTAGTAAGTTTCCATGTCTGAGAACAGGCAATGAAGACATTGCACATATTGAATTTAAAAGGAGACTGCAGTGTTTTGTTAAATGTGACGCCAACCAATAGCATGCCATAAGCAAAAAACTCTGTATGGCTTTATTTCCATCTGGAATTCATGGCACAGCACAAACCCATAATCTACATGACTAAATTATCTCTTTCCAGGCAGCCTGTTATATCACAGCTGTCTTCTGATCTGGGGTCCTGTCTTACAGTGAACACAAGATGTGACTGTTTTAAATGTGTTTCATAATCATTGCAAAGCCTTGGATTTACATTTCTTTCACCCTACAAGATAGAACTGATTAATTTTTGCAATAACAACACCAGGTTTTCAATCCATTCTCCCAAAAATATTTGGGGGGGGTGTTTTTGTTTGGTTTGGTTTTTTTGATCTGAAATCTGTTTCTGTCATATATACTTATAACAGTCATGCTGGTCAGTTTTCTATTTTGCACTGCAGAGGTATCCGAAGTTCTTTCATTGCCATCAGGAATGAAATGTAATACAGACACAGGTATTACATCACATACTGTAAATTCTGGTCTATCTATGAACATCTATGTTTGTTCATAAATAAATAACCATCACCTTGAACCTCAGATTTACTGTGTGTCTACTAGGAACTCTAGCTGCTTTAGGAATTTGAAATTAGCATTATTTCGAGGGATCCAAAAGTACATTTAATCAATACTATTTAACAACCTCCCCGACAAAAAGAGTGACATTGACTGTCTCTCAATACGAATCTTTCCCCTCTCTCATTCTTCAGTACAAGAGATGATTTCATGGACTGCAGCTACCTCACTCAGGTGTCACAGACAACTTCATCCATATGATGCCCCTATCCACTTTCGGCTGTGGTCATCTCTGAAGAAGGCAATAAGGTCTGTTGCCAAAGACCTGTCATACCACAGGTGATACTAACTGCATCCTGTTTTTTTCACAGTGGAATATCAGCTCATGGACCTCTGTTAATCATAACTTTTCATTCATAGAAATGTAGAAATTAATAATAGGTGAAGAATACTAACAGGAAGCATTGTTCTCCCCTTTTAGAACGGGTATCTCACAAGGACATGACATTGTCTTACCCAGACTCCTATGACAGTAGGTGACCATTCAAGGGGTCAAAATTATGAGGACATAAAGCAGTTTTGCAACCCCAGTTATAATACAGAATTCCACACTAATTTAATCTAGATGCTCACTGTAATTCTACCCTAATTTGCTAAATTGCTTGCTAACGTCGATAATCTCTTGMCATCAGAAATCTTTTACAACAGATGTAATTTCAACAGTGTACTTTATCTTGTTGTTGGAGGACATTCAAATTTTTTTTTCAAGCCACAGAGCTATGATACTTTTCAAAACTGTAATCATATCATTTGATATGGCACAGCATAAAATCAATAAAGTAATATAAAATAAGATAAATGAGTTATCTTTCTTGGGAATCTTTTGGCTTAACATATGACAAGCTTTGTGCAAAAAAGTGACTGGCTGATGAAAATCTCTCTTGAGCGTGAGCAAATTGGATTATCAATTAGCCGTATGTCTTCAAAAATCTCCTTTTCTTAAGCCTCCTTCAGTTCCACTCTCATTTGTCAAGTGCCAGTGAAAAATGTCTGCGATACGCAACAAAGCCTTGCTTGCAGACTGCCATTTTCTTCTTGAAAACTAAAGCTTGGTAAGCTTCACTAAACCTGTCTAGTAAAATCCCTTGCAGCAAAAACAAAGCATGAAGAATTTCTTAAAATTAATTATTTCAGTGATTTAAGCTAATATTAAAGTCAAGCTGAAAAATTGTCAGCCACTCTAAGGTCCCAGGGCAAATCCCTGTGCTTAGGCAGTAACAAACTGGAACCACAGAACATAACCATAGACCTGGGACCTACAGGTTTGGGGGTGGGGTTTTTTTCTCTTTCCTTCAGCTTCTGTTAATACCTGGAAGCAACCTATCCTCTATTCACCTAGCGATGGAAGGGGACTGTTCCTTCTTGTTTTCCTCAGTCCTTCTGTATGTACATCAGAAAAACTGGTATGTCTCAGCAACAAAAAATATAGTAGCTTTGGTATGGACAAAATTTAATTTTGTATGTCTGAGTTAATAGAAAAGCTTTGACTTAACGATTCTCCTGAATCTGGGCCTTACCATACTGTCTGGGGATTTAGACTGATTTGGTTTTTCCTCAGTGATATTTTTAAGGTATAAAAGCACTGAAAAACATAGTGTTTGCAGTATGTAATGCTAATCTGATTTCTTTAAATTTTCTACTGACAGCAAATGTGTCATCACAATAAGACCACATCCATATGGTCCCTGGAAAAGAAGAAGGCAGAATTAGAAAATGATTAATATTGCTATTAACCAAATCCTTTGGCTCCCACACAAGGAACAATTTTAATTCCCCATATATTTATTGATGTGAATTTTCTCTGTTTTTTTCCAACTTGCTTTTCATAGTGAATTTAATGGCACACCAAGGCTTGTAAAGCAARGGCAGACTACTGGAGAAAGGGACATAAACCTGTTACAACTTCATCACACTTCAGTGGCATGCTATTTTTAATTTTAACTTCATGGCTTCTTGTGCCTCCTGGATATTTGTATCTCCAAGTCTACAGTTACCTCTGCATCTCATAAGCAATAACAGCTGATCTCAGCTCTGCATATGCTGTTTTATTTTAAGAACAGTTTAGTATCCATAAAATATGTCAGGTTAGCAGCACTAGAAATAGAAGCATTTTGTTTGTCMCCGAAACAGCAATATCACAGAGGGTGATGACAAAGGCTTCCTTACGATATGTCCAGYGAGTGCTTCTCTGCACTGTTCTGCCTGGACCATAGGTACAAGAATGGAAAAGCTTGCAAATCCCATTCTCTGTCATGGTGAAAAATTATGTTCTATACTCCTTTTCATAAATCAGTCAAATTCCATCTAAGAGCTAATGAAATCTATTACTGCTCCTCTTACTGGAACATTGTTCCACAACCTCAGTGCTATAAAGGCTGGAGTATTTCCAGCCTGAATCTATTTCACTTCAGGGCCCAGATGCTCTTGTACCAGGATAACATTCACSTAAGCCATTTTGCCTCATTCTGCAGTTTATCTCAGAAGGCTGTTCAGAGACAGAGGTCATATTGTTTCTCAGCCCTTCTTTTGCTCTTCTGAATAAACCAAACTCTTCTAGCCATCTCTTAAGAGACAGGCTCTCCAGTTCTTTCAATAGCCAGTTCCAGTTTTAAGTTGAAGACTGAGTACTATTATTTTCATTTTACTGTTAGAAAAGCACCATTAAATCATGTTCAGAAGTGAGAGACATACCTGGAAGGAGTTGAACCTCAAGTTTCTATATCTCTGTCCACTTTTTCAAAAGCAAAAGTACCCTCATTCTCTGGCATTAGCATTAAGACTGACTAAGGGGCTAATCCCATGTCTGTTCAGGCTTCCACTTCAAATGCTGTTTAAAAGGTTTCCTTTCATGCCAATAGTATCTTGAAAATCTGTTTGCCAGGGGCTGTCTTGAGATTGTCTTCCTAACAGTCTGCAAGACTATGCACATTTACCAATCTCCAGCCCTCCAAAAGAAGTCTTGTTTTGGCCGGTACTCTATTGGTCACAGCTTTGGAGACCTACCTTAATGTTTTACTAAAGTCTCTGTATGCATAGTAATCAGCACTCCAGCAAGGCTACAATTACCAAAGGCACAAAAGAATCTGAGCTTGGTAGCGCTTGCTCAGGAAACAAACGTGGGACCTTGTAAAGGCTCAAATCACAGATCATTTTCTAAAGATTAGAGAAACAATCTGAAATACAACTATCTAGCTATATCCATAGATACAACTATCTATAGATACATAGATAAATCTCTATCTCAAGATGGCAGATAAATCTGCATTAGACACTAACGTTCTGACATGGCTGTCACTAGCATAGTCTTGTCACTGCTTCATTGCACAGTTTGGATAGGGACATTTTAAAAAAAAAAGGAACAGCAGTAACCTTGAAGACAATTTTCCTGAGGCAATTATAGCACGAGCATTGTTTCAAGCTCAGTWAAGACCATATTTGGTCATGAGTATRTCTGAGAGTGATTTCAACCATTATTATTATCAGTCACTGTGCGGTGACAAAGCCAATGTGTCAGCAGCGTGGATGGTAGAGTAGGACATTTTTTTTCCCATGAGACGTACGTCAGTGTCTCCAAGAGAGGAGAAAAGAGAGAGTGAAATATTTCTCAGGCTGTTTTCATTTTATCTATTTCAGACTTTGATGTACAGAAGGAATGAGTCAGTGTTTGGCTTCATGGAACTATCACAAGAAAAACCTTTCACTCTTATCTCAGATAATGTTCAAACTGCAGCCAGACAGCAATGAAATGGAAAATCACCACAACTGAAAAGGAATGGTTTGGAAGTGAAGATAAGAAAGGGAAAACTGTTAAAAATGCAGAGCTTAATTATTCCTAGTCTCTCTCCGCATCAACTTATTGTCCATTAAAGTCAAACCTGGGGAGAGATCACTGCTCAGGTTAGAAAAATTTCAGTGGAAGAATGAAACATCTTGAGCATTGGGGATCCTGTTTTGAGACGTATCTACAGATAAATTTCCAGATGACGTGACTGGAATAGATTGACAAGTTTTTATTTTCTCCAGAACTATTGCATGTTTTCTGTAGAAAGTCTGAGTTTATATAAGACAGTTATGCGTAAATTAGTGCTATACAACTATTAAATGAGTATTTATGAAACCAGAGTTTATAAAATACTGAGAATGAGTCTACATTTCTGTGATTAAAAGACTATTTGTTTCTGATAAATATCTGAAATGCACTCCTATATTCAGGTCTAGCTATGCCTCCTGATTAAGCTCGGAGTAGAAACAGCATCACCTGATAGCTTGTAGGTAAGCTATATAACTTGTGTAGAGGTGCATAGCCTGGCAGAATGGGAACAAGAGAGAGTTACTAAGCACAGGGCAAACCAGTGCCCTGGGAGTAGTGAGGGAATGTGGACATCCAGACCAGGATGCAAATGTAATATAATTTATTTGCCTGTTGTATAAAAGGGGAATTAGAAACCATATAGAATCATAGAATCATAGAATCATTAAGGTTGGAAAAGACCTTTAAGATCATCGAGTCCAACCATCAACCCAGTACCCATGCCCACTAAACCAAGTCCCGAAGCACCTCATCCACACGTTTTTTGAACACCTCCAGGGATGGTGACTCCACCACTTCCCTGGGCAGCCTGTTCCAATGCCTGACTACCYTTTCAGTGAAAAAATTTTTCCTAATATCCAATCTAAACCTMCCCTGGYGCAACTTGAGGCCATTTCYTCTCGTCCTATCACTTGTTACTTGGGAGAAGAGACCAGCACCCATCTCTCTACAGCCTCCTTTATGAACTTTTTATTAGCGGGGTGAAACAGTTTTGTACTGTCTTGTCTTGGCATTCACGTATTAAGACTTTGCTGGAATGACCACAATAGGAGATGCTTTCTATACAATAAATCTGGTCAACTTCTTTCCACCAAACCTGTGGCAGTATATCATAAAACAGGGTTTATGCTGGGGTCTTCTGAGAATACACAGTCATTATGGTCTCTGGGATTACAAAACTGATGACACAAGTGCACTGGTCTTTGCACACACATGTACAGGGAGCTGACAAGAATAGCACAGGTCATCCTGATAGCTCACACTGTGAATAAAAGAGAACGGCACTTTTCCTTCTTCATCTCCTTTAGGGGAATTGGAACATTTTACAAAATCTGCCAGCAGCAAGAAAATCTAGAAGCCATTATGTCCCTCTTTTATGCCTCCCAAATGCTAGCGAACAGTTATGGAGACAGATAGCCTCTCCTTATTGTGAAACATCTCCCAGGGGAAAAGGTTGGCTGAAGGCAGTGGTCACTGTCACTATTTCCTTTTAGTCTGTCAGATGTCTGAGGCTTTCTCTCAAATAACAAAACAAAGCCTAGCCCAGAATACAGCTGTTTTTCCGAAGTAAATAATTTTTTAATGTTCTAGCTACATGGACTTAACATTATCCATCAGAGCCTAGTTTCCAGTGTTCATTATAATTATGTCAGAATAGATGGAAAATAATAAATAGGCTGAATTTTTCCATATTAACAAATTAGCATCTAAGAAGTCTCCACTGGACTTCTGTGGTATTTTTTGGAGGTATGAATTATTTTTCAACAATGGAAGAGATAAATTACTTCTGGGTTCCAAATTCACCCAGTCTCATTCCTTCTCCAGAACATGTTTTCACAGTCTTGCAATGAGAAAAGTAAACTTTTTATGCATGAAAAACAATCTAGCAGAATCTATACCAGCAACATAACTTCCATGGGAAGCGTCAAATTTCCATTCAAAATAAGTATTCTCTGCTATATTTTTAATGATTTCAAATAAAAAATATTTTAAGCATGTGTGTTTGCCATTTCTCCTGGGAAAGCTGCAATAATCATGTTTGGTTGCTATTAAACCCCGTTTATTTAATTCCTAATTAAATTCCACAAGAATTTTCCAAAAAGAAACTTTAAGAATTTGAGGAACCAAATAAATAAACTGTTATTAAATATACTTTTTTGCTATTCTTTTGAGAGCAGATAATAAAAATATTTAGCCTCTGTATTATAAATACTCTGCTGTTATCTTAGTAAAGTATTTATGATGATGTATTCCCTAAGGTATTAATTGCATGACTGTTTGTTTTATATAAAGCATTTAAACGTAAATTACAAACATTAGCTTGCTCTTTTTCAATTTTTTACTGGTAAAATGCAACCTGCACTGTGAATACAATTATGATGGTAATCACTGTTACACTTCTTCTTTTCCAGTGTACAGTCTTCCTTGTTTCATATTTCTGAGGACTTATTTTTATGGCACTGCTCCTTATTTTTGTATATCCATGATATAGAGTTACCTATTTCACGTTATGAATTCTATTYGTATCTGTCACTTTTTGTTGTATGAAAAGGCTAAAAAATTCATAAATATGTTTAAAAAAAAAAGAAATAGAAAGACTGATTTTCTTTTCCCAGGAGGTCTGGCAGGTCTACATTAAATCTGAAAATAGTTAAAGGAATGCTGTCTGTCACTAGCATTTGATTTTCCACAGAGCACTTTCAAAAACAAAACAAGTAAGAACTGTCTTAGCAGTGGGCAGACCATTTTGTATTTAGCAAGCAGGAAGCACATTGTCATTTGTTTCTGTCATATTGTTCCACTGGGTGACAAGAACAAATGCTGATGAAGCGCTAAAGAAAATGCACCTCAGATATGTACCTTGGATCTCATCAAGGAGCACAGGATTGTTTCTGTGAGCTGCAATAAAGTGGTGCCTATGTACAACATAAAGACAAAAGAGCCGTCAAAGTAATTTGCAAAACTGGAAAAAGGCGGAGTTTGGCAGTTCCCGTATTCCCAGGGAGCCATGAGTAGTCATTATCAACTTGCCTTCAATTTCTTAATCTTTCCTTCATTCTGYCTGAGCAAGACATTGAATCAACAAATGGATTCTTAAGGAAAAACTGTGAGGATAGTGGAATTATAAATATAAAATCAATACACCAACTTAGAAGGTAAAAAAAATAATGTTTACATACTAATCCTAAATCCCCAGGACCAATAATACTATCACTTAYTAGGCTTTTATCCTCATTACAGGAATCAATCCTCAGCCAGTTGAAGAAGTTACTTACCATTTCATTTTTTATGAGGGCTTTTCCTTTTACATCCAGGAAGCTTTATAGTCTCGTGGTTTCTTCATCATTCACTGCATGAAGGTGGCAAATACAATTTTTAGAAAGTAAATGACAGTCAAATTTACACATTTTACAACTTGCAATTGTAAAATTGATTTTTGGGACAATCCTTTAAGGACTAAAATAAAACTTTTATTCTGCCAAATATAGACCTGACATGCCTTCTTTTGCAAATTGGAATTTATGAAATCAACTAAAAGATGAATAGGTATCACAAAATGAAATTGGTTTGCAATCTGAGCAGGGAATCCTACAGGAATACAGGAATACTGCAATAGTTCTCTTGGAAAGTAAACTCTAACATTTAAAAAATGTGTCATTTCCCACATGATTAACAGAAGATAGACTCCAAGAATGCATATATACCCTGGCACCCTGATTATAAGATTTATAACAAGTGCTATGCATAAACAAAAATGCTTCCCCAAAATTGCTCTTTGTCTAAGCAATATTGTTAGCAATACTGATTTTAACAAACACATGTCCCTGAACAGGATACATCTCAARGTTTCTAAGATTTTGCAGACAGTGAAGCTGGACAGAGATGCACTGGTATTGGCAAGTAACATCATAACCCATGAAGAAAATCAAGCACCTGAAGTCTGATCATATTTGTACTCGTAGCACAGGTTGGATTTCCTCAGAGGTGAGGGGAAGAGGCAGGAGAGTATGGGGGTCATTAGATGCTGCCTTGTAAAGGGACAGAAAGGTGTGCAGAGCCTGTTTCAACTTGCTAAGATCTATAAAATGTCTTGATGTGTTCCCACGGTGGAAGATGGAGAACTGTCCATCTTAAGCTTTAAAAAAACCCAGTCTGGTCATTCTCCTCAGTGCTACAGGGGATGCATTGGCAGAATGTCGTAGAGTTTGAAGTAATTTTAACTTTCTCACAGGGTTTTTACTTACCCTCAGAACAGGAGGACACAATCTGACACAGGTAAAATATACTATAAACTATATTCAAATAGGACCTTTTTTTCTTGCAACCAYGAGGACATGGTCATGTAGCCACAAAGGATGTGCAAAGAAGTAGGTTTTCAACCATCATTGCATCAGAAAAGCGAAGACTCATTTCCCTCTGCTTGCCAGTGAGAACTTTCAAAGGCCTAATATACAGATCTTATTTTCATTAGATGGATATAAACCATGCTATTGTCACAAGAAAAATAAGAATATATTTTTATATCAGAGAAGGCCAATTTTTTGTTTTCTTTTGTTACAAGGAACTGCTAAGATACATCAATAAATGAATTTCTGTTATTATGCACTGTAATACAATAGTGCCAGAGAACCTGAGAGATACTGCAGGTCCATAATACCAGGCATGAAGAGGGCATATACTGACATCTCCAGCCTCAGGAACTCACTGCCTTAAAATAAACTAGAGAAAAAGGTGACATGGAAATTCAGGGAGGTGAAGTGACTCTGTTATGGCCCAGTAGCAGGCTCATGACAAAGACAGTAGTAGTGCATAATGTATTCATTTGAACATGCCAATGAAATTTTTACATTTCTGGAATCAATGTCAATATGAGGAAGTCATGCTCACTGATTTATCTGTTTGAAAAGAAGGCATGACTGGTTTAACTCTCCTCCAGAGATTCAATGGTTATCACAATTTTCTTTTATTTGCTAGATGTGTTAGCAAGCTGGTTTTTAATTAATGTTCTTAGTTTGCATTTTCTGTAGTTCTCGAAACGAGAAAATATTTTATTATAGAATTATGAGTCAGTATTGTGTCTCACTGCAACTGCTGACATTACTGTATCTGACAAAACTCCTCAGGATATGTGTTTGTGAGACCAAGCAGTTGAGCTTTTAGCCTGACATGTATGGATCAGGCCTATTTGTCCTCCACACTTATTCCACTTTTTCTCTTTTTGTCTTTTCTTGCAGAAATCTCTCTTCAAAACTTACATACAAAAGAACTGTAGGTGTGAATAATCCTTTCTCCTTGCAATTCCCCATGTKTTAGAGTGGAAATGACCAAAGTTCTGATTATGGTGTGTAATAATCCTCTGTGCGTCTAATGTCTCTGCCAAAAATCTTCCTTAGCAACACACTGGGATTAAAGAAGCACATTTTATTTCATCAGAAGTAACATTATTAACAGTACCATCACAGAACTTAGATGTAGTGAGGCAATTTCCTAAAGCCATTCTCTCCAAGGCAAGTATTTTGCATGCCTCACATCCTGGTGCCTGGTTTCCTGGAATGGGAGATTATCTCATAAAGGATCACTCATGATTGGCAATATGCAGTAAGCCCGTAAAAGTTCAAAAGGCCAAACTCAAATTTAAATAGTAGGAAGTTACATAGTTTTGATGCACTGTGAGTACATTAAGCTAAAATGTCCAAGTAGAATATCTTTCCTACTCCTTTTCCTCTCTCCCAGAAAGGACCCTGAAAGCAAACCTTTATGTTAAAAACATTATGTTCTCAAAAGAAAGTAATAGAAGTTACCTTTCAAGACCACTATCAGGAATGTAATTCTGAGATAGAATCTGCTAAGTAACTTCAAACTTGGAAAGCATAAAACATATGTTTCATGCAGTGGACAAAATAAACACTTTCTCTCTTAAAAAAACCACAAAACCATACAATATTTTTGTCACTCAGGCATTTAATTAAAATTTCAAAAATAGATTAATTGTAATTGAAAATGTAATAAACTATAGTTTGGGATTTTTTTTTTCCTAGGGAAATCTAAACTAGCATAGTTAATGAAATTACTTTACTTTTTTTGCTTTGTCAGTAAACTAAATCCCTTCCACAGTTTTCTATTTGAAGAAAACAAATAATCTGCTAAAGCAAATGATCTGCTTTTTCACCCAGGGATTACAAAAGCTATTAAGGCAAATTCCAGTGAACTACATCAACAGTACTTTAAAATGAACTTTTAGCACCTTACAAATTTATTTGGTTGGAAAAAATGACACCAGTTTCTCTAAATGCTAGCAAGATTTAAACTGTGGTAAGCTAGAGTCAGTGGTTTTATGAAGTGTATTATCTTCTGGATACCGGTTTGGTGAAGATTTTAAAACCATTATCTCTCACTAAGCTCACAAGTAATGCTAAGAATGCCTATGAGCCCATTTGAAGCAGATCTGTAGTGTAATAAGGAAAAACAATGTATTTTCTGTTAACCGTCAAACTAACATGAATGAACTAAGCCACTCTGGACRTGTTTGAGGAATGAGGAAAAAAGCAGCCGGTAAAGATCAAACAGGAGTTTGCTTTTAATGATACAGTGCGGGGCAAATACATGTGAACAGGTTTTGGTACGATTCTCTGTTCAACGCCAACAGCTCAGAAAGGAAGATTCTCCCTCCCCATCAGTTCTTCAATGTGTTTAAAGTGAAGTTGTCCACTGTTGTGGCTGAACAGAAGCTAAACATTGTTACAGTGCCTGTGGGTGTGAGTGGCGTGGGACCGTGCAAGGTGTGGAAGGATTCTCGGTGGTTTTCTCGACTCCTCAAATGTTCAACAAAATCTAACTTCAAAATATCAAACAGGGTATAGAGAGTAAAAAAATACTTAAGCATTTGGGAAGGCACAGAATGTACAGCTAACTAAAACAGAGCTCAGTTGGCATTTCTTTTTCTAAAAGATTTTTATTTCATTTTCAAAAATCCATAAATTTGTATGTTTCAAAAAATGCATTTAAAGACTGATTTTGGATCAAAGCATTTTGTTTCAATGTAACCTAAGCATTACATAATGTTGAACTTAAGAAAAATTTCAAAAGTAACATTAAAATGTTTCATTCCCTTAATGCCAAGATAGGATGAATATTTTGTGTCTATCTCTTTTTCCTTCTAAGTGACTTTGAAAAAATTTGCATGATTCCAGAAAGCATATTTATTTTCACACCTATGGGAAAATGTCATCAAAGATTTTCTGACCAAATCTAAGAGACATAATTGAAAATATGATTTTTAAAAATGTGAAAATAACATTAATTTCACTGTGGATGTCACTTTTTTTTGGTGGTCAGTTTAATAATCAATTTTACTCAAATTTCTATCCTTTCCTACTTTTAATAAAGCTTTTGTTTTTTCTTAGCTGACCATGCTATTTATCCTCCTTATGATACTACATTCACCCTTGCATATTTTTTTTCAGGGTAGTCTGAGTGCAGGAAAAAATCAACATGTGTATGCAACACATTTTATACATCTTTGATATATAGAAGAGAGGTTAAGATATTATCAAATACCTTTTTAAATGAAAGTACAGTCTTATTGATTAATACGTTTGCATTTAAATTATTTGCTAATATAGACAATATATTAGTGTGAAAATTTGTGGTTTTAAACTAAGCCTTATCATGAAATCTGATATTTTTATGGTAGATCTCTCTATCAAATGACAAATGGTTGACACGAAAAAATGTGTGCTACTACTTGAATTGTAATCATTTAATCTTAAATGATTACTTTATTACAAACAAACAAAAAACCTTATTAAGTTAGATGTTGCACATGGAGAATCTGTTTCAAATCAAACTGCTGGGAATGCTATTTGAATATTTCCAGCAGAGAACATCATTTTCTAAATTAGTAAGAAACAAAGATTTTTTAATGTATTCAGTACAAACAAAACAAAAACAAAATTCCAACTGGATTTATCATAAGAAACACATCTCTGTGACTGAGTAGCTGTAGAGTAGATAACAGCACATTTCTAAATGAATTATCAGGAAACATCACTTCATTTGATGCTTCAAGTAAGCTTTTTTTAAAGGATAGATTCATTTGCTTTGAATATTTTAAACCTCAGATCACTAACATTTTGACATTGTGGTTGTTTCAGAAGTTGAAGTGTCTGAAGGCTTTAGTTTAAAGGCAGAGTTCTAGTTTTATTTTTTATTTCATAATTCAAATTTCTTTTATTAAGATAAGCAGTAATATTGTTATTTTACATGAATATTGCAAAAAAGTCTAGAAATGCCAAAGGTAAGAGATATCTAGTGATTAGGCATATGTTGTTGGTTATGGGGGAACTGCTAACATTTTTACAGTGAAAATGTGGGGACCGTGCCTATTTTCAGCAGCATATGGCTTGTTAATAAAAAGAAAATACGATTTGCAGTGAAATAGACACAGGTCTATYATTGACTCTTATTTATCTACTTTCATGTCTTCTAGTATTGTAAAATCATCTCACTTCCCAATCATTATGAATTKAATATCACAACAGAAATGGAAAGATAGGAAGCATTAATATTATAAAATTTAATATATTCATATGTAGGAGACTGCTGTAAAGAACTTTAGGGTTTCATTTGTAAAAGAATTGCCTACATAATTTTGAAAATCTGCCTATAAATGCTTGGCCTTTGGTACATACTGTACCTTGTACTTTGGTACAGTATGTAACAAAAAAATAAAATGAACCCAGATCATCTTCAGCTACCTAACTTAAAAACAGTCAATTCTCTTTACCTTGTGCTTTCTTATGTTCTTAAAATAATGTCTTTTTTTAAAAAGCTGAGAATTTAATAAAATTTGGAGAAACTATGAGAAAATAAATTAATAAAGAACATGTGTGTATCCTATCTTGTGAAGAGAAACCTGCGTCCTTTATTTGGCGATAAGAAGTCTATTATCTGTACTCAAAGTACAGCCCTAGCTGCTCACTCAGTAAAGGCTCAGAAGCGTGATCAGGAACCTTTTTTAACTGGTTGGGCTGATTTTATGGAAAATCTGAATTTTGACAGTCTCCCTGAACATGCATACTTACACTCATTCATCTCTGCCATCCTATACATCTTTATTGTGCCCTGGTGATGTACATGAAGAGATTAATAATCTGCTTTTTTGATAGACTGCCAATTTTGTTTAATGCTAACATAGTGCTTTTGAAAAAGTTACCAGACGACTGCTATTAAAATCAAATTTTAATTGAGGCATCCAGTTTATTCTCATTCTGTTCTCATCAGTTTTCATTCACATGTGACACGTTGTCAGCTTACAGTTCATGTAATAAGAACTTATAATAAAAGGTGGCCCAATGGGAAGATAAAAGCCAAGATAAAAAGAGCTTATTGCTTGAAATGAATTCAACATGGGACTAGTGGCTTTTAGCAAGATAAGAAGCTGAGACTACTCAATGACAGCAATCTCTTATTTATATACAGTAAAATCCTATTTATCCGAAGGTCTCCATGCACAGCTTAAATTCACAGTTAACCAGAAGGACTTCTCACACAAACCTGATCACCAAGATTGCTCTGTGTATTTCAAAGTGTGACGGTTAAAAGAATTCATCTTTCCTGCACAACTGGTAAAGAAGAGGACACGAACTCTCACAAAGCTCAACTTGGTAGGTCCCAGTCCCAGATGCTGCTCCTGCCCAAGGCAAGAGTCAGTACTCAATATAGTCAATTTTCAAATAGTGAAGTGCACAGATAAATCCTGGCATAGGCATGCCAACTAATAGCACTACATAACAAACTTAGAAATACTAAATAAAGGACACTTAATTCAAATGAAATTGCAAGGAAAACCTCGTGCATAGAACATAAATATCCATGTTTCACTACAACGTATCAAGCTCTATTAAGATAGTGCACTGTAAATCTTTCTGTTGCTTTATTTCCCCTCCAGGTAGCCACCTGTTGTAAGTCTCTCAGCCTACATTTTTCCCTCTGTTGTGACATCTGTGCCTTTGTCTCAGTGATTCATGCCGACTTTGCTACCATTCGGGCATTTAAATGCATTGCTACAATTAAGATTGCATCTTTAACATTTCTATTAAAATATAGTGTCCAAGATTTTCTCTGTTTGTCTAAAGCTTCTATATAACTTTCAGTACTGACAAATAGCTATGACTTAGGTATCAATTCATATACCCCTGAATGTAAAACAAGCATTAGACTGTCCTGTTAAATATCTAGGGCTGACTTCAAGCTGATAAACTGAAAACATCAGTATCTATACATCAAAATCTAGGTGGAAYATTTGTCTTTACAAATATGGTATTGCCAGCTGCCAGGACTAAGGAGGATTGTGGCTGTGGCAAACATTCTGCGAGGAGCTGTATATACCTGCTTTGCACCTTTGGTCAAGTGACGATTGCAGAGATATCTGTAGTAGGCTGATGTTTTTAGTGTTCTTGCCTGTCACAATAGAGGGTCTGAAAATACCACTCTCCATGGAAACAAACTAAAGGTGATCTGAGACAAGCCATGACTGCAGCAGTCCTTTGGCTTGAGACTAGGTAACTGTGTCTACCAGCATTGTGTTTACCTTATATGAACACAATATTCCTTATTCTTTTAAATCCTACAAGAAATCATGCTGCCTTAAACTCTTTTCTCTCCTGTACTATTTCACTGTTCCTGTCTGTGATGAGTTTCCTATACCTAAAGCTTCAAGCTACAAGAACATCACAATCTGAGATGGTGATTTTTCTGTGAACRATCAGATTAACTGAATGTATTGTTCAATGCAGTATTGAAAGCATGCTATCCTTAATTTCTTGAAAGAATTGAGAATCACTGCAAAAAGGTTAGAAACTATTTTGAATAAACTAATTAACAATGGTCAAGTCAGATCCTGACCTTGTACAACTTCTGCAGGCAATCTGGTACAAACTTCTGCAAAGTATGAAATGCCTTTTAAAGCACAACTTTAGCAGTTTCATGGTTTCTTTCCTCAAGACTTCTGTAAAGAAATTTGKCTTACAAGCAAAGAATAGCATCTGTATTAAGACGAGAAAAAGTAGTCTTCAAAATCCACCTCTAAAAAGGAGTTCAAAAKCTCCATCACACTTGCTGTCATGATTTAACAATATGAATAGAGATTTCAGTCTTGATATGTGCTAAAACCAGCAGGCTTATCATTCTTCCTCATTCTCCGGGGTATGTGAATGGAGGATGCCTCAATGCCAGTCAAGTAGCACTGAGGGATCCAGAGCCTTCAGGAACAAGTCCACTTACCGTGTTGGGATGTAAGGCGTTTCTCTTACACCATTTTGACATTGGGCCAGTACACAGCATCAACAGACAAAGGTTTTTTTATCTAGTCTGAATCCTCAATACTTGACATTTTAGATGTACAGAAAATGGAAACCAAATCAGGCTACTAAGATGATAGAACAAACATGTAGGGGTAGAAATTAGACACATCAAAACTTAAGCGAGAGGAAAATGGTAAGATTCGTCAGAGATTCTGAAAACTCGTTGTAGTATGTTAGTTATAAAAAGAAGAGCAGTGGTGCTAGTCTGTTACTGCATGGTTTGGAAAGATGTTGCCATATGATACTGAGATGTCTGATGGTGTTTACCAACCTTTTTGCATCTACCTTTACTGAAAAATCATCACATGAATGTAGATGATATCAATCAAGAAAGTAAAAGGCTGTTGCAATGAGTAAAGAAATAATCTGTTCCCTACATATCATGGTAGGTATGACAGGTGGTAGTGGGCTTTAAATGCACCAGGAAGGATTYAAGTTAGGAAGGAGAAAAAGCTTTGACAGACTAGTATGGATAATGAGGGACCGGATGAATTTGCCTGGGGAAATTGTGGAGTCTTCATCTTTGGACCTTTTTTAGGACAGCCTAGGCAATCATTTGTCAAGAATAGTTCATGATAGGAATAGCATCTGTCACAATCTGACTCTACCCTGAGGCAGAAGAAAAGTCTAGATGACACTCCTGAGGCTCCTTCAGTTTTTATTTTTCTGTGACTTTTATAGTTTACTCTTATTCAGAGAGCTAAAAAACAAGGTTGTGGCCGCTTTTTGTTACACGCTTTTTGTTACATGCATACCTGCAATCTCCGGAATCCCTGATTGCCTTTGGGAAGAATTATATGGCTATTGTAGCTATGTCAATAATTTTTATATCATCTGTGGGACAAGTTAGCATTTGTAAACAAACATATTGTCAGACAAATTGAAATCAATCTTTCCTTTGACTTCAAGAGGAGCTCAATTGCATCATGTAGATTTAGGCAACTAAGCTGGCAGCTGGTCTCCCAAGGTTCCCTTTGTAGTCAGCACACAGACAGGCACTTTCAGGGAGCAACTGAGAGCATGAGACTAATTTGTGTGCTCTGAAGACTAGCCAAATAACTGAGCGGGTTAAGTAAATTAAATTGGAAACCAGTAGTTGGACAGTGTTAATACTCTCCTTCCATACCTTCATAATGCTTAAATTACCAAGCAAGTGGTTCTTACAAATAACCATTATTTAACGAGAAGATATGAAAATATATTGTGGAAAAAATAGCAAGACATTAATCACATTCACAGAGTTTATAGATTTTGCTGCAATCTCTCCTCCCATTTCTGTGCAATAAATAATATCAGGACAAACTAATTGTTTTCCCTAACAACTCAATGTGAAAAATCTCTAAAATAGGCTGGCTACGTAAATATCTAGTCAAGAGTAAAAGAAAGTAAACCTACTTTATTTTGCCTCCCACTCAGACTGGTAGTAAAAATAAGTGTTAAATAAATATGTTTTAGGACTTTTTAGAAGTGTTTTTTAGGAAGAAGAAAGTAAACACACTCAGCAAAATTTCTTTTGAGGCTTTTTGAGATATAGATTCCCACTTTTAAGTTACAGAGTTAGAAAAAAAATAAAGAACACAGAATAAGGTTTATCTATCCTTCAGCTTCCTGGTATGCATCAATGAAAATTATCCTAGGACCAAGAGTTCTCCTGTTTCCATCCATAAGGTTCAATATTCTTTTCTTATCTAACAAGGTCTAGCTGAGTAACTCCTTGACACTGAGGGAATATTGATGAGTGACAAAATAACATTTTGCTTCTTACTATCCAATAAAACAATTGTTCAGAAGACTGTCAAGTAGCATTCTGCACATGAAGGAATTGTGTAAAGAGTAAGGATCAGGTTGTGACTGAACAGCACAAGAACGAACCCAAGACTGCCTTGATTGTTTGTTTGTCTGTTTTTTGCAGGATAAGTGTATCATTTGATCCAATTTTAAAAACGTTATTTATATTCCATCTCACTATTTCAACTGGATATCACATTTCATTGAAACAATTATTCAGCACAGCCTCACTGAACCACTAGGTAACCAGTCCCCCACTGAACAGTGAAAATTTACAGAGTTTAATAGAAAAAGAAAATGTTTGCTGTGTACAAATAATGGGAAAGCCCACAAAATTCTCAGGGACTGCAGTTGAAATTGTGATATTTAGAACTATTAAGTACAGCCATGAGACAGTTTTGACCCATTTAATTAAAAGGATATGTGCCATATCAATACCGTCATTACTGTGTGAATTAATCTAGACATCCATATTTATTCTTTCATAAATATTCCTTTAAATATACAATTCATATGGGTGTAAAAAGATTTTAGCTTGCAGTATGAAATGCAGTAATAAAATTGCAGTATTGTTTTTTTGTCAACAATGGTAAAAGTGTCTTGGATGGGACTTCCCTTTGGGGTCTGCCTTGTGCTGAGAGGACTCAGAGTCACTTCCACAGGCACCAGACTACAAAGTGCTGCACACTGAGGGTTTTATTGCACCCTGCTGTTGCTGCAAGGGAAGGACTGCTTCTCCCCAAGATCTCTCATAAAAGGATATAACTTCTGGACTACTGACAGGAATGTTTAACACTGCCCATGCTAGTGCCCTACAGAGTTATGGATGTTAACAACTTCCAAAGCTCAGACAATGCTGGGGGAATTGGTGCTGAATAAATAATTCATGTCTACTTTTTTATTACTAAAAAAAAAACCAACTTGTGTAGCTTGACTCAGTTTCAAGCTACTATTGAAATATTTGATTTTATCGTAAATGTCATTTTTCCCATTTATTTCTTTTGGCAGCAGGGCCTCTTCCAGAGGCTTGATGGCAGTATAATGGAAAGTTAATAAACGGATCAGTACATTGTTTTCATTCTTTCCAGATGTTTCATTCATTGTGCCAGACACTTTACTTGCTAAGCAGAAAGCTGCAAAGAGYGCAAATTTAGGATCTCTTACAAGACAAGATATGCAGTTCAGAAAACAGTGTGTATCCTTATTTGGCTGGAAGGAAATAGTTTCCATGATGTTTATTCTGGCTAGAATGGGATATACATCAACAGACACACTTAACCAAAAAAAAAAAAAASCTATGAAGGACTCCAGAGAAATCAGATACAGAATATCTTATTATATGTGATTTTTATTGTAGATGGGACAGCTACTATACTGAYTACTTCTTCCCGATATCCACAGGTATCCAGCAAATGCATTCGATTAGTGCTGTTTACTATTGTATTGCTACCCCTAGCTGTTTTAATCACAGCAGGCTAGACAGAGGYAATGTTAATAAACACTCCGTAAAATCTCATCTTGTCTGAATTTAGAGTGCGGTTGCTGTTTTACAGGGTCTAGATATGAAACTGTAAATGATGTTCACTACTGAATGATGGAAAAAAGGTTTATACAGGAACATTCAAACCTTTAGTAATGAATTGAAGAGCCTGGGGCTTATTTGCCACAAAAATTAATAAAAACAAAAGCATGAATAAGCTATATTTCCTGCCTTTATGTTATGTTATGTAACCCCTTTTCTGTTTAGAAATTAGGCCATGAGAAGTTACTCTATTTGGAACTAGTTCAGCTGGCATTTGCATATGAACATAGAAACACTGGGTATATTAACCTATAAGGACAGACGTTACTTCAAAWGTCCTGTCATTATTTTCTTGTATGGTTGTCATAATGTTTCCTGATACAAATATGTAGGATGAGTAAAATCTTTTTAAGGAGATTTTGAGAGAGTTTTTCTCCTTTCAAAGTTTGCTTATCCTGAAATGTCCAGCTTTAAGTCAGGTACCTGTTTTCTCACATGAAATCTTTAAATAGTCTATGTTTGTCACCTTCCTATTTTATTGAGGCCTTTCTGTGCAGCCCTGGATTTTTGGTTTAACCTCTTAGACTGAAACCTGCAGCCTTATCATTTCATTTCATTCAGGAATATAGAAGCCATCATTCTACAGAGCTGGCAGCTTTTCTGCTTCAGAGCTCATGTAATTTAGTTGGGTCCTCTAATAGGGTTATATTTTATATACGCTGAATACACCCTTTATGCTTGTGTTACTCTTCAGAGAACTTACAGATGAAAATAAAGTCGTTTATTGCATAAGGAATAGTGACTGTATTGGCCATTAACCTCAATAACTTGCATAGACTATAGTGGGGCATATAAAACACTCATAGCAGTGAGATTTGAATCTGTACAAGATGTTTATTCAAGCTGAGGTATTGCTTATAAAAAGGAGCTCACAGATATCTGTACTATTCTATGCTGCCATCTTCTCCAGACAGGTAATTTGTGTTCTGCTATGTACAATATTTGAATGTCATGCCTCAGGCAGCTTATTTTCTTACAATGGTTTGTATTCTCCTACAAAAATAGTACTGAAAAAAAAAGTTATGCAAAATACCTGCTGTGCTATAATTAACTTACAAATGAATTTTTGTCCATTAGTATTGTACTTACAACTTTAAATGCAATTATAATAAAGTAACTACTGGGATATACGTTATACTGATTATATGAAAAACAATTATCTAAAAATTAAATCCATTTAACATTCATTTTGCATGTAAGAACATACTCAATTTTTTAAAACTTTTGAAAACTGCATTAGATTTTCAAAACAAGAAAAAAAAAGAATGCTTCCATGATCAACTTCCAAGYCTTTGATTGAATGCAAATATCAGTTTATCTTTTTCTAAAATTTTATGAAAATGCATGCAACTCCAAAATGTTTTGGAAAAGTGAATTATCTGCTTAGAGCCCAGTGATACAAATCCTCTGTGTTGCTAGGTACTCTTCCAAATCTGGCAGGATTGGGCTGTTTATAGGTAATACTTTTAAAAAAAGTGCTATGTGAAAATATCATTGTGTAGATTATAAATTCAAACATTCACAAGTTAGGAACTSTCAGTTTAAAACAGTTAAATTCATTCTCTCTTTTTTCTACACTTGCATGATAACACAGGCAACTTCCCTGGTAATACTACACAACTGTTTTCTGCAGGAACCCTGCCTCCTCTAGTGAGTCAGTTTTATGGTATTGTTTGAGTGTGGTGATGTACAGGTTTTTCCTCCATTATTGAAAGTATACCCTTATCTACTGTTTGCTTAATGCTGTCTCAGTCTTGAATTAATTTCCTTGATATTTTTTATGTAATGTTCTGGAAAAAAAGATCTTAAACTTCTATTCCAGAAGGGACTTTGGCCAAAACCTCAGAGTTACCCACTGCTCTTTGTGAATGCCCCAAGCCTCTTTAATCTTGACAAAGTTCACATGCTTAGTTCTTAATCCACATGTAAATCAACCCTGTATCTACCAAGATGTTCTTCCACCTGCCTCCTTCCAGGGACTCACTTCAATGAGTTTTCTTAGAAAATAGCTAGTGGATGGAGTCTTGCCCAGAATGTAATAATGGACAAGATTGGCCATGAAATGGAGATGTCATCCTCTTTAATGGTGTACGGTGTTGGTAATAAAAGTCTCCTAATTCCTAATGAATTCTAAATTGCTTTGTGCAAAATGAAACAACTCTAGATAGGAAGGTACTTGCCACAGAGGGCAGCTGGTGACTGATTTTGTCTCCCAAATTCTTGGCAACATTTCTGATTGCTGTATGTGTGCTGGGATGAAGGTACTCTCCTTTCTTTGTACTGTTTTTCAGTGGAAACAGTTGTCATGATGCAGTTTTGAAGTTACCAGCTGTACACGGTTGATCGGGAGAGGGTTCAAGCCTGGACTGAATGGTGGTCCCAAAGTTGCCCAAACCTGGGCCTCATTTTGAAGTACCTAGCTTCACTCATATTTGGCTGGTTTTGCAGTTGAGATTGCAGGTGTTCAGAGAGGTTACAGGCTCAAAGCAAAATCACTCTGGGCATTCCTGATCAGCAAGAAACGTTTGGTAACTGCTGCCACCATATGACTACAAATCTTACTTGCCAGATGTTGCTTTTCAAATGATTGCTGGCAAATAGACTTCTTAGGAAGCCCAAAAGCTGCTGGTTATGCAGTCAGAGAAGGGGGGTGGCTACTCCACCATAAGTTAACAATAAGCTTTTGTTGAAAGCAGTTCTCAGCAACTGATTAAATGTTACTTATCATTCTATTGTACGGCCACATATTCACTCTTTAGACCCAATTTCCAGCTACCTACAGCCTGTGTTCCCTAGAGAAACAGGGTGTTGGACAGGTCAACAGGGAAATTGCTGGTCATTTCACAACTTGCAAAGTGGCAGGCAAGTACAGTCGAAGCTGAGAACAGGGTGCTATAAAGGGTAGGTGGGAAATCTCACTCATACGTAACAAGCAGCACAGCAAGGAAAATTCATTACAAATCCTTTCATGGGAGAGAATGAGGCTAGCCTGTTCTAAGGATGGAAAGATGGGGATATAAARCTTGTTCCTCAGGCTTGCAGGATCCAGATCCTGAGAAACAAGGAGTTTGGAAGCCAAGGCCCCAGTCCAGCACTGCAGAAGTTTAAACACAGGTTGGACTGGGGTGTGTGCCTTAAATCCTGAACTAGGCACAGCATAGAGTGGGAGGTCCTCATAGAAATACCTTACCTACCTCCAAGAGTGGTGATGTGTCTCAGTGGCACTTCACAACTTCACAGGTAAAACAGCAGTGTTAGTAGGCTTTTTGTCAGTTTTGTTGGTCTGTTAGTTTTTTCCCATTTTCAGTTTCACATCAGAGATCCATAACATCCAACTCCTTTCGGATTTAGATCTCAAAATGTGGACAGACTCAGCTGGAATTCTCTGATGAAACTGGTTTTCATGGAAAAAAAAAGTTAAATTATAGAAGCTTTAATTTTTCACAGAAACTCGTTAATTTCTTCTGATGAAACCCCACAGAAGACAGCTTTCTGACGGAAACCTGCTGATTGCTTGCCTGCTGTTGGGAAGCTTAGACTCTCCACCTGTGGCTCTGATGTAACCCCATCCCACCAGAGCTCTGGATCACACAGCACACACGCTTTGCCACAGAGACTGGCAATCAGCTTTGAATGAGTGGAAAGGAATGTTGGAGCTGAGGGAACAGAGTTCAAAACCTACTATCTAAATGGAAGAAGCTGTGCAAACATGCAGGTGTGTCACACAGTGTGTGAACATTTGAAACCCAGTGCGCAGCTCTAAGAACTGAAACACTCTTTGACCCTCTACATCTGGACTTTTCTCTCTTGTAGGCTTCCTACCATGGAGCAGAGCACTTCAGAGCGTCAGGTCCTCATCCCAAGTCATCTGGTTCCTAGCTTCCAAGCACTGGCTGTCCAACAGCCTGTATGGGCTCACATAAAAGAAACAGCTGCACTACAGGCTGTCACTCTCAGGATCCCAGGGTCCGGTATATTTTGGAGACTTTCTGTGAAGCACATTGGCTATTGCTAAAGAAAGCATTTTTGTTTCTTTTTACGCTTTTCTTTCCTACAAGAAAAATAAAAAATGTGGCTTGTTTGGAATTATAACTTTTTTTTCCCCTCCTCAGAATAGCCAATTTTTCCATGAAGTGGATATTTGAACCTGTTTTGGGTATTGGTGGGTAAGAAGTGCATATTTGGCCCTGTTTCTTTGTAATACATTCTTCTTTACCGCATATCTCTAAGGAGGGAGAAGGTGGTACTGTTCAGCTCATTTTATGAATTGGAAACTGGAATAGAGGGAATAGAGGAAAAATTGTAGACTATATTTAAGAGTAAATTTGAATGTTTTATATATAAGCAGAGGTCTTATTGACCTGATTTGCAAAGCTTGACCTAAAATCTTCTGAGCATCAAACATCAGATTTGGGTAGCCAGAAACCAAGGAATAAGTAATGAGAGTTTCAGTTAATGTGACCTTCTCATTTTTTTGAAAGGCAATTTTACAAACTAGCAGTGAATCACCATAACCATGAAACAATTTTAGGCCAATTTTCTAAGAAACTTTTATGCCCCTCTCTGTGCACATGCATTTGCATCTGTCCACTTATTGATCAATTTAAACTAAAATTTGACAGTAAAGTAGAGATTTCAGAAATAACCAAGGTAGTTATTAACCTATAGTTACAGTTAATAGTTAACTACAATTTTTCAAAAATCAGGATACTAGGAAAGGGTACTGGACCTTATGAAGAAGATGGAAAACTAAAACGTGAGCTTATTTGTTTTTCAGTTTCAGAGCATCTGCATGGCAGAGGAATTTTGAACCAGAAGACATCACACAAATGCATTAGAATATGTTAGCATTAGTAGTATTGTTTCTGTTTGTGTGACACTGTCTGTTAAACCACCTATCTCACAAATTTTGCAGCAGAAGAGAGAGGTCCCACAAAAGCCTCTTGCAGTGTATGACCTGATTTACTACCAGTTCAGTCTGCCCTATGAACTGAATGAGGCCTGGGCTATGGAGGGAAAAAAAGAAAAAGGTGCTGTGCTTATGTATTAAAAATATGGGTAATGAAAATACACACATCAATGGGTTCTGTTGGTAATTTGTCTTGGTTACTGCATCTCTCCAAGTGCGTGTGTTTGTGTGTGTGTGTATGCATGCGTATGTATTTTTCCACAGAAAGCACAGTAAATGCAAAGCATACATATGCCAGCACCAAGACTAACGCCGCAGCACACTGGGGCAGGCAGTACACCCTGCCTGTGCTGCAGTCCTCAGTGGAGATCCTCATCAGCTAAAGGGCATTATAGCTTCCACTACGTTGTGGTTTAACCCGGCAGGCAGCTAAACACCACGCAGCCRTTCACTCTTTGGAGTGAACGGGGACCATACTGCAACCTTTCAGTACTTAAAGGGGGCTTATAAGAAAGATAGCAACAAACTTTTTAGCAGGGCCTGTTGCAACAGGACAAAGGGTAATGGTTTTAAACTAAAAGAGGGCAGATTTAGACTAGATCTAAGGAGGAAATTTTTTACAATGAGGGTGGTGAGACACTGGCACAGGTTGCCCAGAGAGGTGGTAGATGCCCCATCCGTGGAAACATTCAAGGTCAGGCTGGGCGGGGCTCTGAGCAACCTGATCTAGTTGAAGATGTCCCTGCCCACAGCAGGGGCGTTGGACTAGATGACCTTTAAAGGTCCCTTCCAATYCAAACTATTCTATGATTCTATGACACTGTGACCTCTTACTCCTGTAAGCAAAAGCTTCAAATAACGCCCTGCTCTGCCTCTGCAGCCCTCAGATGGAGCATGTTCATTTGCTCCTGGAGATGCAGTCTTCTTGTCAGTGCAGGCTACAAGGCAAAAGAACATGTTCCCTGTCAAGGAAAACTGCAGAGGATTGACTCGCAGACTAACAACTCCCCTCTGTACTTATGAAGAGATCCTTTTAAGGGCTCATAATTTAACCGAATGTGAACAAATTTTTAAAGTATGAGAAAAAAAGAAAATCCTGAGATGGAAGCAAATTGTCTTCCAAAGTTCATGTTCCCATCTCTGAAGAACTGCAGCTTCTCACCTAAGGGCTGCAACAACCAAAACTGGTTTAAACACCGGGTTTCACACTGAGAATACCTAATAGATGTACTATTGCAAATAAATGGAGTTCAACAAAGGTACTGAGCGTATCTGGTTAAATCCTCTATGGTACCAGCTTGGCAAAGTCATAAGTCAGTGAAAAGAGGGCTTCATTATAGAAGTTTTGGACAACTTCTGTTGCACTAGGTTTACCCTGATGGTAGACAAAGACTATTTCAGAGACATGTGGGCACAGTCATATACCCCAGACAGACATGTAAGGAATGTAAATTTTGCTTGCGTGGATGCATTTAATATCTATGGTGTTTATGCTAGCAAGGATCACTCCTGAGGGTACGGGTTGCAGAATTTTAGCATTATTCATACCTATCATAGGTAAAACTACGTTACCTCAAAATATTTGAACATAAAATCAAGTAGTTGGAAAGAAGGGGACAATTATATCATACAATACAACACATGGCTGATTCACTGAATGTGTCAACACAACAAAGAGGACTGAGAGAAATTTTTGGCCAGTGTAACTCCAGAACTGGAAAGGAAAAATTTGTGTCAGAAGCTAGGGTGAGACAATTTGTGCTATTGTGGTTGGACTGCTTTCAGGATCTGAGATAGTCTCCCGTTCACTCAAAAAACAGTCTAGCAAGTATTATACTGTGCTCTACTGCCCAATGTAAATGTGTGCTCAGAGAGCTAGCGAACTAAAGTAAAAATTTAAAGGGCTGCAAGAGGGACATATGTAGGTAACAGCCATCACAAAAGCTATCATGTTTTTTTTACATGTGTTACCAGTTGAAACATGGGAAACAGGTGAAGATTGATAACTGCAATGGAAGAAGTGTAATAAAGTCAAAGAAGAAATTAAGTTACGCCTAATTTATGTTGGTTGCTTTGGGCATTAATTTGCAATTATGAATAGTAACATATAATGGGCTGGTATCACTGCCACATATCACAGATTATCTGTTTGATCCTGTTATTAACGATGACCTACAGAAATTGTGTTTGTCCAACTGGATTCTGCTCCACATAAATATATGTAACTATCTGTGATTCCTAAGAGACTAAGTTGCCATTTACCATTTGAAATGCCATAGTTTGAATTTGTAACAAACATACAAATCCAACTCACAGAGCTCACACTTCTGAAATCTGATGAGGTCTTGATTTAAAGCATTTCTCATGAAGCATATATGAGAACAGTTGTAGCAGCTTTGCTTTGAAAAGACTTTCCTCAAGCAAACAGGCCTCCATGTTGGAACACAGTTGAGTTCAGCTCATTTCAGCCTAGGCAACCTTAAACCTTAAATATCTCTCTGTTCAWTTATAAGGTATATCTGGGGAATTATTTGAGTTCTTCTTTAAACTTATATCCTTACCAATACTTCATTGGTGAGATAGGTACAGGATCTGCAGTGTTCAGAGAATCTGGCATGTCTCTTGTGCTATGAGGTAATAGCATAAATGAGAAATTACTTAACAGCTTGACATCTTGCAAATTGAAATAAATAAAATAAGGGAAAAACAAAATTAAAAAAGGAGATGGAAGAATCAATAACGAAAAATCTGCCAGCAAAATGTCAGCATCACACAACTCTGCCTCAGTTTTGGCCTCCTTCAGAACCGAGGTCAGTTCCTTGTTTTAGTATTTCAGTATGAAAACTCTAGTGTAAACTGCACTAGGTTACACAAAGCTTTGCTGTAGTCAAGCAATGACATTGTTAGATCTGGTCCTTATCTTTATGAACTTCCTTCTGCATGTGGACCTTTTAATTTCTGTGGAACCGCTCACAAGAATAAGTAGCCTCTGGCATAAAGTCTCGTCTCCATCACCTGGCCTTAAATTGTAGCCACTTGTCATTTAAATATTTGTAATAGCTCTGCTTCCAAAAACAACAGTAAAACTTCTAGGATGAAACTTACTTTTATGCAACGGATGATTGCAAAATTTTAAGAATTCATACTATAGCTTATCACAATAATTTCATGGCATCCAATTTACTGGAACTATATCACTCTACAATTTATGCTCTTTTCTGAAATAGTTTTTATAAAATAGTTAGGTCACATGGAGGTGAGGAGACATTTGCTCTGTTATGAATATCAAAATCACAATTAATATTAAACAAAAATGTCTCCAATAGCATAATACGTAACAGTTTTAATCCATTTATCAGGGAATGAGTCTGTGCAAATGAGATTTTCTTTATATAATAATATATATAGCAAATTGTCTTAGAACTATTAGCGTAGTCTTTAGGAACTCTCAAGCGTATATTTAACATTCGAGATTCACTGTATGTTGACATTTGTACAACTGTTGTCTCTAAAAGCAGGTAATGTGAATCATCACAACAATGATTCCTTAGAGAATGCTTCTTTCTACCATGATGTGTTCTATTGTTCTGTGAAAACTTGGAATTTAAACTGTTCTTGGTAATTGGATTTAAACTCTTCTAAACTTTGAACTTGTTTGCATATGTGCAGTTGGAACACACCTGCACACAGAATATTGCTTTCAGTTAACAAAATCAGCTGTTTTCAATAACTACATGCATTATCATAGCATATGTGAGTTCCTGAATCACATTCACTTTTTACAAATGTAACATCTATATGTTAACTTACATCTTTTTTTAACCAGTGTAGTAGATAAAATTTCMCATATTCATGATTTCTTAAATTAGCTTTCACAGAATTTCTACATGTATTGAGGAGATAAGTAACATATGTCATATTGATCCCAACAGATTTTAGGGGCAGGCTTGTGGCACTTAATCCAGAAAAGGCCAATGCAAACACACCCCAACTCAAGATGTGCTTCTGGAAGCAAAATACTTCATAATAAATACTTTGAAAAGGGAGGCACAATACATGTGAAGGTGTATTATCTCATCTCTTTAAAGGTAGCCAGCTATGCCATCTTCATATATAGATAAAAAAGAAGTTGAATAAGGAACGGTCCCACACTCTTCTCCCTTACGCTTAATTCTTTTTCAGAGAGGAAAATTTCATAGGAAGATAAAATATCTTGTTAACTGATTAATACTGTTAGAAAACCAGACAGGTTTTCAGAGTTCCACTACCAGATCATAAATAAACAAACAAATAAACAGATACATAAATAAGTAAATATTCTAATTATTGTCACTGTTCAGTCTTGCTTTTGATTTCATGTCGTATGGTCACCAATCCGAATACCTTCCTATTAGGCATAATTTTTAGACCATCATGGCTGTAACAACAGTACAAACACAAAAAATTTAATATTTAATTTTTCTAGTTCTGGATGGCTTATATGACTCCAAAAAATAATCAGTATCAACAAACCCATAAGTACCCGGTCAGCGAAATTTCATATGTTAGGTTGTAGAAATTGAATTTAAAATATAATCTTACACCTCTTAAATATACTAGCTAGGTTTTTTAAAATGCTGTAATAATCTCAATATGACAGAGGAAAACCAGCATGGTTTCTAATGGACTAGAAAACAATTAATCATCTATTCCACAGGGATCCTTGATTTCAGGAGAACAAGACTGTTTCATTTATTTCTCTGGTTTTTCAAAAAAACTTTGATAATAAGTGTATCAAAAGGCTAAGCATAAATATGGTGCTATACTTCCATTTGAAGAGTTTGAATTTTATTCTATAAAAAATGTACCAAGAATAGTAATGGGATATCATCAAAACACACATCTTTTTTTAAGTGGCTTCACAAAGATACAGCTTCTAAAGGTAATTCTTTTCATTTTGAAGATTTTTGTCCCGTCAAATCCTAACTTTAATGTATTGTTCCCCCAGACAATAGAGGTTTAGAGTTTATATTTGAATAAAGCATTGCACAAAAATGTAAGATAGTCTATAGAATGAGAAAAGAATCCCTACTGCATTTCACATTTGATGAATCATAGAATCATAGAATCATAGAATCATTAAGGTTGGAAAAGACCTCTAAGATCATCGAGTCCAACCATCAACCCAGTACAAATGCCCACTAAACCATGTCCTGAAGCACCTCATCCACACGTTTTTTGAACACCTCCAGGGATGGTGACTCCACCACYTCYCTGGGCAGCCTGTTCCAATGCCTGACTACCCTTTCAGTGAAGAAATTTTTCCTAATATCCAATCTAAACTTCCCCTGGCGCAACTTGAGGCCATTGCCTCTCGTCCTATCGCTTGTTACTTGGGAGAAGAGACCAGCACCCACCTCTCTACAGCCTCCTTTCAGATAGTTGTAGAGAGCAATAAGGTCTCCTCTCAGCCTCCTCTTCTCTAGGCTAAACAACCCCAGCTCCCTCAGCCGCTCCTCATAAGACCTGTTCTCTAGACCCTTCACCAGCCTCGTCGCCCGTCTCTGGACACGCTCCAGCACCTCAATGTCCTTCTTGTAGTGAGGGGCCCAAAACTGAACGCAGTATTCGAGGTGCGGCCTCACCAGTGCCRAGTACAGGGGCACGATCACCTCCCTCTGCCTACTGGCCACACTATTCCTGATACAGGCCAGGATGCCGTTGGCCTTCTTGGCCACCTGGGCACACTGCCGGCTCATGTTCAGCCGGCCGTCGACCAGCACCCCAAGGTCCTTTTCTGCCGGGCAGCTTTCCAGCCACTCTTCCCCAAGCCTGTAGCGTTGTCTGGGGTTGTCGTGACCGAAGTGCAGGACCCGGCATTTGGCCTTGTATTTTATATATATAACATATAAGATATTCAGTGCAGACTACATGAGCACAGCTGATTCCCAAGTTTCTTGTTCTTTCCCATCTCTATTAAGTTTTAATTACATGTTTACCTCAAACTAACTTTTAGGCTTCAAGAGAATGTTTTCAAGACATTAACACTTTGCCAGTAGCCATTATATCTGGAACCTGAGCACTGGAATCTACAATACCAAAAGACTGTTTCAAACCAATATGTTGGCCTAATATGGGGTTACCTTCATATTCTAATGGCAGTTTAGAAGATGAAGTCACTAGATAAATCACCAAACTGGGAAAGGAAAACCAAAACAACTTTCACTGCTTAATTCAAATCCACACAATATTATGACAATTATAGTAAATTGAAATTGTTTTATAATAAGAATTTCAAAAAAACACCAAGAGCAAGATGAGTCCATCACAGTTTTAAGGCATTGGCAGGGTTGTAAAAAGGGTTTATTCTACTTTTTCCAAGACTTTCTTCATCACTTAGGGCAAACGTCCCAAGGTGGAAGGGACCCAGCAAAATTTCTGAAACATTATAGCCTGCATATGTATGATTAGAGAGCTGCCAGAGAGGACACAGCTACAACACAGTGGCAGAGCCTCTGCCATACATCAGCTTTCTGAATACGGATCCACTTGAGGGAATGAGTTTTAGAGATTCTGGTCAAAAGCCTGTGAAGACTACTGTATTTCTGTTTAAAACATTTATTTCTGCAAAACCTACAGTTTGAGAATGAAACATATGAGTTCTGAGAATATGAATGGAAAATAAGGGTTTCCAACTCAAGTCAAAGCCAAGCTGGATATGCTGTGGGAACACAGAATCTGCTAAAGTGCAGAGCAAATGATTTTTCTTTCCTATTTATAATTGATGTGTTGAATTTAATTGTCCTGTGCATTTGGCTAATCATAGAGCAATCTGCTTCATATTGGTTTGTCTGACACCAATATGGCTGTAACTTCCACACTTTGTTTAATAAAGTTGCTGATTTTCACTCATTCGAGAGCCTCTTGGTGTCACTGTATTTTAAATTTACTGTGATTATTACTCCACTAAAAAGGCATGACTATGTATAAGTATCTAAAATATGAGACAATGGGATCCAATAATTGGCTGCTACCTCTAGTGTTGCTCTGATTTTAGATACTAAACTGCATGCTTTATTTACACAAATGTTTGATTTCAACCTCATGAGCCCTATTCTCGGACCAGTAGAGGATACTTTCCTTCCTCTTAAATCCCCTGCAGTGTCACACAAAAGGCAGGAAAATCTTAACTATTCTAGGATCTTTTCCTTTGTAAAAAAGGGATTTCTATTTAGGGTCAGAAAAAGAGGGTGGAGGGGGTGACAAATCCCCACACAAGGTAGTGAGGAATAGCATACACTGTTCACTAACAGACACACCATGGACACTAGAGATCAAGTATTTTCATATTTGTTAGGAAATTCTGAAGAATCTCTTCTGGTGACTTCTTTTGCCAGTCAACCTCACCATAAAAGTCACAGCAGAACAACACAAACCACTAAAGCAGTCCATAACATACCTTTGAGAATGCTTGAAGAAGCATATGTCATGCCTTTTATGCATCTAACCAGGAGCATCACTATATTAAAACAAAATGGTTACTTTTACTGTGATCCCATTAATTGCAATATCTTCCAGCAATGTTGTGTTGGAAACAATGTCATCAAATGGCCTAATCAGCTCATCTTCCCATTGGGAAAAGTGAATGTAATTCATGCAGGTATAAATGAAGCTGCATCCTGTTAACTAGAGGAGATAAAAGTGCTTGGAGACATTAGGTTCTGTACAAAAAATAACTCCAAAATACATGGTCAATCTTACACTATTTATTTTGCTATAAGTTTACTTTATTTTGAATAAGAAAATGTGGCATTAATAAGGGCAGAGTTATCTTGCTTGGGTTCCCCTAAAGGGTCCCCTCTTTTCCTGATTTTGAGAGAAGAAAGAATCTTTAGGATGCCAAAATGAAAAGTTGTTCTAGTGACAGGCTGATGGCATCCTGGTTGCAATGCAAAGCACTTACCTTTGATTCCCACTGGACGTATCCTGCAGTATGGCAACTCCATTGTTCCTGAAGAAAAAAACATCTGCTATTTCTTCTGGGCCATAACAAAGAAAGGCAGACTTGAATTTGTGTGCTGTAATATCACTATTGGATGGAAATATTTAAAAAGCTCTGCACACCGAATGAAACCGAGAAAATGTGTGTCTCTGTCAGCAAGTTTCACTTCTCAGAAGTAAACCTGCAAGGCTAAGCATTTTGGGTCACAGTACATAACTGAAAAAACTGAAATGAGAGATAGTTATGCTTGAGCATTAGCAAAAGGTAAGAGTGATGTTAAGTATAATAAATTTGAAACACCAGGAACATACAATTGTTCTGAAATCCCATTATGGAGATGTATTATTATTAGGTTCTGCTCAGTAAGGGAAAGCACATAAAATACAAATCAGTGGGCACAAAGGTTGGGATGAAATCATAACACGTCAGTTTTCTAAACAAACTCACAAATCACTTCCTTTGCTGGGGAAGGCAGATGCACCATTTTCAAGACCCCCAAGAAAGAGGATGTAGAACACATGTCTTACTGTTTTAGACTTCACAATCTAACTGGAGAAACTTGCTTTGTGCCAATAGGCATTGCGAATGACTCACTCAACTTCTCTGCCAATATGGCAATTTGCATAGCATTACCCATAATGCTTCACATTGTGCCTTTGCTTTGAAAACAGATTTAATTGAGCCTTGCTGAGCTGCATTAATGTGTCTGTTTAAATTGAGCAAATCTAATTAGCTCACATGAAAGTTATGCCACCTCTGGTGCAGCAAAGCTAATGCAATTAAAGTCAGCCAGATGTATTGAGTATTGTAAACATGCAGTCTGACTGGTGGAGAATAGTTCAGTATTCATCAGAGACTGGACAGTTTTGTAAGACATTAACAACAGCTGCACTCTCTACAGTGTACAAGTACATATTATGCTGTGTATATGACTATTTTAAAATGCCAAGGATTCTGCATTCTACAACAGTACATGTTATCAGAACAATCTCATCTACACCTCTGCAAACCCAAGTCCACTATTTTTTTAAAGAGGTCACTACTTGCATGTATAGCATTGCTACAAAATCAATATTTAGTAAGCATTACATAGAGAAAGACTATTTATACTGGAAATAATTTCTAAAGTCCTTGACTATTTATGTGCCTTTATGAACTGGATTTCTGAAAAAGCTGGAACAGGACAGTAATTAGAGTAACTGAGGAAACTCCAAGATGCTCTTTGAAAACAAAAAGAAGATGCTTAATAAGATAAAAACGTATTTTATTGGAATGATTAGTTATTTTCACTACAGACTCCTTGTATCAGATACCATGTTCTCGTTAACTGTTATCTATAAACAGGATAGTGCTTGACATGCTTAGATGATTTCTTATTCTTATACTGATTTGTTTTTAATACTGATCTTAGTATGTGGTTTTGTGAATGTCATGCAAAAGAAGTATTAATAACTCCTGAAGGTCAAAGGTTCTCCTGCCAATAAGGCAATTTGCATAGCATTACCCATAACACTTCCAATTGTGCTTTTTCTTTGAAAACCTCTCTTAGGAGAGGTGCAAAGTTGGCTGCGTGTCTTCTGTGCAGTCATTCATTGTTTCTGTTTTGCATTCCCTTCCTTGAATGCCAAGATGACTGAAAAAAATTTGACTTTTCCCCTGCTAATCGATGATCATCTTCTTCCTCATTTATTCAGTTAAGCTATAATTGCTGCCAATGGTAATCAAGTCTGGTGTTTCACACTGTGGAAAAGGCACTCGGTGGAAAATAAGGTAGGTTGTGTTCTCTTTATTCTTCTTAGATCTTGAGCATACCACTTTCTAACATTTCAACTTTCCTATCTGTAAAATGGACATAACAGTACCTAAAGAAATTATGAATTTTGTTTCCCTGTCATCCGCCCCAAGAAAGTCTCAGAGGCATAAACACTATAGAATGAAAGAAACATGTATAATTGAGATATTCAGAAGYAGTAGGCTAATCATAGATTAGAAAAATATCTATTCACAAAACATCTTGTGTACATATTATAAAAATCATCAGTTTTTGAGAATAGGAATAAAAACTAAAAAAATAGGACAATTTCATGTGGAATTTGATTTTTAAAAACTAGTAGCCTTTACACTTAAGGAAGAAAATCATCTTAAACATGTTCAAGAAAAAGTTTCCTGTATTTAGCTGCGTGCCTCAAATTCTAGACTTTTTGTCTGAGGATTTCTGAAGGTGACGAGATAGCAAAAACCCATTTAAATGCTTCTTTACTGGATTTTTAGATTTTTCCATAGAATCTTCTCTATAAAGAAGGAAAGGATTTGATGAAGGGATGGTTTAACACATCCTTTCTTCCCATTCTGTTTTTCCTGTCTGATGTCTTGAGTCCCTGAAATAAGTGACAACAGTTTAGAAGCCGTTCTAAATGCTTTGCCCAATGATCTGCTGTTTTGCCCTCCTTCAACATACAGCCACTTTAAGGAGGGTCTGGGGTATCAGTACAGTCTTTCCACCATTCCTGTACTGAGGGTGTTGTACAGTTACTTCCCTCCCACCTCTCTGCTCCCAGGCCAGGTTATGGCAGTGGGCATGCAGTGCTATAAGAGTAGCAAGAAGTGGATTCCTTGAATCAAATTGTGGAAGGAGCAATGAGTTACATGTTGTTTGGCTGAAGGAAGAATATGGGTGGCTTATTTTTGGGGGTTTTTGTTTGTTGTTTTATTTGTTTCCGCTGCTGGACACAATACAGATTCCTCTGATGTTCTTCATCTTAATTTTATAAAAATATCATTCTGTTGGGCACTAACAGACATTCATTACCATAAACTACTAACTGGTTTGGCCGTCTCTTAAAAGTCACCATTTTAAGAAATGTCAAAATGCCTAACATTTCATAGAATCATAGAATAGTTTGGGTTGGAAGGAACCTTTAAAAGTCATCTAGTCCACCCCCGTGCAATGAGCAGGGACATCTTCAACTAGATCAATAGATTTAGTGTTGATGACTAGATTTTTTTGTCCCTAGAGACAAAAGACTATCTCCAAAAGTGGAAGAGTAAAGATCACAGCATATGGGGCTTATTCATCCACCACTCCGGCAGCAATTTGATGTACCTTTCGCTTATGCAGGATTGCGTGTCACAAAATACTAGTGCCGTTTCTCAGCTGTAGTTTGCACCAGGAACTAAACTTCTGTTGAACTGCTGGGCAAGCTGACTCGGTGTCCTGTCCCTGATTTGCCTTTCACTGAAAAACATGTCTGTCTTTTCCAGAATCTATACTTCCATGGTGCTTGTGCCACTGGGATGATGGTGATTTTTTTTAAAGGCATGGATTTAAGGGGGATACCTGTTATCCTGAAGAATTAACATTGTTTCTGTACTTGAAAGCAGAAATGGAAAAATAAATGCAGGGTGAGAAAGAAGCAAAGTTTTCTGAGTAAAATAAACCAGGCTCTCACCTATTGTAGTGACTTGTTTATCCTAAAGAAACATCATCTGAAGGAAATTCAAGCTCGGGGAGGAAAGGGGAAAAATGCTACACGCAGAGGAATAGAGTCACTGAACTGAGTGTTAGTTAAATAACAAAAACAATTATTTTGAACTAAGTAGGATACACCTCTCAAAAAATGAGAGAAAAGAACAGTTGCAACTTGACATCTACTGCTGTTGGTTCAGCCTTGCCACAGGTTCATTAGTGCATTCAGAAACGCCTGTACTCAGGCATAAAGGGGTCTTTTTTTTCATGAGGAAAAAGGGACATTCTGTACCAGCTAAATGAGGCCCTACTTCCCCTTATGAACAGGTAGCATGTAGCAAACAAAAGAGACACTGAAAGATTCAAGATCATTAAAAGAATTATGAAAGTCCTGTAAGTGGCCAAAACATAAAGACTTCTTTCACTTATTGTGCCCTTTCTTTCCAAAAGAGGCAGTATCTTAGCTGCTTGGTAATTAGTAATCGACATACCACGTTAGCTAGTCATAACTCCAGAGAATTTATTACCTCCAGCCTTTTAAAACATGAAAAGGATTAAGCCCTGTCAAGCCACATAAATTAAAAAAAAAAAAAACCAACAAAAAAACCCAACAACAACAACAACAACAACAAAAAGAACCAAAACCAAAAAGCAACATTTAAGCCAGAGCCAGCTATTTAAGAATAATTTACAAAGCTTTCTGTAAATCTTACTGACGGCACAGTTGAGACGGGGAAAGGGATGGCACCATTCAGTTTGCTAGTCTGCATAATCCAATTTACCTGAAAGAGAAACATAAAGGGTTTCCCACTATGTTTTAGCAGCAAAGTCTTGGATTTGACATGTTGACATCTAACTAATGGCTAGCTGAAAATAATGACTGCACTGAAACACCCACACGAAGTCCTAGTCCGGAGAATAGCAGCCGCAGGTGGTGTCCCCTGACCGCGTGGGCTCCAGGCTGCAGGGGGTTTGCCTCTGCGGGGAGAGGAGGGAGCTGCCCGCCCTCCTTGCCATCTCTTCTCTGGCTTCATTCGCTAAAGCAAAACTGGTGAATTTTCTTCCCTTTCTGGCAGCATCTCTGGAGAGCTAAAAGGTGCTGCTGCGCTCCACCATCAACCACTGTTTCCTTGGATTGTTCATTTTTGAAAAACTGTGATGTCATCCCATAAAGGAATGGGAAAGAGTATTTTTTTGTTTAAAAATCCTCACTGAATGCAGTTTTAAAAGCTTACATTAGCTTTGACATAGAAATTAATAAACAGCAATATAACGGGCTAATAGATACAACATTATGACTATTCTTTTACACCACTACTAGTGAGGGGAAAAAAACCCACAAAAAATTTACTGTTTTACAAAAAGTTGTGAGAAGGAGAAAAGTCTGGCGAGACTCCGAAGAACTTAGAATTATCACAAGAAATATCTTTTTCTGAAAACATATAGACTAGCTATATGCATATATAGGAAATAATCAAGGTCCTTTGGTAAGGCTGTTAGTTGCCAGCAACCTGACAGTATGATACAAGAGAAAATGCTGTAGCAGTGATAGAGTTCACATACAGAAGCGCTTCAGACTGGACTGAGAAGCTGTAATCAGTCATCTGGAATTTAGTAATTCTAACAAATAAACAAGAACCAAAGACCTAAATACATAGTTTACAAAATAACAGAGGAATAGCATTTCTAGACATTTTTAGAGATGAAAGGAAACTTTGGTATAACAATAAAGAATAATGTTGTAAGAGAATTATAGGGGGACATAAAGGTGAAATTCAGGCTCTGAATTAAATTCTTGACTGTGAAATAATTGTCTATCCTTGAGCTTTAGTAGCTATCACCTTTTTTTGCCAGGTTAATTGTAACCTCAACATAATGCTTAGATCTTTTCCTCACCTTTATTTTGCTGCATTTTTTCTAGCATATATACTTATGCCCAAACACATCTCGAAGTTTATTAATATAAGCATATGTAAGTGCAAACTGAGTTCCAGATTTAGCTTTAGGAAGTAACTTGCTGCAATACTTCATACTGTTTTCACTTGAAAAAAAAACCCTCAAATATTATTCCTGCTGGCTAATTACAGTCTTTGGGTGAAAATATTTGGTACTCCAGTACTACGGAGATCACACAGGCAGAGTCACACTACATGAAACTTTCTTTATTAGGGAAAGCAATTGCAGATAACTAAGAAAGCCCTGTGTAATTAACATATAACAATAAATTTTACCTACTTCCTCCAGCAGCAAAGGAATCCCTCTTGCTTATCCTGCACAGAAACTGATTAAAACTGAGATTGCTCCAGACCTTAAGCCTTGACAAAGACCTATCTAATATAAAAAATAATTCAATATCATCATTATTTGCTAATACATCCACAGAGGTCATACTCATTTTACATATTATGGCTGTGCAAATTATTTTTGAGTCATTTTGCTATGCAATTCCAATTAGAAGGTTGCTAGTTTATAAACGAATCACAGTGTTAAGTCAGCCTGTCACGCTGTTTATAAGTAAAGTATAGAAGATAAATTGATTAAGCACTAGTTATAAAAGCAGCATACAAGGTACAATATCAGACAGCAGAATATGACACAAATGTAATGATCAGGGCCAGAGGACTGCAGGAGAAAAGGAAGAGTAATGACACTGATTAGCAGAAACTGGAGGAATAATGTGACTAAAACACGGCACAAACTGAGGGAATAACATGGATAACATATAACAAACTCATGCTTCTTTTATTGGCAGCAAGTTCTTAATCTTTGAAAAAAAATGAAAATTGTTAGTTTACTAAAATCATTTTGCAAGCCAGCATTGGGGAAATGTGCACATGCCATTAGAGAAGATTTACTTCTGCAAGATATACCAGATCCTGGCAACCACATTAGTTATTAAGATAACACATGAATTTATTTACACAACACTTTCTCTAGAGAAAGTGAGAGTGCATACTTAATGCAAGTAAAAGACAGCAAAAATAAAATGAGCTTTTCCTAGCAGATGCAAAATTTGGTGTGAACATTATATCTAGTTCAGGGCAATAATCCAAGTGAGAACAAAGTTGAATGAAGCTCCCGTTACCTCCATTCCAGAGCAGGGAGCAATATCAGCTTAAGTTGTATAAGGCTGCAACTAATTGTAATTGGGCCTGTCAGTTGGAAAGCTCGCCCGGAATGTTTTGACAGAAGGCCTTTTTTGTAAAATAAACAAATAGATAAAATAAAACAAAATACCCACTGACCAGTTTGGACTGAAATGTTATGGGAAAAGGTCAGATATTAGAATTAATATCTTTGCAAAAGTTTTTTGGTGTTACTATCAAGAAAATCACATATTTAAAAACCTAGATTTTTAAAACATGAATAAGGTTTAAAAAAAAAATTAAGACAGGCATTTGGAAAGTGAAATACTGCTTTAAGTGATCCAAAATACACTTACCTCCATCCCACAAGGTACAGCATCAAGATTTTTATTTCTCTATGGGAATGGAGGAAGAGAGCTCCAAAAATCTATCCCAGGACAGCTTTTTACAGCAGTTCTGGCTTAGATGTAACCTCAACTAGGTCAATGGGCTTACCACAATTTTAAATAAGCTACGTCTAGATCTCTGATATCCCTTATAAGGTTTATAGAAGGTATTCAGCTTTGTTTTAACTCTTTTGTGCAAGGAAGCTCTCTCTGTAGCCTTTTCCCCCACTCTAGTACTATTATTCATCCTTTTGTTAAAAAGGAACACTCCCAGAGAAACTACGAGCACCACAATCATATAGGTGTAATTTCTAAGTTTTTTCTGAGCTTTTTCTGCCCTGACAAGTCCTGATCATCACAAGCTACACAATATCTAGAAAAATAGTTGCTCAGCAGACTGAACAAATACTTTTCAAAAATACCTTAGGTCTTCAGAACATGAAAAAGACTTTTAAAACAAACAGCTCCATTCTATATCTTTCCTTACACACAACATAATTGTTAAGAGGTTTAACCACTCCTTAGCCAGCAGTTACTTAAAACAGCATTTTCCTCATCTGAACTCCTAAATACCCCTACCTGCATGTTTAATACACTAAACAAAGTCTCTACTCTCATTTTCATAGTCCCATTACAATCAGAGGGACTGCTTGGGGGCTCCCAGGTGCATCCTATAAAAGAAACAACATATAACTGCTCTGAATTTAATGGAAGGTTTTTTTTGACAAGAACAGCAAAAATCTGCTTTAAAGCAAGAGACAAGAAATTATCTTTTTTTTCCTACGTTACTAGTAATTTTGACTTCTCCAGTTGTGAAATGCTGTTCTTGAGTCTGTATTATTTCTTTAACAGTACATTAAACGTAGATGCAGGTCTCTCCTGCATCTCCCTTTGCTTTATGGGGAACACATAGATGCTTGAAAGCTCCCTTAACGGGGTAATTATTGCTTGGTGTAATTTACTGGCTAGTATAATGCTCCGAGAGGCATTAGGAAAAGAAGGAACTCACAGCAGCTGAGACTAGGCAATATGTGCCTTTAAATGACACTGAGTGGATTATCTGTGGTAGAAGAGAGAAAATAAATATACAAGTTTCAGGCAAGGTTTGTCAAACATCCATATAAAACTAAGGGGTTTTTTGCTTTATTCTCCATTTTGTGTGCTATTTCCCTGTTGACGCACTGTATTGTAGAAGTATCCTGGCTGTGACAAGATCAGTTTTTTCCCAGTATAACTTTCAGGAGAAAGAGTGTAGGAAAACTTTTAATGAGAGAGCAGAGAGGGGCTCTTGTTTCTGAACATCCCTCAAAAACCAGTGCCTCTGCAAGAGTCATTTCACTGGCTCTACATAAACCCAGATAAAGAGACTGGAGACTTTCAAATAAGGTGTGGGTTTGAGCACATCAGAGAATAGATGTTCCCTGTGAGCTATCTAGTGGGCTATGAGAGAAAATCTGAAGGGGAGGGATGAGGCAGAAACTTTCATTGTCAGAAAAATCAGCCTCTACCTTAGACTGTTAAAAGACGTGAGATCTACCTCAGGGTAGAAGTCAAGGCTGCATCGTTTCAAAGACTTATGAACATGTAGTGCTTTTAAAAGCAGCAATGACTATAATTCAGAAACTTCCTTTATAAGTCTTGCCTCCTGTTAGCCTATTGTAGTGCCAGGCTGGATCAATTAGGAAAGTCAAAACAGCTGCAGTGGGACTCTTGTAGGGATGTGTGGGGAAGTGGAAGTTCAGTAAGCTGAAGCATCAGATCCAGGGTTTATGATGACCACTGAGACTTGTACCCCCAGAAGAGAGAAGAGGTGCAGGGACTGAAACCTAAAATGTGTCTGAGAGGCTCAGAAACTAACATTGATCCTGATATCCAGCTAGCTCATGAGCATGTAGGTTTTGCAGTTGGCTGTACTCCTTCTGTAAAGTGGTGCAAAGGCGCCTGAGAGAGCAGACACATATGTTGTTCCTGTATGGTAAGCTCACCTGGCCCAGCACTAGGTGAGCAGAGTTATAAGTTTGGGTTGTGAGGCCTAAGTATTGAGGGAATAAAACCAAGCTTATCAGCAGGGCTTGTTCTCTCACATAAACTTCATGCTGCCAAACTGCAGCTGGACTTACCTGATTTATGCCTTGTCAGCTTGGGTCTCTTTGTACTTCCCGGGATTCCCAATCCTGCAGTTAGGGCTGGGATAAGAAAGAAGCCAACTCTGTGGAGATGAAAGGCTGAAAGGCATTGCATCAATAAGGTTCTGGCCTCAGATTCATTAGCTCCAGAAAGTTGCTTGACACAGCTCAGAACTACATTACGTTACCAAATGATGGTGCCAGAGTGCTGTGCCCAGGTAAGGGATGATGCACTAGTCAGAGATGTGCCATGTTGCAGGAAGAGCATAGTTATTTATGTGAGCTAACACACAGAGGTGAAATCACTTTTGAAATCAGTGCAAAATCTTTCTTCCTGCTGAGCTCAATTTTGGAATCTAGTGCGTTCATTAAACATAAAAATTGTGCAGCCTTCATATCTCAGCACCGTGCTATAAGTTTTCATCTGAAATGACCTCCAGCTCAGAGAAGGCCTGCAATTTCACCCCCTACAAATTAATCCTACACAAACCCAGTATGATACATGAATCATGTAAAATCTTTTTGTAGTATTTTTAAGGCCTAGCAGGACACCCGTTGAGAGGATGAAAAAAATAACCTGATATTTGCAGCCAGGATTTACTGAATATAGTTTTTAAAGAGGTTGCATTTATCAAATACTGTTGAATGGATACATGTTGTCTGGTATTTTCCAAAGAATTTCTAGCCTATAGGTTTGTGGTCCAGATCTTGAGTCCTGTCCAAAAAGCAGGGAGAATGATGGAGAACTAGCCTCTTGAAGACTTCTCCAAAAAATCCTTGGAGAAAAGCCCAAAAGGTAGCTTCACAGTATCTTCAGGAAGTGCATGCTTAACCAGGGGAGATACTGGTGATCTAAATAGCTGTATTCCCTGGTGTTTCTTTGGGTGTAACAGAGGCTACTAGACTAGAATTTTATCCAAAGCCTCCAGTTAAGACACTTAATATCTGACTGTTGGGGACAGCTAAAGATGTAGACTGATGAATGCTGATCAGTTTATAGATAATCATTTACCTGGATGAGTAATCTGATGATGAATAATGAATAAAGAGCACATTTGGGGAAACTGTCATCCTCTTTGAAAAAGTTTGAAAGGAAGGCAATAAAAAGCAGATTTTCTGGAGTGCAATGTCTGTTTTGCAGCTTGTCCAGCTCTCAACCAGTCTCTGCGACAATTCAGCTTTAGGAATCAGTTCCAGGTTAGTCATAAGGTTGTCAGGAGAAACCTCCATTATAAATGATTCATTTTATGTTTTTCTCTACTGATAAACTAAAGAGGGCTAATGCATCAGGCCTGAGCCCTGCCCCATGGTTGTTCAAACTATTCGTGTAATCCTAGGCATGGTTTTGAATTGCATTGACTAGGACTTGCCCAGACAAAACCCAGGCGTGATTCGGAGGTTAGTGTAGACCAAGAACCTTTCCCATTACACAGATTAGGTATAGTCACCCTATGTCGGGGGACAAGCAAGTGTAACTGCAGAGATGTAGCTGTGATGTAACAGTGGACCTCAGTGCCAGAAAATGGTTCTTGGCCCATTTGATATGAGCTTAAATACTGCATAAATTAATGTATATACCAGTAATCTGCAAAATTCCCTGAGATGCCCATCTTGCTTTCCTGTGCAAAAATAGAGCTTGTACTAACACAAAGTTGAAGGTCACTTAGACAAACAATTTTGATCAAAGCTATAAGAAGGTTTGTGAAAAATGTACAGTCGCAGGTCAGGAACCTTTTCTGTAATCCCTGTACTCGACGAGGTGTACCAGCCCTCCAGTAGTATAAACTGTTGGATCTCCTCCTAAAGCAGACATCTGGAGATATATTTTTCTTTAATCCCAAAGGAGACACTTAGAGAGTTGTAAAGGGAATCAGATAGCAGCTAGGAAAAATAATGCTTCAGCCACACTACTCTGCCTGAGACAGTTCATTAATTTTTCCCAGGCTGCTTTCTCAAGGAGAAAGATCATAGACTTACACCTTCACAAGAAAAGCTGAGGTTCTGCTTTGCCACTTTCACCCTTTCAATGAGTAAACTGTGAGTTTCAAAAACTGATTTTGACCATGGAAAATATGAACACTTTTAAGAGTAATCAAGTTCTCTTTAGTCTGGCTCAACCATAATCAACTGATGTCAAATTGCTTCTTTGAATAGCACAGAATATAATTAGGACAGGAATAACTATGTACTCACTACCTGTTAGCAAATCCTGACTTCTTCATAGTGAGCTTTATATTTAGATTTTATATATAGATCTTATTGTTTCCTATATGTCAAATAAATCTCTCTATGTATTTAAAGAAACAGCCTATTTCACATTTATGATAAACTGCAAGCCACATCAAACTGCTGCAGGATGTCACTTCAATAATTTTACTTAGTAAGATTAGCATACTTTATACTCAGAACCTTGACTTTTTTGAGGAATGTCTATACGAGTACAGAAATACAATGGCCCCTGCCRTGTTTTTTGTTAAACTGAGAGAAGACAAGCATAGGCATTGGAGTAGTCCTCGAATAATTTCACTTCTTGAAATTTCTCAGATTTCTTTGAGAAATCTCCTAGGATGAGATATTTTTATTTTTCTCCAAGCTTGAACATCTTTGCATAGTGAAAGGCTAAGAATCTTGATGAAATTCACAAAAATTGTGATGCAGTCCTTTTTTCAAGCTACTTGTTTTTGTAAGTGACTAAAGGGACAATACTTTTTGCTGACAATAATAAAATCCAAATGAGAATGACAATGCATTACCTCTAATGATTTATATTTTATTTCTACTAATTTTATTTGTACAGGAAGAGTTGTATTAACTTTGCTAGTATATTTGGACTAAGGTATAACTCCATTTTGCAAATCTGGAATCTCTCCATCACTACCAGTGAAGTATAGCATCATTTTAGCATGTAATATGGTTTAATAGTCTGGGGTTACAGTTTCAGAGAAAATAGTGCTAAATTATTTTCTGTATTGTGACTTTGGCTCTGTTTTAAAGGGGGGTTATACCTATTAATAATCTAAACTAGCATTAAGTCAGACTTTTTTTTACTTTGATCACTGATCAGTCCTCTGAAAAAGATCCTCAACAGTTAAATACCCAATGCCCAAGGGACAATTTTTCATGAGATTAGGGTCCAATTGTATGCAAGCAAAAAGGCTTTAGTCCTAAGTGTCTGATTGAACTATTGTGTGGTGGATAATGCTCTTTGACAACTTGTTGAATTTATGCCAGGTAGTTCACGCTTTCTTCTCATTAGCTGTGGCATCTTTTTCAAGTGTTGTAAATTACAGAATGTTTTAAAGAAGTGGGAATGGCAGAAGGAATCAGTCAAATTTTAGGTGTGGAGACTGAACTCATCACCCCAATCTGGCCACTTTCAATGATCTGGGGCATAGCAGTGATAAATACTAACAGAAATCCAGTGCCATTTTTCTTGAACATGAGAGATATGAATCGTGCAATATAACCTCACAAAGGCATATGTGCACGTGAGTATGTGTGTAGGGGAGCTAGAGAAAATAATTAAGGTTTTGACTGATGATGATTTAAAAACAAAATTTTCTTTAATTTTTTCACACAATAAGTTTCTTGAATATCTTAATGATACATCAACTTGAAATTCCTACAACTTCTCTTCATTGATTACAATTAGCACAACTCAAATTTTTAAAGTTACAACTTAATAGCAATGTATCTGATTGCTGGTTTTTTTTCTGTTTCGCACATGTAGTGATACAAAGCTTCCAGAAAGGCCTTGAAAGAGTAGTTCAGTGGTAGTAGAGGCAAGGACTGGATACCACCTAAACTGGAAAAACTCAAATTATAGTCATAGTATATAATATAACAGAAAAGGTCAGGAAATCAAATTTCACTCCTCTGAATATCATCCATATTAAAATAATTCCTTCCAACTCAAATCACATCAAGACATCCTAAACAGATCCATATTCATAGTGCTGAAATTTAGAGAGAAAAAAAAATCACTTTTTTGTTTTTATGACTTCCTCTACTTCCTAAATTTGTCTGTGTTCTAGGAGGAGATATATCTACTTCTTCTTCCCGTTTTTCTTACACATTTTGTTATTCAGAGAGCAGTGCTAAAAGATTTTGTCTCTAAGGCACTCTGAGCTTTCCTTGGAGAGACACCCAGCCCTATTTGGAGTGAAAATCAAGTGGTTTAACTGTAGTGTCACAGACTCAGAAGAGCTTTGTGAAGTCTCAAGGATCATTACAAATGGCCAGGGTTAACAGTGTGACATACATCTCTTTGGTCTGTTGTGGCTTAATTGAAACCATGGGACAAGTCAAACATCCAAGAATGGGATCTGTATATACCACCAGGTCTCATGTCTGATAGAGCGTGTAAGTACTAGTGCTTTCATACAAAATCATAGAGGTGTATGAAAATGCCACTTCTGCAACCATTAACCTTGTCTTAGAGTGGGCTTGCAACCCTTGCAACCTTCTTTTAAAGGTATCTAGCTGGCACCCCTACCTCTCAAAAAAGACAAAGAGCCTTTTGTTCTTTTGCCTTGAAGATGAAACTCCACAGTCCATTACTCCTTTTCTCCACTAACTCAGAACATAGTCCACATATCCAAATAATCGAGGGGAATATGGGGGTACCACTTAAACGTAACTGAAATGAATCAGGGCTTGGATGTGGTGTAAAACTTCTGTTGTGACAGAAGTTACAAATCCTCACATTTTACTTAGGCACCCAAATTTAGCCTTTATCTTCTTATGAATCCAGCATTCAATAAGGAAACTAACAATATAGAAGTAAGGATTACTCCTCCTGCTTTATTATAGTAATATGTCACAGTGTTGCATCCACCGTATTCTTTCCAGATGTACTCATGAGCATGTTTATAAATGTTGGTTTAGGAGTAACTTTTCAAATATTTAAGCAGACGGAGCATCTGCTGCTATCAAGTCTATAAAGAGGGTGGGGTGTTAATAAAGACTTCATTATTGGCACAGCAAATGTGAGAAAGATTACTGTTGCTTGTAAAACCAGTAAACACTGTGAGAGGTGCAGTCTGCATACGGATGTTGAAACCTTTCCAAAGGTCTCTGCCTCTCTCATCATTAGACTGTATTAGCAGCCTAGCAAAACAGGAGTTCTCTATTAAAGAGACAGGAGCGAGGCAGGGTAAAATGCTGGAAAAGAAGCCACATGGCAGTAATCATGGTGAATAACTCTAGCTGTAGAATTTCATTAAATGAAATTAACTTTACAGTCACTATAAAATTGGAAATAGTAAAGGTTATGTTCTTTCTGGAGAGAAAAACCTAGTTGTTTCAAGTTTAGAGGGAATCACGTAGGCATTTCAAAGTGTCTGCAAATGTACTATTAAGCCTTGAAGTTCAGCTACAATGAACCGTGAAAGAGGAGTAAAAATCTACATATAGGTATAATGTAAGGTGTAATCATATTAAAATTACATGAGATCTATGAATCTACACGTGGGTGTGCATGTGCACAGCTGCAAGTCCCAGGAGGGGAAGCTTCAAGGATGTCAGTCTTTATTGCTATTGAATGTGACATGTATTAGTTTACTATTCCTTTTACACTGTTAGCTTGCTATTCACTTTGCCACTGTTGTCCTCTCCTGCATTAAATGTAACGATTGCAATGAGAATATTGCCAAGACTTCTCTTGTCTCCTTGCAGCCCCAACAACTGCAATCTCTTATGTGAACTGCTATTTAATCACAGTGCTTTCTCTCCTCACAGAGAGTTCTGTTCAGCATATTTTTAGAATTCCTAATAAAAAATTATCACCCTCAAAGGCTTAGATGTCTAAATTGGGGCAGCAGTGGTTTCTGGATTCCACCCCCAGCCCTGTTGTGCTGTTCAGAAAAATAGCATGAGGTTGTTGTTCTCTAAATACATAAGACATAGCATGGTCATTTTTATATTCATTTGAATATTCACCAAAAAGTTATTAATATTAATATGATTTGCATAACAATAACAATTAGTTTTGAGTGACTTCTCTGCTCAGAACGAAGTCTTCTGTTTACCTCTGAAACATGCATACAAGGGGAAAGGGAGGTTTTGGTCACGAGTGGAGAAGGATGGAGAGCATTTGCCAGCCAGAGTTCTTATTTACAAACACTCTGATTTCTACATCTAAAACAATGAACAAACTAATCAAGGTTCTAGCACCATTTAAGTTACTTTTAATCCTGGTGGCATTCCCTACAGGGCAGTTCCTCAAAGCAAAGGACTGAGTGCCTTCAGGAGCTTCACATTAAAGTGTGTATGTGTACATACACACTTTATGCGTATATATATATATGCGTATATATATATATATTTATACACATTCATGTGAAGCCTGCCAACAATCAAACAATATCTTGCAGGTTGATGATGGTATGCTGCCTGGGAGTGACTATTCTGTCATTGAATTTAACCTTGTTCAGCTGCTACTTTAACCCCTAGTATTCCCTAGCACTGCTTTTGTTTTTTCCCTGCTAGTATGTGACCACCCTTTTCCTAGCCTAATACAATCAAAATGGAAAGAATAAAATGGAATTTGTTTTTATGCATAATTACAACTTTTCTATACAATGTCTTATTACCATGATTAGCTTTACAGTACTAAACCAGAAACTGCTAACGTGTTGATGGGAAATACCGCTTTCCAGATTTCAGCCATAGGATCCAGAGCTCCAGGCTGTATTCTTCCCGTGCTAGGTTTCCTTTTGTGCTGAGCAGACTTTTTTGTGACTTTGGATGCTGGGCAGTTTTTTTGTTGGTAGAGTCCAACAGCTCATTTTGATTAACCAAAGGTAAATATACAATTATGTTTAGTATCTCACTGAAATTTACTACGTACAGCCTAAAAGTGTTTATTTAAAGCAGTTTTACATACAGTTTAGATTTATTCTTCAGGATCCCAGAATTTAACAGCATACCTCTGGAATCAAAAGAATATCTGTACCTTGTGTGTAGATTAGCAATGTTTTCAGAAACATCTTATAGCTTGAGATATTCAACTATTTAGCCTGAGTGCATGATATTATCAGCAAATACCAGTTACTCCTGCAACAAGGAAGGTAATACTTTCTTTTCAAAATGGCAGTCCTTGGGATTTAACTGGCGGAAAAAATGCTGATGTCCAATAAAACAGGAGAACAAGAAAAGTTCATGGTAGAACAGAATTAATTCAGACTTCATCTAAATTTTTAGTCCAGAGAATGACATTTTATTAACTCTGATGTTTCAGACATTCTTTTAAATCTTTAAAACTTTATACTTTTACCAACATAAATATATTTTAATCGTGTTTTCAGTGGCATTTTTTTCTTAAACCAGTCTTCTACATCAAGAAACTCAGAGAAGAACACATCAAAAATGTTCTAAGAAATTTCCAAGCAGCTAAAACTGCTCCTGAAATGTAACCATGGGTCTTCAGTTCAGGGATGGGTGTTCAGTTCAGGGCAGAACAACAATACATATCCACAGAACAAATAGGAAGTATTTCAGCTGATATGTCAGCCCAATGACAATAGTCCAGCACTAATTTTACTATCACGTCTCCTTCCTATGACTCAGAATGAGCAAAATTCAAGCGAACGTATACAGTTAAATACTTAACAGTCCCCTCTCCCCTATTCCTACCTGCCCTGCTCTACTTACCTTTTTTGCTTTTTCCATATCCCCTCTCAAACAATTTCTTCCCTCCTTCTAAATTGACATAGTGTACAACCTTATAATATCACTCTCATCTCCTGTTTATCTCTAAACCTCAAAACAGTGGAACTGCTGTAAAAAATATTTTGCATTGTGTTCATTCTTCTCCTGGGCTACTGTTTTCCCCTGAATATCAAAATCTCTTCTAATCTTGAAGATTTGGATTATAAATTCTTTGGGTCAGGAATTATCTCTTATTCTATGATTATACTTATAACAAGGTAATTTCATATTGATATAGTCTTTGTACAGTACCAAAATAAAATGAATCCATCAGTAACATTTTATGATACTATTTTTAAGTCTTGTTATGCCATAGAATGGATGTTATACTTTTTTTCCTTCACTTATGGCTTCAAAATCAGCATTATCTTTATAATCAAAAACTGAGACTGGAATTTAGATATTTCATATTCTGTATGGGGACAGCCTTTTCAGTTATTCATCTGATAACACCGTCTTCCTCTTAGCACACTGTTACTATCAATCTTTCGCTTTGTCATAAACAGCATAAAATGAGCATAACAATACATTCCATTGTGCTGGGTTTAATTATTATTAAGCAAGGGGTTGTTGTTGACAGGTCTCCCTCTCCTCCCTTTTTCATAACGAACAACCACAGAAAAGGTAATCTTTTCCCAGGCAATCAGTTTTATTATTCTCAAATATATTAACTAGGAGAAGCACTCAGTGAAACAAGCTGTGACACTGATTATGGAACAGTAAGGCTTGAAAGACTCCTGAGAGCCATGGCCAAATATAAAAATGTATATGAAGCAAAAACGAGGATAAGCCAAAAAATATTTTAAGGATGAGTAAGGGAAACACCAAAGGGGCACATCAAATAGAAAGCTCTTGTGTTCACTCAAACAAGCCAAAATCTGAATGTGAGGACAGTGAAACCATAGAGAGAATGACATCACGCCACTCTCCACTACATCATCAGTTTGCTGAATTTTCCATTCTTTTTGTACTAGTATGTTCTCATGTAGATTTCACATAGCAATCTGTTTCAGAGGAAACTGAGGGGAATATGTGTGGGGGAATACATACTATATTCTTAAACCACAATGGAAAACCAGTAGGACTGGGAAGCCTTTAGGGAGAGCACAAGAAACAAGAATAGCTTTAAGGACATAATGTTTCCTTTGGGTTAAGAAAATTCTTCTTTCATTGTAAAAGAAAGTGACCTTCTTCTGTCTGAAAATGGATATCTCCTATTACTGTGAATTTGTGGATGAACAGCATGGTGATAGGAAATCATCAGTCAGGCAGGTGGTCTTGGTGACTTGCAGTGCTACTTTAAAAGTTTATCCACAGATCGTCAGCATTAGTGATGCCCCTGAAAGAATAACTGGCTTAGAAAGGACGAGGATTATCAGAAGCTCCCAGTATTACATAAGTTAATTAGCATCTTGTTATAAAGAAGCTCTTCATTGCACTTTTTTTTTTTAATGTGGGACATGAAAATGGGATATGAACATATGTAAAATCTGTGACAACCCCTGGGAGATGCAGCCATGCAGTGACCCCCAATTATTACTAAGGCAAGACACACAAATAAAGCAATGGTGAAGAAGATGGGAGGGAATAGAATACCTTATACAGCAACTCTTGTCATCCAGACTTCTTAGAAGACAATAAAGGTGGTGGGCTGCCTCAGCTGCCTGAAGCTCCATCTCCTCAATCATGTCCCATGCAGATTTATTTGGTCATTCATGGGCAATTTGCCAAAGGGAACTTTGGGGAACCCTCCTAAGACACTGGTTTCCAAGAGGTCCCTTCAGAATTGTTGGATCTCCTTACTTCCAGCTGCCACAGCTATGACGGTAACTAGGGGACAACTGTGACAATTCAGTGACCATCTGTTTTTTCTCAGACAGTCATCTTGCATCACTCCCATGCAAAAAAGGTAGAATAATATGGTAGAAGACACTCTAAACAGGTGGAAAAGAAGGGATGACTCACTGAGGTGAACAAACTCACAGCAGAAGCATTTAGAAATTAAAACAGAAAATTTAAAGTAAAAGTTACCATCACAAGTCCACTCATCTGGCTTTGATATTTGGTTGCTGAACAACACATGCATTCATAACAATCACTGAGCTTGATTAAACATGGTTTGTCTCTTTGCTGGAGGTGATATAAAGATTTTTTAATCTGTAGTCAAGAGACAGCCAAACTTTGAAAAATATACAATAAACCAACAAGCTTCACCTGAAATCCAATTTATTTCATATCTGTGACAATAATTTCTATAACCAAGTGATAGGGGTTTGGTCAATCTTACTTCCTTACTTCATGCTTTGCAACTCAATTACGCTGCCATGTAGGGAAATGATAATTATAGCACTTGAGAAACACTTTGCATTTCCAAAGCTCTATTCAAAAGCTAATTACTAAAAAGTGATATAGCTTGACCCCTCTGGCTGTATATCTTGGCAGGGCTACACTCAAGGGACAATTCTGTGAGGTTAGATACCCTCACAGTCTGTCCTGAACTGTGCTACAGATTTCCTGAATGAGTCTTGTGAGATAACTTAGGTGCAAATTTTGCTGATCCTAGTCACACTCAGTCTAAACAAATAACTTACAATTACTTCATTAGGATTTCATTAGTCCAGCTGACTAACACTATACTCTGTGAATAGCCTTAATGAGGGATCCTCACGGTGAACAGAGTAAAAGAGCAATAATAAATAGACAAACTGAAAGAACAAAAAAAATTGTCATTGGACATTAACATATTTTTTACTTCAGATGAGTAGTGATCGGAGTATAAGTATATTTTTCAAGACTTTTCAGCCTGAAAGTATTTCCTTAAAACCTTGAAGCATTCACAGAGCTAGTTCCATAGCCATTAACTGTGGAAAACCATCATGCATGTTATCTTCTTATAGCACAAAAAGAGAAGACACATAATAATTAGGGTACAGATAGAAAAAATTTAATTATGTTAGCTGCATGGTCTGGCCTCTTGGTCAATGTTTGCAAGCTACTTACAGTACAGTAAGAGATTTATCTGTTATCTGTATTTGTAAGTTAAACCAATGAGTAATGTTCCTTTGTCCTCACTACTGGAAAGAAAACACAGTATCTATATGTATTCTCAAAAACACTTTGATGTTTATACTATCAGCAAAATTATTTTCTCTTTCCATATGTTAAGTGCCTTAGAGTATTTCTAATGTTGTCTGAGGAAAGTCTACAAAATTGTGGGACCCATTGTACTCACATTAAAGATTGGGAAAGGCCTCTTTCTAAGAAAAACAATGTATTGTCAGTTATTCCTATGAAAATAACAAAGGCCTCTTGTAGGTGGGATATAAAGGTAAAATTTCTTACAAACAGTGGTGGCCAGTCTATCATGTTTGATAATATTTTTAATAAATTAATATAGGGTTTTTTTTAATTTTGAGAAGTTTAAAGGTAGACTTGATCAGCCTGACGTTTTTTATTTATGCTAAGATACTCTCCAATGCAAGACCCTTTGCTGTATTTTCAGTTGTCCCTCTGGAAACTGTGTGAAAAATGCGGGTGACTGTTATACCTCTCTTTATGATTACTATTCTGGTGTTTGTTATGAAAGAATAATAGGTTAACTCAGAACTGGATGATTTTGTATTTCTGGACAAAGTCAGAAGATGGCTTTAGGTAACACCCATTATCAAAATGTGCAGGGATAATATAGCTTTCATACCTTGCACATTGTACCTCTGAATATACCTTTACACCCATAGAAAAGGGTGTGAAGAAAAGATCAGAAAAGATAACCTCTGAAAAACTCAGCTCCTACAAATATTGGGAAGAGACTATCTCCAGAGAAAAGCAGACTGCTTTTCCATCCTGATTGTTGCAATATCTAGAATAAATCAGACTGATCGGGAAAGTAAATTTAAGATGTGTGAAGTCTTTTAGTCATTTTACCCCTTTTCTGCCCAATTCCTATGTTCTTAGAGGAAAAGAAATTCTTATTTAARAGCAATTTGTTCTGTACTACTGCAAGGACCTAGCAAGCAAATCTCCCTTCTGAAGGGAGATTTCTGACTGTCACTAAAGCAGATAGGGCTTTCTGAAAAAACATGGCCAGCAAAGAAGGTCACAGTCCTATGAAGAGACAGACTTTGGGTGGTGTGAACAAAACTGTGGGTTTTCACCCTAAAGTAAGTAGGTGAAGGAAGAACCTGTGAAATACTGAACAATATTTAACAAGACAAGTTTAAACTGGTCACATGGAAGTGATTGTTACACCCTGCTTTGTACAAGCACAAAAACGATGTGGCCGGACAGTGAAGAATCATGCCCTCCCTCTGGAGATACGTGCAAGACAGACCTTGAATCATGAAACATAAAATGCAAAGTACTCAAAGGACCAAATGAGTCTAGTAGCAGCATGCACTACACCAGTGAAGCTAATGTTACCACTCAGTTCGTACTCTGGAGTTGACAGACCTGTAGTCCTCCTTTTGCTGCCATTGGTACATTCATATTGTAACAATTTCCACTTTGCTGATGCTCCATTATTAGAACTGTAGAATCATAGAACAGCTCAGGTTGGAAGGGACTTCGAAAGATCATCTGATCCTACCTTTCATGGGAAAGGGAGCTTAGATGAGATTATCTAGTACTCACACTGTCCAATAGCATCTGGAAACCTCCAGTGATGAGGACTCTACATTCTTCCAGTGATTGATTGTTCTCACTGTAAATGAATCTTTTCTTACATCAAGATGAAACCTCTGTCCCGTAAAACTTGTACCCATTGCTCCTTGTCTTCTCCCTGTGGCTCTTTGTGAAGAGAGAGCCTCCATCCTCCGTGTAGCCACCCTTTAAGTACTGGAATACTGTGTGAGGTCTCCCTGAGCTTTATCTTCTCCAGGGAGAAAAGACCTAACTCTTTCAATCTTTCCCCATAGGGCATGTTCTCCATTCTCCAACCCTTTGATCATCTTCTTGGCCCTCCTTTGGACCCTTTCTAGTCTGTCTGTATCTTTCTTGAACTGTGGGGACCAGAACTGGGCACAACACTCCAGGTGCAGCCTAACAAGCGCTGAGTAGAGTAGGGTGATCACATCTCTGTCTTGGCTAATAATGCCCCTGCGGATGCAGCCCAGGATCCAATTTGCCTTTCCTGCTGCAGCAGCACACTGCTGACTCATGTTCAGCTTGTTGTCCACCAGGACCCTCCAGGTCCCTTTCAGCAAGGCTGCTCCCCACATAGATCCTAGCCTGTACGAAGCTGTTTGGTTATTTCCTCTCAGATGCAGGACTTTTGCACTTCTCTTTGTTAGTCATCATACTGTTCTTGCTAGACCACTCTTCCAGCCTGTCCAGGTCTCTCTGTAAGATGGCTCTCCCTTCTGAGGTGTCCACCTCACCAACCTGTTTGGTGTAATCAGCAGACTTACTGATGCTGCTTATAATCCCAGCATCCAGATTATTTATGAAGATGTTGAACATTGATTACCATGACCTTTCAGCCAGTTTCCTACCCATCCTGCAGACCACCCACCCAGTCTATATCTTGCCAGTTTGTCTAGGAGAAGTTTTATACTTCTAGGAGAAGTATTACAGTTTTATAAATCTCGGCTTTCTCGCATGCTGGATATTAGGCAGTACATACTGCCAAGGGTAATGGTTGCACTAATAACTAAAGTGAACTTGAAAAACTAATTGCTATTTGAAGTCGTCATTGAGATTTGCCCCCATAGTTTTCCAAGTGAGGTGGTGCATTTTTTTTTCTCCCTGGAGAATTTTTTTTCAAATGAAGGAGAGGCACACACATATCTTAGTTTGCCATATGCTTTAATGTTCACTAAAATTAGTTTGGAACAAAAACTGGCTAGAAAACACAATTTCTATTGTGTCTACAGAGTAATATCCCTGCTTGTAATGAACGAAATCTAATCTTTCCAATCAGTTTACACTCTGTTCCTTGGTATGACACATATGGTAAACTGATGTAACCTTAAATAAATACCAGTAGTAATAATAAGGGGAAAAGATCCATGGGAGAAGAGACACATTATAGCATGGTTCTGCCTTACTGTTAATTTGAGATGATGATTCAGCATTGGGCACTAGTGTAAATAAAAAATGTGACCAGCCAGTCAGAGGAGGCAGATTTGGGCATAATGGCAGCTGAATATTACAGAGATGAAGTGCAAACCACATTCACATTCAGAGCCAAAGTGAATATAAACTCATAACAAAGTCTCTTAAGCAGTAATGTTATTGTTAACTATTGCCTTAGAAAAAGTTGTGCTTGTATATATCTCTTCAGTTCCTGGGTAGGTTAAACGTGATCAGTCTGGGATCTTCATTTCTTCCACACTGCACTGCATTTTAGACAAAACTAAACACATACTGTGCAGAGGTAGGTACCGTTGTGTGATGCCATTAGCATAATTTGGATTCTAGTCACATAAGTGTCCTTACACAACTTGTTGTTTTCTTATTCTTAGATGTTCAATAAATTACGTTAGACCACTTTAGAAGTATAAGGTTATATTTGTATACATGGCTCAAATTCGATACACGGCTCAAAATACAACATTTTCCCATGAGAAATGAGTTTATAAAGATGCTTTGATGGCACAGCTCTGTGTTAAACACTTGGATTGTGGTTTCTAAATTTGCACTTGAGAAAAAAAATGTTGGAGCCTTGTTTTCAGATCATTGGTGAGCTTAAAGTGTGTATTAAAATAGGCATGACTTTGAGTATTACCTTGGAGTGGTTTTCCCTACACAAGACGTTAGACATGTTAGAAGTATAATTAATAATGATCCAGAAAACCTGGAAGTAGTTCAAAGCAGTTAATTTAAACATCCATTGTCTGACAAATTAGCCATAAAAACTTTCAAAAGAAAAAACATTTGGAGAAATTCATATCTAGAAAATTCATTGCTCTGGTCTTCTGTGAGTAGCATTATGGGATATCATCCAGGTTTTGTATTTGATTTCTAAATTCCATTGCATGTCCTACATATATAAATGTCCAATGAGATTTCTAAATGCAGATAAAAAACACAATGATGTTCAAATTCATGGGAAATCTTGGACATAGGAGATGTTCTCCAGACTTATAGTCAATTCTTAATTCCACCCCCCAATCCAATTGTGATATGATAGCTGCAAAATGCAGCTTAACTTCTCACGAATGTTGTTTTGTGCTCAGACTAAGCAGTTAAAACTTAAAGGAAAATAGCCACATGACAAAGAATGAAAAAMGTAGAATCATAGAATCATAGAATCATTAAGGTTGGAAAAGACCTTTAAGATCATCGAGTCCAACCATCAACCCAGTACCCATGCCCACTAAACCATGTCCCGAAGCACCTCATCCACACGTTTTTTGAACACCTCCAGGGATGGTGACTCCACCACTTCCCTGGGCAGCCTGTTCCAATGTCTAACTACCCTTTCAGTGAAAAAATTTTTCCTAATATCCAATCTAAACCACCCCTGGCACAACTTGAGGCCGTTTCCTCTCGTCCTATCACTTGTTACTTGGGAGAAGAGACCAGCACCCGTCTCTCTATAGCCTCCTTTCACGTAGTTGTAGAGAGCAATAAGGTCTCCCCTCAGGTCTCCCCTCAGCCTCCTCTTCTCCAGGCTAAACAACCCCAGCTCCCTCAGCCGCTCCTCATAAGACCTGTTCTCCAGACCCTTCACCAGCCTCGTCGCCCTTCTCTGGACACACTCCAGCACCTCAATGTCCTTCTTGTAGTGAGGGGCCCAAAACTGAACACAGGATTCGAGGTGCGGCTTCACCAGTGCCGAGTACAGGGGCACGATCACCCCCCTACTCCTGCTGGCCACAC
>JASVER010000038.1:1996922-2284376 GCA_030449065.1 Oceanodroma leucorhoa | reverse complement strand
CTTTACAAAGGGTCCCCCGGCGCAGTCCTCCGCTCCGGAGCCTTTCGCCTCAGTGGCTTCGCCGAAATGGCGAATGGGAGCCTAAGCATATTAAGTACACCTAACACTTACTTCAAAATAAAACTTTTTTTTTTTTTTTTTTTCTGTCGACCTAGTAGTTTAAATACAGGATCCCCTGGATTCAGATTAGGTTCTGCAACAAGAAATAATTTTGTGATGATAAGTTCTAAAAACACTGATACTTTCAGATAACCACAAGTACATGTGGGCTACTATTGAACTACATATTAAGATCAAGAAACATCTTAATTTAAGCATGTTATTCACATTTATTGACCTTGTTACAAATTTTAATGCATTGCAAAATTGTGTATTGGCAAAGCATAATTGCATGTGGAAGCTGTCCTGAGGGAAACCTGAGAGCTTTTTCTAGGTTAAGGAAGCTGAGATTTTTACCACAAGAAATGGCTATATCTCTTCTTTTTATTTGAGCAAGCAGGGTTGTTACTTAGCAAAGTTGTTTAGCAGTGTAATAGCTAGTGTAATTTAAACTATTGTTCTGGTTTTTGGGGAATATACTATTGAGTCAAAATGCAGCTGTTCAAACTGCAGCAGAATAACTATTTCAAGCTAACGCTAGACCTTGAAAAACAATTCTACTAAGTTTCTACTTGTCAATCAATACTGGTCATTTAGATAGAAAAAAAAAAAAAGTTTCTTTTCTCGAGTTAATTCTAACCCAGAAAAGGAGGTGGTGTATATCCTGCCAGTTGTAGATATTTTGACCTTTGATTAAACCTCAGATTGACACAAGTCCATGGCAAACAGTCAATTAAGAAAGTGAAGAATTTCTTTCTATATAAACATGCAAAAAATTAAACAGTGACTAAGACATGTAGAGAAAGTAATTTGAAAGCTTTCATTAATAAAATTTACAGTATTTTTCGCAACCATTTCTAGTTAGCATTTCCTCAGTGCAAAACAAGAAGCTCAGAGTTCTAGAAAATTATCTAATGTTCTGCTTTGCGATTTTGTCACTCTTTTCATGAAAGATATGAAAGGTATGCTCTGAAATTCTCTTGAAAAGGAACTAAATTGGCAACTGGTTTTCAAAAGTTCCTTACAGCCAGGCTGTAAAGGCAACATTGTGACTCCTTGTTCACAAGTAGTAAAAAGAAGGCGAGGCGAGGCGAGGCGAGGAGAGGAGAGAGGAAAGGGTTAAAAACATTATGGGTAAGATAGGTGAACTGTTACAGGGAGAAATTTTATCTGATGTCACCATAACTACAGAAAAGTATGATCAAATTTAGACACATAAAAGAAAATCAGCTAATYTGAAAAAATTTGATTCCCTGCATATTGCTATATATGTAATGATAGCTCAACCTCTTCTCAGTCCAACAGATGGTGTTAGTGCAGTCACCTCTTATTGCACTAAGATACTACTATGAGGAACTGAGACTTCATGTCAGTAATGGAGAATATTTTTCCATACACAGTTAACTGCTGTCCTCTATTCAAAAGGTCAGTTTTACTGTTTCTATTCTGCTTTTGAAATTTAGGTGTTAACATATGATATGAGTGTGGTAATTCTTATCTTTGCTGCCAGAAATGGAAAGCTAATTGATTTTGGAAGCTATGTTTGACACATGCCTATGTACTTTGATCATTGAACTGAACAGCATAACAGTCAAAAATAGAAAGATTTGTCAGACATGGGGGATTACTTTTAAGTGAGAACAATTAGCATTATTCCATTGTATGAATTGTCAGGTATAAACCACTCCTAAAAAGAGAGTGGAGAAACTTCTCTCTCCTGTTTCAGACACTTATTTTAGACTAGAATGGATCTCCATCTTAAGGAAAATTCCTTTGCTTTGGATATTGAGTAGAAAGGGCCCAGCTGTGACTAGAGAGACTATTTTTAGATGGCTAGCATCAGATGGGATAAATCCTACCCAATAATTAATCACTTCCCACAGTGAGACTTCTTCCATATTAAGCATTAAATACTGTGAATAGTATCCCAAACTCATTTATGTTGTTTCCAGGCTTTATGCTCAATTAAATGAGTGACATTATATTTATTGCAAACCAACTAGAAGCCGTTTTGCATCTGGGGACAAATTCTAAAAATCCCATCATTCCTCTTTTCCAGCCCAGGATCCATCTATTTCTGGATAACCAGAGTCTTTCTAAAACTCCTAAGCCACTACCTGAGACAAAGTTACCATATGTCTAGATTTTCCGTGACACTTGGTCTTTTCCAGCTGGAATTTTTACCGTCCAGGATTTTGAACACTTCTATCATTTGTGCAGGAATTCTGGGCATATAGCTGCTCAGTAACAGCTAACTATTTCCTTCTGAAAAATCCTGGTTTGAAATATGGCAGCCCTAATTAGGGGAAAACCATCTGTTGTTGCTGTAGTGCTTAGATTTGAGCATAGCTAGATATATTTATTCGGACAGCTGCAAGTTTGCAATTGCTGCACTAATCAATAGTTTTTGGCTGCAATTTTTGCAGCAGCAGCAGTTACATTTATGTTTTCTTTCCCAGCTGCAGCTGCAYCAACAAGAGAATGAAAAGAGAGGAACAGCGAGGAAGCAGAGCATCCGGAGGTGCTGATTCACAAGGGACTTTCTTTGGGATCTCTTCACTTCATGTTTTAGTGTGTGAGACTCAGGGAAAAAGGACTGATCAATGGCTACAGACTTCAAGATGACAACGGGAATAGCAAACTGCACCATTGTGAAAGGCTCATCTGACTTACAAAGCCAGCTCACTGCTGTGAGAATTCATTGTCTGTTCACTAGAATGTGACCGTTGCCATACTGAGCCTCCCAACTATAGTTTGACACTGGCACTTGCTGCCCAATTTGGCAGAGGCAGATCAGCTGTTGATGTTGTTACAGTGGAAATGGATAAACCTGTTAAAAATGTTCTGTTGCTGCAAACTGTAAAACTGTAAAACTCAAAAATCTAGTGGTTTTTTGGCATATGGGAATGGAGTTACCTAATTGCATTGGGAAAACTGCGGGGACCCACATTTCTATCATTTTTCAGTGCAAAGCTTAAATTTATAACTGGAAACTGTCTTGCTGGAAGAAAACCTTTGCTAATGTACACTGGGGCAGTGGTATTTCTTTAGGAGCACTAATTTGTTTTCCTTTTTGCAGAAAGACTAATTTGCCACCACAGACAACAACGCAGATATTGATGATGAAACTTCTTCTATTCTGATTCAGAAAAGTTTGCTAACCTGCCTTCCCTATGGTGTATGAAGTCTGTTAGTGGATTACAGGATAGAACAAGTGCCTAAATATTTGTAAGATGACAGCAGAATATCCACTTCTCCTCTGATCTTTTTATTTATACCTGCTATATCTGAGATTCTGTCAAGTTATGGGACCTTCTCTTTAACCGTTTCCTAGTTGTAACCCAGCTGGTCACCCATTCCACCAAAAGGAGGGAGCTGGGAGATGTGGAAGATCCTGAAGATCCTAGAGACTATAGGAATCCTTTCTTCCCCTCATCTTGTCATAAGTCCAGGTGGAGCAATCCCAGGCAACAGCCACTAATTCCTTGAACCTTCAGGGAAGAGGGTGATCTATTGTGATCTTCTACTCGATGTCCTCCAGTCTTTCTACATTTATGACCATTTTAACCTTCTCTCCTATTCCAGCTCCTCCTTGTTTTTTCCATTCATCATTTGCCATAATCATTTGGATGTTCCTCATTTTTCTGTTGCTCCCAGGAATGGACTGATGCCTGTCTTTAAGGGGAAAATCAACAAGGACACAGCTGTAAACAAGAGCATAAAGGATGTGTTAAAAGACGACACGCACATGTAATTGTCTATCCATAGCACAACACACTCCCAGCRTTGAGCTTTCTTCAGTTCAGAGAACTTTCTGTGATGAATGTGCATAAAAATATTTGGTAGCTCTTACAGGTCAATGCCCAGTGTCCTCATGAGCCAGTGTGAATATCTGGCACCCCAAAAACTAATTTTGTCAAGGAATTACACAGGTTTAATACTTTATTTTTGTCTGTTATGAAGCTGGGTACTGCTCACTTCATTTGATGGCCACTATTTCTTGTACTGTCAGAAAGGATGATACAGAGATCCCTATCAACACTCTTTATTCCACTCATGGTTTTGTAGATTCCTATTGCATCCTCCTTAGATGTCAGTATTCTCACATGTGGTTTCCTACACTGTGAACTGAAAAAAAAAGAGTAATTAAAATGTATTCAAGATTTATCACCACGGGAAAAATGCATGGGGCCCAGGGGAGACCCAGGCACAGCGTACGTATATCATGTCTGTGCTACCTGGCCTCAGGGTCAGAGAACAGCCCCTGATCTTGCTTTCCTTACGTACTTCTTTAATTCATTAACCAGTCTTTAGGTGGCTATTGAGGGATCCTGGAGAAAGGAATATTTTGGCACCGTTTTGTGTTTGGTTGTTAGGATCAAGAAGTTCAGCCTTGTCATTTCCAGAACCAGGCAAGAAGGGGCTACAAGTGTTCACGTAAAGAGTTTTCAGTTGGTCACACTCCCTGCAGTCTGTAAATTGGGATGAGTCACCCTGGGGGCAGATGCAGTGAGGGAGGAAAGAGAAAGAAACAGAAGACAAGAAGTTGTGGTGATTGAACATGCTTTCTGTCTAGGACACATCTCTTCACCACTTCTATAGGTGTTCAAAAAACGTGTGGATGTGGTGCTTCGGGACATAGTTTAGTGGGCATGGGTACTGGGTTGATGGTTGGACACGATGATCTTAGAGGTCTTTTCCAACCTTAATGATTCTATTCTATTATTCTATTCTATCAGCTACTGGTGCATCTGCTTGTCCACTTGTACAGAAAAGCCTCACTCTACCATTGTACCCCTTTTCTTGCCTGCTCTTCTCTAATCTCTGGGAAATTGTGAGGGGTTCTCTCCCTTTTCTTGTCCTCTGCTCCCCTTGCTTCTCAATGAAAATCATTCTCTCTTGGAACAGCCTCCCTCCTTCCCAGAGACTTTCTGAAGTTCTCCAAATGTTCCTGATTTGCCTCTGTCTGACAAGACCTATACCTGTTAAGTAAGAAAATAAACAGGCAGTTGTTACTACTGGTTCAGTTTCTATGGAGGAAAATGATTAGAACATTTTTGCAAGGCTGGGATGATATTTTCAGGGCATCTTTCTCTTGTCTTGGGAGACCTGAGTAATGGAGTGTCCTTTTCTTCCCTATCTGCTATGTGATCTGGGCAACGGGGAACTTCCTTAGCGCAGAGAGATTATAATAACTGGGGAGATGGGTCATCACTGCAAAGGATCCATTGAATTGCTGTTATGCTTTACTCCAGTTAATATGCAGAAACCAGCATGAGCCTGGAAGACCTGGGGCAAACATTCTTATTAAGAATGCCTGTGACTTTACATGGTGGGGATTGAGGTGAAACGGAAGCTGCAGGCAGAGCTTTTTTACATCTGTGCAACACTCTTATCACTAGTGTAAACATATGGGTCCAAAGTAATTTACAGCCTGATGAAGATAATAAATAACTTGGGCTAGATCCTCAGCTGCTACAAAAGCTAATGGAGCTAGTCTAATTGCACCTTCTGAGCTATAAGCTGGTGAGTAGTATATTTTTTTTTATGTTTAGAAGCCAAAATCTGTGTTACTGAAGTACTATGGAGATGTAGATGTACAAAAAGGGGAGACAATGCAATTTTGCATTAAATAACAAGAAATAGATCTTGCAGAAAACTAAGAAACCAACAGCAGGTTTCTTGCATAAATGGGTACACCATACTGTCTAGAAGTCCAGACACAGTGATATTCAGTTATCAGTTTTCCTGGTCAGAATATGTCAGATCAAGTCTCCTACCATGCCCCAAAATGCAACAAAATATGAACCTGCACATCTACTTCTGTCCCATACAACACAGAATTGAAGGTAATTTGCTTTTGTCATCTTTTTTTTTTCACATGTCAAAATGCTTAATCTTTCTAGAGGTCATAGATCATATAATATATTTCTAAGTTTTTACAATGTGTTTTGTAGATAGTTAGTCAATAAAAATACCTGACAATTATCAATCATTAGTTTCTCAAAGGCTCCCTTACCTTTAAATCACTGTAGGGATGCTCTCATATGATATGGCTTGTTTACTATTACTCTTTTATATGTGTTGTAGCTGTCACGCCATTACAATTACCTTCTATCTTTGCCATCTGGAAACAGGGAGAAGAACTTATCTTCGTTGTACTGTATGGAAAATAATTACCAGTGATATTCTGTATCATAGGATACAGAAGGAAGATTTTTACATTATAGCTTGATTGCTGTCTAATTTCATAAAACAAATGTATTTAACAATGAATATTACAATAACTTATATATGCTACTATTATGATGTTGCATTAAATTTCAGAAATGAATTGTTCTATTTGGACAATCACATAATATTTCTGAAGCCTTAATAAAGCTCTACCAAACAATAAAATATTTTTATCACCTATATATGATGCACAGGGTCACAGCAACCTGAGGAAACAAAAAGTTGTTTGGCAAAAGAGTTCCATCATGTCCTTTTTAACATGGTAATTAAAAAAAGGTAATTAGCAATGACAGTCAAATCCCACTAGATTTGAAACCTTATTTAGCTCAGATTAGCAGCTGAAATTTCAGATATTTATCTGATTTTAGTCGATCTATTCAAATACAATGAGTAATGATAATAAAAGCCTCCAATCTGCAGTTCAGTCAGCTTGGGCAGACTCTTAAACATGTACAGAATCTCTCTGAGAACAGTGGGGTTCCTCCCAGGATCAAAGGTCTGGCCACATGCATTTTACTGCAGGAATTGTTTCCTCATGAATTATGCGGGTATCCCTCTTAACCAGAATATCTTGAAAACAAGTTCTTTTGCAGCATTTTGCTCCTTGTCCTTCTAATCTCAGAACTGGAAGAAAAGTAAAATGCAGACATGAGAATGAATAATGGGAGTCAACAAACATAGCCAAACCTTGCATACATCCAAGAAGAAACAAGATGTTTCAACTTGAATTGAAAGTGTGAAGAATTCCTTGACTCATGACCAGAAAAAAAAGGGTTTCAGAAGCATATGTGAAAAAACATCACTGAAAGGGTATTTCATATTTGCCATTATAACATAAGGGGAGGGGGATCTACATATAAAACCACAATAAACTACTGACTGGAAAATTGAAAAAATATCCTTGCCATCCTTCAATCATAATTTGTTGCCATAAAAGGAAACAAGTTCCATATTTCTGCATGATAAGAACAGTGACAAATATAAATACCTGTGTTTGTGTAGAAATTCAAAATTAATCAAATTTTGATGCCTGTGGGGGAAAGAGAATCTGTAATGCAGTGCAAACAATGTCAAAGAAACAGGAACAGTCATGGATCAAATTTCTGATAAAAAAAATTGCCCCTGGGAAATTCAGATATTTTTTCATGATGGTTTTACATCTTTATACAATGTAAAGACACACTCTTCATTGGGTATATGATCTGTGGCAGCAAAATAAATATCTTCCCATCCCTGGTCATTATCTGGTATGGAGATTAAAAAAGAACAGCAAAGCAAACATCTGCAAGATGACTCTCTCATTTAAAAGATTAACTCTAATATAAAATTACTTTATCTTGTCTTGCAACTATTTGGAAACTCATTAAATTTACAACAGTCACTTCATATGGAAATTACTCCTCTCCCCTGAAGAGACTGTTAACTGTAGTCACGTATTTCATGGTCCATGATTTTATGAACTTGCCCTGTTTCAGCAAAGAGCTTGAAATCTGTACAACATGAATGCAATGACAAGGCTTAAGTATGGAGCTCAGAGTTTCTTTCTTGCCTTTTCTTCACATCTACCTACAGAGAGGCTGACAATGGATGTATTGCCTTGCTAAYTGAGCATTAGATTAAGTGGACTGGTGTATTTGTTGACTGGATTTTAGCAAATAAGTGGAAGAAGTAATTGCCATCATAAGCACAGCAACAAATCCGCTTTACATTTTAATTTAATGTGTTTGTATGGGATCTTAATCCTTAGAACAGTTACACCCTACTGTAGCTAGCTATAAATGTGAGGCATAAAGTATCCTTCTAATAGCGTGTCATCAGCATTTGCATTTTCAGCTTGGAAAAAATCGTTTCGGAAAGGTTGATGCATTTGGAAATATTACAGTCAATATTTTGCAAGCTGATCAAATACTATCTTTTCTAAGAAGAAAACTGCAATGCCATTGCTCTTTAGAAAAGTTGTTACACGAGAAGGACAGCGAATTTTAAATAATTGCTGCAATGAAAGGCAGTGATATATTCAGTAAATAAAACTATCCACTTTTAAGCAGCTTTAGGAACCAATATAATCTAATGTTTCTGTTTAGTTTTTGCCTATCAAACCTATTAGAATAAACACAAAGAAGTCCTTGAACTTGACCATGTTTCTTCAGAGTATTATTACCTTATATCACATAATGCTTTCACTGGTGGAATAAGATTCTTAAACTAGTGGCTAAAGGATGTACTTATTTTTTAAGAAATTTACTTATTTTTTGTGGCAATCCATTGGTCCATGTGTCAGGACCTGGAGGGCACTGGCAGGACTGCATGTCCCCAGGCAGCCTGGCCGGGCAGCCCCACCTGTCAGTCAAGGAGCTCAGGGCAGGCTCAGGCTGGGACCCCAACCCTGCAACCAGCCCAGGCCCCGCTGAGCCCAGTGGGGCTCCCCGGATGGACCCAGCCCTGCCTCATGGAGCAACACCACTTCTGCTGCTCCCTGACATCACGTTGCACAGCTTCCCACCGTAACCACTGTTGGATGGAAAAATTACTTAGATCTTCTTGCACTACAAAAAGCTAAGCTCTGTCAAAGTTCCATCTGGCAAGAATTTATGTTCTTCCATAGGATAAATCTCACCTTTAAACACCAGGCTACTATATTGCCCCTGTACTCGGCACTGGTGAGGYCGCACCTCGAATACTGCGTTCAGTTTTGGGCCCCTCACTACAAGAAGGACATTGAGGTGCTGGAGCGTGTACAGAGAAGGGCGACGAGGCTGGTGAAGGGTCTAGAGAACAGGTCTTATGAGGAGCGGCTGAGGGAGCTGGGGTTGTTTAGCCTAGAGAAGAGGAGGCTGAGGGGAGACCTTATCGCTCTCTACAACTATCTGAAAGGAGGCTGTAGAGAGATGGGTGTTGGTCTCTTCTCCCAAGTAACAAGCGATAGGACGAGAGGAAATGGCCTCAAGTTGCGCCAGGGGAAGTTTAGATTGGATATTAGGAAAAATTTCTTCACTGAAAGGGTAGTCAGGCATTGGAACAGGCTGCCCAGGGAAGTGGTGGAGTCACCATCCCTGGAGGTGTTCAAAAAACGTGTGGATGAGGTGCTTCRGGACATGGTTTAGTGGGCATTTGTACTGGGTTGATGGTTGGACTCGATGATCTTAGAGGTCTTTTCCAACCTTAATGATTCTATGATTCTATGATTCTATTCATTTCCATGGAAGTTAACTCATCATATAATGGTCCCCAGCTGCTCTGACAACTGCTCTAAGAAGCACAGACGAAACCGGTTTGCAACACAGAGTTTGTAGATATAGAACTAGAAAAAGAATAAGAAGTGCAAACTCACTTTGCATAATCAATGAAAAGTTTAGCAGCAAAGTGTAAGACAAATTGTACATAGAGGAAATGTGTGAATCACTGCCAAGCAAACACACGGTTGTTGAAACTGAGTAGACAAAGCTTTAGTATCCACTGGCTTCCTAAGCAGCTTCCCAATACAGACTTGTCCTCTTTAGGATTGGACAACCTAGTRCCTGGAAAGTCTTACGGTACCCAGAGCTCTGTCTCCTGACGAACTCCCACAGCTTCTGCTAATGTGGAACTGAAACAGGAATGTAACAGTCCAAAAGAAAAATGCCAGTCTGGACTCAGACAAACCAAATGTTACACAATTCCCTTATATAGATAGAACTGCCACTGCAAAATTGGAAACTATGACCTGTGAGTATAAGAACTCTTATATTTGATCTTCATGGAGATCTTGGTCAAGTCCTCCCAAAAAGTGAAATCCATAAGGTGTCAAAGATAACACCCTAATGTTAACAGTTTTAAGCAGTTCTTCCATGAATAGCTTCTGTAGGGAGATGCTATCATTATTTTGCTTTTTCTTTGCAGGTGGCTGCCCTTCCTTGACATGATGGTTGTAGTTGCCATTTTGGTTTTGGCCCAGTTTCCTACTTCCCACATTTCTGTATTGAAATTGTGTTCAAAAATGTGACCCTAATTGTCCTACATAGCTTTTAGTTGCTGAGGGAAGAGGGAGAGTTTTACTGTTGTTTCTGCTTTTAAGATCTACTTAAATGTAATTAGGAAAGTGGCAGAATTTGCAGACTCTGTTTCCTATGCTTCATGCAAGAACAGTGGGTTAGTCACACTATATAGGTAATTTAGGTCTCTGATAGTGTTTCATACCTTCTACCTAAAATGAAGAGTGCCAACAGAATCATCAAGATACATGTTAATGGCAATAAATCATTGTATGCAGTCACTGTGCCACACACAAAATGCTGGTAAAGCATTTTACACGTCGTTTAAAAAAATATGATATCAAGAACCTCCTCAGACAAGATGTCAAGTTTTTGAATGAGATATGCTGCTGATGTAAATCAGTATAACTGGCCTCAGTTAGACTTTTAGCTAAGATCAGAATGTTTATTTCTTTTCCAAGTAGAATGTGTGAAATCATAATGTTGTATCACTGATTGACTTCTAAAATTCATGATTTGTATCTTCTAAGCTTGTGTTGTCGAGTATCTGATTTTAAATTAGCCTGGCTGTGACCAATGAGTGGATAGATATAGAATCATAGAATCATAGAATCATTAAGGTTGGAAAAGACCTCTAAGATCATCGAGTCCAACCATCAACCCAGTACAAATGCCCACTAAACCATGTCCTGAAGCACCTCATCCACACGTTTTTTGAACACCTCCAGGGATGGTGACTCCACCACTTCCCTGGGCAGCCTGTTCCAATGCCTGACTACCCTTTCAGTGAAGAAATTTTTCCTAATATCCAATCTAAACTTCCCCTGGCGCAACTTGACAAATCTCCTTGTTGTTTATAAATGACCTACCAATAAAATCTGCCCCTCTCTTTCACATATGAAACACCTATCTTCAACAATGCTTTTAATTATGATGCACATTTGCGCTGTTCCAATGGTTGAGTGGTACTGCACTAATATGTGTATTAGCTCAAGACCTAGGACAATACAGTTTCTTACCTATTCTAGCTGTCTTGTAAACTAACCTAAGATTCTATTTCTTTCCTCAAGAGCTGTTCCATACAGCGGAAGGATCACATAGTATCAATGGATTGAAATATGTATATTTCAACAGTACAATGCTTCTGCCTGGCCAAGTCTTGCAGAGCTTACTTGCATCACCAATATAGCTATCTGGTAAATAATTAGGAAAAGATAGAAGCATTGATCATTCAATGTAGTTAATATCTACACGTACCTAAATAAGCAGCTATTATAGATGGAAACAAAATGCTGAAAAAGTATAGAGACTGACAGATGTAAATACAAACAAACAGGAACATGAGAGAAATGAATGGTGGGGAAAAGTACGTGTCTGTATAGACAGGTTGTTATGTATGTGCATGAACACACACTTTCATACATATACACAAATATTGTTTTGAGTGGGAAAATTCAGAAAACAGTAGAGGCCTACTCATGTATGCATCCTGCAACTTTGTACTTATGTAAGCTCTCTCTATTTATATACAGTGGAATCAGTGGTCAGAAAAAGATTGAAGATACAAGCTTACATTGCCAGTTCTCAACCCCTAAAGATCTTGTACAGAGAAATCTCTTTTGTTGGATGAATACTTAAAGCAGATTGAACCATTGCTCAACATGCAATCAAACCAGACACTTGTAGACTTAATTATGAATGACAACCCAAGTCAGAACTTCAGTGCTGGCTCACTTCATTCCTTCATCTGTGTACCCTCAGGGATTACAGTTTTAATGCCTCTGTTGCTGAAGAAATTACATTATTAAACTAGCTTTAACAGGGAAATCAATTACTCCTCAAATTTTTAAGTTTATTTTTACATCCCAGAGCCATCTTCGGGACTTGAAATGACAGATCTACAACATTATTTGATATTACTTCCATTTTCTTAGAAAACTTGTTTCTACTTTTCTATTCTTGTCGCTGCATAATACCCCCAAAATAGGCACCTGGGCATTTTTACTTTACTATTTACTTTAACGCCTCCAATAGGCCTGATGTTATACTTACATTATCAAACTGTCCATATGCAGAAAACAATTATTTCTGTTTCAGAAATGTCATATCCACCTGTATACCCTACCACTCATTTCACAATTATTCTTTCAGTCATACTATCTTGTATGTGTGTGCAGACATGTACATGTGTGTGTGTTTAGGTATACACAGGTATATAATAAAACTTAATTTCTTGCCTGGTCAAATTTTCTTATGCAGTTCCAATTTATCCTGTCTAATGAGACAACTTCTAGCAGCAGTCATGTTGACAATAAAAGTAATAGCTTTACAAAAGCAGTAACCTGTTGCTGTACGTTGCTATATTGAAAAATGGATGGTCTGGCACATCTTTTTATTGAGTGACTACACTGCATGATGGAAGAAACTTGTGAGAGAAGAACATTCCTAATCGCCAAATGTTCTGATAAAGAGGACCAATTAATATTTTTCTATTAGAAATGAGAATAGGAATTAACTCCCATAAAAGTGTGAAGACAAATTTCGAATAAAACTTCTTAACAATATTAAAGTTCTTTGCCACTCTCCTTTCATGCTCTGTGCAAATTACCTTGCACTCATGTCAGCCTATGACTTAATACAATTTCTGAGATCTGGTATGTCAGTAATACTGAGAAAAGCTGAAAACTATAAATTATTACCTAAACCCAACTGACTAGTTGCATTTAGATTAGCTCATCTTTTCTTACTGTTATCTTTAGGGAATTTACCTTAACACAGACATCTCTGTGGGAAAGCCAGCTACCAAAAAGGAAGCTCAGCTGCAGCTCTGCTTGCCCTAGCCACTAGAGCACAAAGGACTCAGGAACACCAAGAGTCTGTAGCAGGTGCTAAGTGCAGCCCTTTGGCTGACCACATAGGTTGTTAAAAACAGGTTGTTGGTTCATTGACATTATGGTCTTAGCCTTTATGTACTAGGCTGATGCAGAGTGCTTTTCTCTGGCCGCCTTAATGCCACAAGCAAAACTCTTTCACTCACTTGCTGTGAGCATACTCACTGTGTTTCACAAATCACGGGTGATGATTAAATGCTGCATATTTCTGAGGTCCAAGTGAAGTCAGTTAATGGGAAATTTAAAATCTCTTGCAATGCTGAGCTTGTTGTCATTCACTTTTACCACCACCTTCAAAGAAAAATCAAAAAAGAACAAGAAATTCACTCTTTTGAGTGAATTCATAGGCTCTTGAGGGATTCTTTAGGTAACAATATTACTGAGGGATTAAAAAGATAGACCATCAGTCTAAAACTTCCATTAAGATTAGATGCGGTACATTCATTTCACTTGCATAAGTCAGTAATCAAGCTGTACGCAAGGGAAGCCTGGAGACCTCCAGGTGCTTCATTTTATCCTTCCAACCTGCTGCCTAAGCTGCAGAATAGAGAGCTCCCCCAGAGCTATAATCTCCTACCTGCAGACTAGAGAGAGCAGCAGTGCATTACCCAGAGCCCTGGGACAAATGGACTTGCATAAACCTGCCTCCCTCAGCATCCCTCACGCGGTTCTTCCACCTATGCCTCTCCTGGGGATACACAGGCACACGCACATAGAAACATAACGTGACCCTGGAGGGTTTATCCTTCCCCTTCCTGTCAGCAGACATTTTCAGCCGAGAGAATTATTCTCAATTGTGGGGTAATTTAAGCCTTTTTTATAAGCTAACAAATTCTTTAGGGTGGATTAATAATGCAGAAATGTTGAGAGGGTGGAAATTTTACATTGTCTGAAAAATCTTATTCGTACTATAGATTTACAAACACTACTAGGGACTTTTTTTTAAAGCCTAGGTAGCATGAACAGAGATATTAACATCTATCAATGCCCACCAACCTTTTGACTTATGAAAAACATTTTTTCTCCAATATTTAGTTGCAAATACTTAAGTCATATTTTGAAAGCATCACCAGTCACCAAAAGAACAAACTGACCACCTTTTTTCCTTTCACTGACATTAGAGAATATTGTTTTTGATGCAATACTACAGTTGCATCTAAGTTTTGCTTACAAATCACAGCAAAACTCACAGGAGCCTAAAAAGAAAATCCATGTCATGTGGTAAGCCCTAGTCAATAGTATGTCATCCACTCTGGGTCTCAATTTAGTCTAAAAAGGCTTAACAACTGTCAATTTGAAGAAACAAGCTTGGAATAACAATGGCTATCTCATCCTGTTTATTGATTTTAGCTGTTTTATTATGTTTTATCCAGTGTGCTAAAATTCAGAGCCTCCCCAGTAGCTTTCAGATATACTTACAGAAAAACTTTAACGCAAGAAGGTGGATTTAGAATAGATTTTTCCTGGCTAAGTAATAACAAAAAAAACTTTCAACAGCAGTTGGTTCTCCTTATTAGAAGCATTGTCAACCATGAAGCTATAAAATAAAGATTACAAATAGTCAGTGTTGGCTTTAGAAAAAAGGTTTCTCTCCAGTGCAAAACTAGAGGAAGGGTCTTGGGGTTCACCTGAGTTTCTGACTTGTTTCTCAGTATGTTTGAACTCTCAATCTAGAAAAATACATGCCTTTCACTTAAATATCATGATGAATTAGTTTCTCATTTTTCTGTTGACTGTGTGTTTGTATTATTTGTTTTATTCCATTTTTCTTGGTGCCATCAGAGATCTTAATTTTTTTCCTGAGTTCACTGTACTTCTTCACCCACCCATTGAGGTCTTGTCATTTCCCCAACAACTTATACAATGGGAGAGTGCAATAGAAATTTCGTTATTTCTTTTAGCACAAAGACGGAACTGTTCTGCGCAGTTTGGTGTAACAGCAGAGGAGAAGGTGTGAAGGGATGTCTGTTGGACTGGCAGCTTTGAGAACAAACTGACAAAGTTACAGTGACAGAAGAGAAAGTCCCTGGGAATGAGGAACCAAACAGCAGAAAAGGCAAAACCAAGCAAACAATAATGAAGATTTCAACAGATTCCCAAATCAGGACTGAAGGTGGAAAAAAAACCCACAGGAATAATACAAAAATTCATGCCTGCCAAAAGGAGTTAGCCTTCTTCTTTTATAGCATCTATGTGAAATCAACAGTATAATATCAGCTGAATGCAGCAGTTATATGTTTGCCATTTAGGATTTATGTCACATTGTGTCCTATCTATCAGCTTGGGCTTGAGAGCAGCTGCTACGACATAAATCACCACCAGATGTTTGCATAAAAAGTAGGAGGCWTTTTTTYTTTTTYTTTTTTTTTTTTTTTGGGGGGGGGGGTGTGAGGAGGTGTGAGGAATAGAAAGTGTATGGGATTTTAAAAAGATTTAAAAGAAGACAGAAATCAGTCTTTAACATTTTGTATTATTCTCAGCCTTCAGAGGACAAGCGTCTGCAAAGTTTTATGTGCCAACCAGCTTTTTGAAAGCAGAAGGCAACAACTGTGCAACCTCTGTTCTGAAACTGCAAACAGCCAAGGAAGAGCATATGCAGTTGTTAATGGATCATCTTTTTTGTGGATAGTGTCTATGACATAAGAGTGGATAATATTTGCTGAATACTCCAGAATAGCAGCAGGGAAAGAAAGCTGTTACTGTTACCATTGCTACCTAAATAGCTGATCATATAACAGTTTTTATGTGTTCACTCAGGCTATGACTCTTTCATTTGGTTATTGTTGATTTTGTTGGTTCTGTTTTGGTTTCTGTCCTCTTGCTGTTGCTGTTTGTTGCAGAGGAATTTGGAGCTCAGAAATGCCTGTGCCCTACATATCTGTCCTGTATATGCCACAAACTTCTTATCTGATCTAAACTTGGTAAAGATGCTAGCACTTAGTTTACTGCTATCATTTGTTGCTCTGGTAGGTGAGTTAGAAGTACTTTGACAAAACATATGGCCTCAAAGCTAGTTGAAGCTGATCAGAATTTCCATCTGAATTTAATGTGCCTTGGGTTTAATTCACCCAGTGCTGCCTGAAAGTCAGACAGTGCGAGCCAGTCATTGGTCTCCCTAGGTGGTCAATGGAGTGATAAGCACCTTCCTCCTATTCATCTTTTTCCACTGACTCTAGGGGAGGATTTAATTTCTAGGTGGCTGTTACATGAGATGAAGCTCATGCTTTGTAGGCCCGTTCATGAAGACCACTGTTTAGACAACTGCCTGTACAAGGTACTGAAAAAGCCTGTAAATAGGTGGAGACAAAATATATCTGTAATGATATCTTCCATCTCCCTTGCTCTGTACCTGACGTGTTAGTATATAGCTTGTATTCCTGCTTATGTTTATTAACAAAATAAAACTTTGTTAAGGAAGAAGAGATACGTCAGGGTGAAATGATAAAACTGTTACTGCACGATTTTACAAATTGCACTGTTCTATGTGTGCTCCATAAAATCCCAATAATTATTTGTACTCATCTTGACCTATCAATAAACATCAAAACAAAACTATAAATACATCTTCACCTAATTTGAAACATAGCTGTTGTACTCAACTGTGAGAAAATTAAGGTGCTGGTAAGTATTTCGTTACAAATAAAGGGGTTTGTGCTGTAGCTAATTTTTTCTCGAGACTCATCTAGACTTTTATCTAGACTCATTTAGACTTTCTCCCTATCCTTCCCTTTAACAGACAGTGGAGCTAAAACAGAGGTTAACTCTGGCGACTATAGTTTTCAACATTTGGGGATGAGTTAGAACCGAGATCCACCTTGTCCAACATGGGGTACCCTTAGTCCTGTAACACGATGGAAGGTTGCACATAGGGATTTAACAGACATTTGAATGGGTACATTTAAGACAGTTTTGACTAATCTGTTCTAGTACTACATACATTTATTTACATTTGGACAATAGAGTTGTTTTCTTGAAACTACAATATCCCATTCTGGCATCTCATGATGGTGTTTCCCCTATGTGTACCTTTTCATTTTTCCCCCTTTCTACACTCCTATACTCCTATTCTCTTGTTTAAACATGGGCATGATTTTAACCCTATAATGTTTGACGATTTGGTCAGAGATGGAGGAATTACAAGAAAAACACGGTTCCCATTTTTGTCTCGTCTCATTCAATCCTCTTGCTGTTAGTGGGCAGCTGTGACAGTGAATAGCACCCAGACTGCTGAGTGCTCTCCTAGGCATGGGCAGCTGATTTCATGGCTTGAAATTTGTAGTTTTTTCTATGGTCTTGGCATGAATGGCCCTTCAGACTAGAACTGCTCTGACAGTAGGATTGCATTTAGTTGCAGGAAGATGTTCAGCACTTCAGCCCCTTTATATGGCTATTACTGAACATCGTCTCTTAAACTGAGTTGCAATGTTTCTCTTCTTGAAGGGTGCTATAATAAAGAAGCAAATTGCAACAAATGTTCACAAAAATAATTGGTTCTTCTGGGCAGCAATGGCAGGGGGCAGAAGAGCTACTTATGTCAAGTAGAGCTAAGATTGCATTCAGCAGCTGGCTTCATAAAACATGTATAAAATATGTGGTAAAAACACAGGAAGACCCACAGGATTCCACAAGTTCCACCACAGGAGTCCAGCACTGTTTAGCAGAAACAGGTTATTTAGACATTGCTTCTACTGCAGGGAGAAGAACAAAGGAAAGGCCAAGACACAGTCTTCATTTCCTGCATTGGGTCTATTAAACGTTAAGCATTTGTTTTTCAGATGCAGGAGTAGTAGCAGACAGCAAGAATTCTGTATAGATCTGCTATTCATCCAGTAAAATAATAGTTTTTTCAAGAATTGAGTTATGTAATATTCTGTATTTACTTTTTGATTAAAAGAATAAATTATAGGCTATTTGAGAGCCAGTATTAATCTTTCTTATTACTTGTTCCACTGAAAAAAAAATTAAAATAGCTAGGAATCTTTTCAGCAAATTAAATGACCCTTTTTGAGAATTTTATGTCACAGATAAACTGTGAAATTAGCCATTTTTTACCTTAATCATTCTTCCAGTTTGCCAACAGTGATTAATACAGCACCTTAATTATCCGTGTCCCAAGAGTTTCATATCAGTTACAGAAGATCCATAGTTTAAAGCGAAAATTTGATAATGAAATAGTCACAATTTAGCTTTATTAACAGAAAGTGAGAGGTTTTTTTCTTTGATATGTATGTGTGAGGGGGAGAGAGAGTGTTATCAGGATTTGAAAGCTAAAAAAAGCATTCTAAAACATGAAGGAACAACCAATTTAGGGGGTAATGTTTTCAAATCTATGGTTTTGTTTTTCACAGACGCTTGTCTCTCTCACCAAGGGCATCTCGCTTAAAGTTAAGGTAGACACATAATAAACACAAAGTGTCAAAAACTATATTTATACAAAATTTAAGACTCTAATGCCAGGAAAAACGAGCCACGTTGTCTCAAGTGTATAAGACATGCTAAAGCTCCTTGTCTCCAAGTGTTTTACTGCTGTCCATGACCAGCTGAATCCCTTCCTTTGCTAAGCCAAATACCTCAGCCTTCATCTGGGTCTATCTGAAAAGCCTTAGGCTATCCGAGACATTCATACAGAGATGACAGGTATAATACAGAATTTATGCACACCATTTTGGAGTAGCAGCTGAAAGCCAGGCCAGGCCATCGCATAGCACCTAATATCCCATCCACAGCAGAGAAACAATGCCCAAATAATTTGCAGAATATTACTACCATAATCACAAGTAGTGAGACCACTTCTTTCACAGAAGGAGTTGTGGACTTCAGTTGTCTTCATCTAGAAGGAATGTGAACCTGAAAGCTGCCTATCAATCCAATTACTGGATAGACAAAATGGAAGCATGTGTCGTATATCCTACTGAAGATTGGCAACTGATGAATCAGGAATATGAGAGTCATGGACTTAGAAGGATGACTGTTGAGAAAACATGACTCTCTATCTTAATGACTCAAAGACTTGCTTGGTAAGAGTTAAATTGATCTTTAAAGTATTTATTTATTTCAGGTGAAGTAATCATGAGATTATTACAAAGCAAATCAGGATAATCATCACCATGTCTTTTGTTTAAGTATAAACTGAAAGTACACAAGGCTGTTTAAAACTTTGAATCCCAGCTTCAAATGAGCAAGAAGGCAAAAGAAAAGGCTAATAAAAATTTGACTACTGCTATGTCTTTTAAAGACAATCCTTGTGTCTGTAGATCAGTTAAGATGACATTACAATAAAACAAGGAGTTCTAGTGAGCAGCTATAGATAAGGAAGGACAAAACAAAACTGACAGAAGTTACTTGACTTTATCTTACTATAAAATTCTACTGGTTTATACCATTTATTTGTCCTTGTCTGTGGTGGAGTAGAGCAGAGCAGATGTTGAGGGAGGGCAGGGAAAGGGACAGAGGGTGGAGAATTCAGTGTGTTAGATTCTGCATGGATGGGAATGCAATATCTTCCATATATACAGAAGTATTATTATAGCAGACAACTGTCTCATACAAAACCATGTTCACCATGGGAAAAAAACAAACATGGAAGCAGAAATTTAAAGCTCCTTAAGAATATCAGCTGTTAATTCCCATGGACTGGGAATCCAGAGCTTTAGGAAATGACTGCTATTTCATGTGGCTAAAAAATTGGAGGGCATCCAAGTACAAATATTTGGCTGATGCCCCATGGGTCAGATGTGTGTGTGGGACAGAGAAAGAGAGAGAGAGAGCATTCTGAAGAGGTTGCAGGCTAGTTGACATGTGCAGATGATATGCAGGAAAAAGCCATTGCCCAAACAAAAGGAAATTTTTCCTTTTGATGATGCAGTAGAGCCACTATCAGCAACTATGAGGAGGTGCACTAAAGGACTCTACCCAGAGGCATATTTTGTTTGTTGGGAGACATTGACTGCTTTCGGATGTGGTATCTGAAATAAATTCCAGAAGGAGCCAGAAACAAGCATGCCTCCTTCAAGAAGTAAGAGGTATTCCTTCAGAAGAGGAGTGTCCAAACATGATGGAAGAAGAACTGTAAAGTCCATAGTCACCATGCAGAAAGAATCCCACCTGAGTTGCATACACACACACACACACAGAGGTCCATTATGGCATGTCCCCTATTTCCTCAGCACCTCAGTATATTACAATCTTCATCTTACTCTCTGGCCCAATAATCAGGCCTGGCCATGATAACAAAAGTGCTGTATTCACTTGCGGGTGGTGTACCCTTGACATGACTGCAAATTTCAGACAGTCAGACACAGACCCCTGTCACTAACAATCATTTTCACATTCTGTTATTGTTATTATCAGAAAGGAGAATTGTACTCATGGATGTGGGTGATACCTCTTCCAGCAGAAAGCATTGCATTTTCATTGTACTTTACCTTAATTTCTGATCACTGATCAGAGAAACTAGAAGAAATTTAAGAAGTCCTTTATGTGTATCTTGAAGATGTTATTTGTAGTACCCCAGTGAAGCATTTGATTTCAATATAATGAACTCAAAGGACTGATCTTCGTGTGTAGAGTCCATAAGTCAGATGATAACAATATGAGCTGCCTGTGAACTCAGTGCATTGCAGTATGTATTCAAAGTGCTTTATAAAGATCAGCTTTGCGGGTAAAGAAAAATGGGTCTTGGTAAAGAACCCTACTGAAAGAATGCTGAACACTTTAAACACAACCAAAGTTTTCACTGAAATCAGAGAAAGACATAATACAAAAGAAGGGGCAGATATATAAAGAACCTAGTACTCAGAACTTGATTGTCATAGCTGTACTAGAAGTGCCAAACTCAGTAAAGAAGCAGAATGGCTATGCAATGAAGACTTCGATCAGAGGGTAGAAAGAGTTAAAGTGACTGATTGCAGCAAGCCCATGGGGAGCTCTTTGAAAAGTGAGCACAAACGGAACACACCCTGCTGCAGTTTTTCTGTGATTGTGTCTCTAATGCATTAAATCTCAATAGCTCCTCTGACACACAGCTCGTAGAATGAGACATGAACATTTTCTTTCTTCTTACTCAAATTCTTTGGAATTCCTATTTCATTTTTCCACCTACTGCTGTAAAAATGTAACATAAAACATACAAAGGTTTACTGTGCTACACTATTTTGTCATTTTATTTATCTTCATAATGTAGCCTCAAGATTTGTTTAAAAATTGTGCTCTAGTGGATTTGTACAGTTGTACTATAATTTTAGGTTAACTCTGATTTACAGCTGAAATTGGGTTTCCATTTAATTGGAGGGGAAAAAAAATATCACTAAAATAGTAAGTGCTGTCCAAGGAAATTATATTTGTTGTCTTTTGTTCTGTCTTTATAATTATGCTTCAAAACCAGATCCGAAAATAACCAATTACTCATAACCCTTCATTATATCAAATGCCTTCATTATGTTGATAATCAATTTTTCCAGAAGAGACAGATTTTAGCATTTCAGAATCACCTAGAAAGTGTCACAAGTCTTCATCAGTGGGAAAATGTTAAACTTTTAAGTATCCAAACCCATTCAGTACACCATGAATCAAATTCTTAAATCTTTCCTTTATGACAGGTATATAATGCTTCTCTACAGTGACAAAAATAAAATCAATAAAAATATTGATTTTTTAAATGCTCTTTGACCTATTTCTCTCATTTCCAAATATTATTAAATTCCATATGTAATTTTTACTGATAGCAGCATTGGCACAGTAATTATTGTATATGAGGCTTTCACAGGAACTCACCAGTTTATTCTTCTTCCAGAGAGGTATTTCACATGCCTCTGTACTGGGTTTCTCTAATGTAATCACTATGGACTAGATAGAGATTACAAGGATGTTGCCCTGCCTAATGAACAACCTTTATGATCACCACTGAGGAAACATTTCAAGGAGGAAATTGAACCACAATTTTCTTGATATTTCTTCCTTTAACTCCCAACAAGGAATCAAAAACTTTCAGGGTAGCCAGCATTTATCCTTCTTGCTCTCCTTTGGGAAGTGAGTAAATATACTGCATAGGAACTGTCTCTTCATCTTCACTACCCAAAATACTTTCAAAGTTCAGAGCCTTTATAGGGGATTCCTTGCTTCTATATTCTTCACAATCTTCAGATTTCTTGAAGGTTTCCGGAGGAAAATGTGTTTACCTAAATTTACATCTGCACCAGACATACTCATTCCTCCTGATAACTGAAAAATTTTCTTTTGTTGGGAATGACCTAAGAGGCCCCTAAAAGTTTGCTATAAATTGTGTGCTTAAATTAGGTAGACTGGATTCCACCCACTTACTTCTATGGGTTTATATCTATTAAAAGAATGAATGTTGTTTTAGTCAGTTATTAAAATGCTAATTATATAGTACAATATTCTAATCTATTACAAGACTACACTGACATGTCTTTTTTATTTGTCCAAGTTTAGTCACAAGGAATGTGATACTATCATCCATAAATGAATAAATTCCTACAATTTTAAAATCAGTAAGCCAATCTATTCCCACTAAAACCAATGCATATCTCAGGAAGACACAGTATTCTAGAACTGCAATTAATTTAACTGAGAACAGTGTTGTACATCCATCTTTTCTAACTTCCCTGAATACAGCTTAGCAGCTATACTCCACTATTTCCAAACATTCTTGTTAGTTCCTTTCTAGCTTGTCTGTGTCTGTGAAGCATCACCCTTTCCAAAACTGGGACTGTGACAGAACTCTAAAAAGTGTGTTCTCTGTAAAGTGAGAAACAACGGAAATGTTAGACCTGTCATTCTACTTGCTCCCCTGCCTTCTGTGAAGTATATAACCTAAGCCCCAAAATCTCACTCACCTCTTTGTTCAGCGGCCTGCCTCCCATAACTGTAATGTATCACCTAATGCTCCAAGCAGAAAACCATAATAAATAACTCCATTTCTCAAGCACACTGGAACTTTCTCAAATCAGAGTAGGTCCCAAAGCTTACTACAAGCCACAGCTTCTACTCCAATGCAAAGGATATTTCTACATTCTTTTCTGCCATATAAATATGTAGAAGTAACCAAATGCTTATTTAAACAAACAAAAAACCGAATGCTTTCCTACACCATGCAGTGCAAATACACTTATTTCAGGAGTGAGTGGTAAAGGTAATTAATTGTTTGTGACCTGCTATTCAGAATAATTAATTGTTCTGTGAAGCATGGAGTTCAATATCATTAAAGATATTTAAGCGTCTGACGTGGATCTAAATAATCCTCTGAAGATCTGGACTTAAGGTTGTCCCTCAGGCAGTTCATCTTAGCCAAGCTCTATCTCACACGACACTGGGACATCTACAGCCAGAGTAATTACCCAGAGGTTCACCTAGCTGTATGCATTGTCTGCCTACATCTGGCTATGAACTTTTGGCTCAAGTCACTTGACAAGTCACTGACAAAAGATAGTTACCTCCAGAGAAAAATTCATCTCATGTCTCCTTTGGGACTAATTGTGCTGTAAAAAACTCATGTTTCTCTTCACAGATTATAAAGCCATATGGCCAAATATAGTCATCAGCTTTAGACATCTGCATCCCAACTTTGTTACCCAAAGAACTTTCAGAAATGTGTTATGAACTTTCTATGAGAAAATTAGAGATGCTTTGGCAGGACTGTGTGAGGAATTGAGGGCTGATGCTGACTGTACCCCCACCCCCGCTCTGTAAATACATATCTTAAGCCTACCAAACATCTTTTCAGAGCACTAAATTCACACTCGAAACAGTAACTTTCCTTCATTTTATCATTGCTCATATTGGTGTTTGCCACCCTTCCTCTTAGCTTCCTGCCAGTGATTAAACTTTCAATTATTTCAACTATCCTGTATTATTCCTCTGATATTTTTTATCAGTAYGTAGCTCATAATTCATAGGCTCCTGGTATGTTCCTTCTGACCTGAGCCTGCTGTGGTTCTTACTAGTTCCATCATGATATTCCTTCACACATTATTTGTTATTACTAGAATTTCAGCCACAAATGTAAAAATTAGCCAAATGAATTATAGTTCACCTTGGCAGTTTCTTCGTATCTCCCCTTTTTTGTAAACAATTTTTGCATTCCACTTCCAGAAGAAGTGTCTTTTACTCTCCGTGGAGAAATAATTCTAGTTTTGAGAAGCAATTTTACATAGACATCTTGTCGTCAATAAGTCTGTTTTCTACTGCTTTAACCAGCTTTTCCAGTGAATCTGTTAGAGATTCTTATACTCAAGGCTGAAAAATTACTAACTTTCTTTAAAAAGTCATAAGGGGATGGTATCCATAATACCAACTATTTTGTAAATGGGCTGTGTACCAACTTAAAAAGGCAAGATTGAGTCTTCTCCTGATCATATGGTTTCAAACCTCTCTTGCACTGGTTTAAATTTCACTGTGGGAGATTCATACATTTAGCTCATTAGTCTTGTCTCTTAATTTCGCTTAACAACACATGGTTATTGAGCAAGTGACTTTCTGGAGGGGTTTTCTTTATTGTAAATACTAACTTCATAGAATCATAGAATCATAGAATAGTTTGGGTTGGAAGGGACCTTTAAAGGTCATCTAGTCCAACCCCCCTGCTGTGGGCAGGGACATCTTCAACTAGATCAGGTTGCTCAGAGCCACGTCCAGCCTGACTGTGAATGTTTCCAGGGATGGGACATCTACAGCCTCTCTGGGCAACCTGTGCCAGTGTTTCACCACCCTCATCGTGAAAAATTTCCTCCTTAGATCTAGTCTAAATCTACCCTTTTAGTTTAAAACCATTACCCTTTGTCCTGTCGCAACAGGCCCTGCTAAAAAGTCTGTCCCCACCTTTCTTATAAGCCCCTATAAGTTACTACTTATTAAAGTAATAACTGAAAGGCTGCAATAAGGTCTGCTTGAAGCCTTCTCTTCTCCAGGCTGAATAACTGCAACTCTCTCAGCCTTTCTTTGTAGGAGAGGCGTTCCATCCCCCTGATCATGTTCTTGGCCCTCCTCTGGACCCACTCCAACAGGTCCGTGTCCTTCTTGTGCTGAGGACCCCAGAGCTGGACGCAGTACTGCCGGTGGGGTCTTACCAGAGCAGAGTAGAGGGGCAGAATCACCTCCTCGACCTGCTGGCCACGCTGCTTTTGATGCAGCCTGGGATACGGTTGGCCTTCTGGGCTGCGAGCGCACATTGTCAGCTCATGTCCAGCTTTTCATCCACCAGCTTCCAAGAGTGGAGCTCACTGTAGCTCTGCTGGCTACAGATTTTCCCTGCAATACTGTGTCTCCTATCATTCTTCTGACTCTGATACAACCTCTAACACTTCTCTCTCCTTACTAGCTTAAGGTTGTCTCCAAGTAGACTGTTTTAGCTGCCTGGTATAAATGATGGAGAGAAGTGACTGCATGAGAGTCAGACATAGATTGCAAATACATGGTTGCATTTCAGTTCACATCCATGATACACTGACTCCAGTCTATCACTCATTGCTCTTAGTGTCTTCCTCTTGTAAATTCTACCAGGCCATATGCCAGTCATGACTCCTCTACAGCATTTGTTTTCCTTGAATTTCTTCCTGCATTCAGGAGTATCTCTGGCAGAAATCCCCCCACAATACTGATATTTTTACTCTCCTAATTCAGTTCTACCATCTTCTAAGCTAAATGTTTCAGCACTTCCAGTTTATTTGACTCATTTGGTTTTTGTATACCATACAAATAATTTGTCTTCATTTTCAAGGCTGTCTTACATTTTTCTAACTCTACCTGTCTCTTTCACTAATGCAAACTTTAGAATCTATTTGCTGAATTTTCAAACATCTTCATACTTTCTCCTAGTCTGGCCAGGCTTTGGAGGAACCCAATTTAAACAACCGCAAAGCTACCTCAGTATTCAGTATTCGTTAAAATCCAACTTGAGAAGTTTCTTTTGCTGAGAGCTGTTAGAAATAATGACTTATCAATAGGCAGCAGAGCACTGACATAATTTCTATCAGGTGTTTCTGTTATGATCTATATTGCCTAGTTGATTTATATGAATCCTGGACATTCTTATCTGTCTGTGCGCATCCTACTTTTGTTCCCTGAGACAAATTATCTGCTTTTTTATTCAGAGAGTGTGGTTTTGGTTTGTGTCTATACAGTGTCTACTATTAGTCCATTAATGGACATCACAGCCATCAAAATGATGACAAATTTTTTACAGAAGCTATGTTTGGCCATTAATGTAGGAGGTGAGACATTACTAGGCATAGTTCATTATATATTAAGCCAGAGAACAGTTTATTATATTGCTTAAAATGCAATATGTTACAGATCTCACTAGGACATCAAAATTAAAAAAAAAAAAAGTTTTATTCAGAGTAGAAAATCCACCATCTGGGTATTGATGCTATGATTCTACTGATAACATCTATTATAATCCTCTAAGATGCATTTGTCAGTATGAAAGCATGAATTCTTATAGATTTTTGTGCAGGGCTTTTTCAGATTATACACTAGACTTAAATTAAATCCATTACTTATTCCTGCTCTTCAGGAGCTAAAAACAAGTCCTCAATTTCTTTTCTGTCACTTGTTGATGTTCAGAGTTTCAATGAGCAATGTTCATATGATAAATGTGAGCTAACGTTTTACTTGTACTTATTTGCAACTACGTAATGCAAGAAGGCTCCCATTTTCTAACGCTAGTCTACTTTTACAAAGTTCTATATTCAGGCCTGTGGAAATACCAAGTTAGCAAAATCTGCCTCTTTACACCTGTGTAATGCTATCTTCCAATTAATGTGTCCTGCATTGTCATATAAGGAGGCATAATTTGATTAGGTGGTAATGTTATGTCCAACTGCATCAGTTTGAACTAATCAAAAACTTCAATAATACATGAATTTCCTGCCCTTTACCTTCCTTCCGAAAGGAAGACCATTTGGTCTTTGTAATACGTGCACTGAATTTGAAAAAGATTCCCAAACAAATGTTCCCAGATGGCTGGCTCTACTGTTTAAAAGTAGTCAAAACAGTCAAAGCAGTCATTCAATAAAAAGAAAAGACATTTTCCTTTTGGAACTGCATTTGCATGCATAATTGGAACTCCTGTGCATTTTCATATGCAGTGGAGAATGTTGTGGAAGAGACTTTAATTTATTTTGACAGCTCGATTGTATTTGGAAGATACCAGGAGGAGATGTCCGAGAAAGTTAAACCACACAGAAGGTCAGGGACAAGAGCTAACAACTGATAAATGCTTCTTTGACATTCCCAAGGAGCATCAGACTGTGAGAAGCATAGGACTACAAAAAGGAAGAAACTCAGAAACTGATTTACCTTTTTACCTTTGTCACCTCACCTATTAGACTGATAACAGCTCAGATATCTTGGAGTTACAAGTAGCAACACACGAAGAATTAACAATTGTGATAAAGTCACTATAGACAAGATTTAGCACCTAATTTTAGGTATGTAATAGTCAATTGTCGAGGCTCCTCATGTAGCCAATGGACGGAGAGCTACTTCCTGAGGGTGATTCGTTCTGTCAGTCTTGGACACCCAGATGGAATCAACCTGTGGGTACTTAACTCTCTCTATTAGATGCAGCCTACATAATTACAGTATGTAGCCCAAAGACTTACATATCAGATTTCTTGGTGAGATGAATCCTTATATGATATCATCAAGAGACACTATGAAAGCAAATAAAAATGTAAATGCAAGACAAAAATGGGACTCCAAAAAGTCTTTTGCTGGGAAACAGGTTTGATGAGAGATGAAATCTTCCAAGAAATACTTCCTGATTTCTCACTTTTAGTTTCTCTTGAGCACAGGAATTCCTTTGTCCTAAGGGGATGTTTGGAAGGTTAAAGAATGGGATTATAGCCAGAATTTGAAGATAAATGATAAATTACGTAGTATCTACATTAACCTCTGAAACGTGTAACATAGGCTGTCTTTACTGTCAATGGAAAGAAATAGACCCTAAAAGGATGTGAGTCACCTTACTTATTTTAGATGTCTACCTTAGGATGAGGTGAATTGTTACTTAAAAGAATCTGTTTCTCCCCACTGACTATAAAAGAAGATAAGGATAACTACTTTAGGTGTAGACCTTTAAAGACACCTTCCCAACAGGAAGGCGACTAGCTAAAATTATCCATGAAATAGCAGTTTTGACTTCATTTCTCAGATGTCCTTACTTTGAAGGAACAAAAGGCATACAAGAAGAAAAAGTTCTTAACAAAGATTGCTACATAATATCTTTTTGTTTACATTATTGAGCATACAGAGGAGACAATGAAGTGGTTTCACTTAGGTTATTAAAGTCAGTGGATTTTTGAAAGATTAATTTGCTTTTTAAAAATCCTGCCATAATTTAYATTAAATATTAATGACCTTACATCAAGATTAAAGGTATGATAAAGGAAGAAGTGGTATTAAAGCTGATAAGCCACCAGTGATTTGACTTGAATTGTAATTGGTATTTTCAGGAAACAGAGATATAAAAAGCAATAAAACATATCTTACACATGAAACACAGAGATTTTCAAGTTCACTTTTATTATTATTTTTATTATATATTGTTTTACAAATTTCTAAAGTGACTAATAGCAAAGAATTAAGCGTTCATGTTATAGTCTTATCAATATATGACCTTAATGTTTTAGCTAGGAGCTCATGCCTTGCCGGAATGTGGAGTGTAAGCAGGAACAAAGTCTTGGTTTGCAATGCATTTGGAATAATGTGTGGATGTTATTAAATATACCCAAGTTAATGACACATAAGTTAGAAAAATATAAAAAAAAATCATGAAATAATTTTTCATCAGAAGGTATATTTCCATCCAGACTGAATTTACTTATTGTTCTATATTTAAAAAAAATATTAAATAAATCTTTCTTATATTCTTCATCAGTGTAGGGCTGGGGTATTTTTTGTTGGGTTTTTTAAATTTTTTTTTTAATCCAACATCCATAGCCAGGTTTGTTGATGTAGTACGCTTGCAAGTGACTGTGGAGCAGCCCAACATACAGCAGATTTGGGCTCTTTGTCCTGTCCTATCAAATGGCATGCTCAACTACCTGCCGCTGACATCTTCGTTCCCTCGTGTCGGTGGATAAGTGAGCAAACACTGTGTGCTCTCATAGTGTTTGGTTTGCATATTCTATTTACACAGAACCCAGTTCACTTTGCTTGTAGTAAGGCTTTTGATACTGTCTCTCACAGCATCCTTTTGGACAAGTTGTCCAACTGTGGGATGAGCAGATTCACGGTGTGCTGAATGAAGAACAGGCTGAACAACAGGGCTCAAAGGGATGTATGGGACTACATCTGGCTGGCAACCGGTCACCAGCAGTGTTCCTCAGGGCTCAATCCTAGGATCTGACACCAAGTTGGGCGGGAGTGTTGATCTGCCTGAGGGTAGGAAGGCTCTGCAGAGGGATCTGGACAGGCTGGATCAATGGGCCGAGGCCAACTGCATGAGGTTCAACAAGGCCAAGTGCCGGCTCCTGCACTTGGGTCACAACAACCCTGGGCAACGCTACAGGCTTGGGGAAGAGTGGCTGGAAAGCTGCCCGGCGGAAAAGGACCTGGGGGTGCTGGTCGACGGCCGGCTGAACATGAGCCGGCAGTGTGCCCAGGTGGCCAAGAAGGCCAACGGCATCCTGGCCTGTATCAGGAATAGTGTGGCCAGCAGRAGTAGGGAGGTGATCGTGCCCCTGTACTCGGCACTGGTGAGGCCGCACCTCGAATCCTGTGTTCAGTTTTGGGCCCCTCACTACAAGAAGGACATTGAGGTGCTGGAGCGTGTCCAGAGAAGGGCGATGAGGCTGGTGAAGGGTCTGGAGAACAGGTCTTATGAGGAGCGGCTGAGGGAGCTGGGGTTGTTTAGCCTGGAGAAGAGGAAGCTGAGGGGAGACCTTATTGCTCTCTACAACTACGTGAAAGGAGACTGTAGAGAGGCGGGTGTTGGTCTCTTCTCCCAAGTAACAAGTGATAGGGCGAGAGGAAATGGCCTCAAGTTGTGCCAAGGGAGGTTTAGATTGGATATTAGGAAAAATTTCTTCACGGAAAGGGTAGTCAGGCACTGGAACAGGCTGCCCAGGGAAGTGGTGGAGTCACCATCCCTGGAGGTGTTCAAAAAACGTGTGGATGAGGTGCTTCGGGACATGGTTTAGTGGGCATKKGTACTGGGTTGATGGTTGGACTCGATGATCTTAGAGGTCTTTTCCAACCGTAATGATTCTATGATTCTATGATTCTATGATTCTATCTGTTCTGTTCAGTATTTTTATCAATGATCTGGATGCAGGAGTTGAATGCACAGTTAACAAGTTTGCTGATGATACCAAACTGGGAGGTGCTGTTGACTCTCTCAAGGGACAGGAGGCCTTGAAGTGGGATCTAGATAGATTGGAGCATTGGGCGATCATTAATGGCATGAAATTTAACAAGAATAAATGCCGACTTCTGCACCTGGGACAGAGTAACACTGGACAGAAGTATAAATTGGGAGAGGAGTGGCTGGGGAGCAGCCCTGCAGAGAGGGATCTGGGGGTGCTGGTTGACAGCAGGCTCAATATGCCGTGTGTCCTAGCAGCCAAGAGGTCAAACCGCATCCTGGGGTGCATCAAACACAGCATAACCAGTCGGTCAAAAGAGGTGATTATCCCACTGTATTCAGCATTGGTACAGCCTCACCTTGAGTACTGTGTGCAGTTCTGGGCCACACCATTTAAGAAGGGTGTGAAGCTCCTTGAATGCATCCAGAGGAGGGCAACAAAGCTGGTGAAAGGGCTGGAAGACGTGTTCTGTGAGGAGCGGCTAGGGACTTTGGGCTCGTCTAGTTTGGAGAAAAGGAGGCTGAGGAGTGACCTCATTGCTCTCTACAGCTTCCTGAGGAGGGGAAGCAGAGAGGGAGGTGCTGATCTCTTCTCCCTACTATCCAGTGATAGGATGCATGGGAATAGTTCAAAGCTGCACCAGGGCAGGTTTAGACTGGGCGTTAGGAAGCATTTCTTTACCGAGAGGGTGGTCAAACACTGGAACAGGCTTCCTAGGGAGGTGGTTGATGCCCCAAGCCTGGCAGTGTTTAAGAGGCATTTGGACAATGTCCTTAACAACATGCTGTAACTTTTGGTCAGCCCTGAGGTGGTCAGGCAGTTGGACTAGATATTGTAGGTCCTTTCCAGCTGAACTATTCTAATCTACTCTATTCTATATAAGATAGGAAAACTTGTCTTTTGTGAAAAAATCAGAGGAACACAGGAGACATTCTATGCTCACTACAAATAAAACCCCAAATACCTAAAATGAAATTTCTATCTTCCACACCACATTTCTCATACATTCACTACTAGTGTTGCTTTTTGGAGAATTGAGAAATAGATACTTGGGAATCCTGCAGTAAAAGAAGAAAAGGAAATCTCCATTAGAAAGTACTGTGGAAGACAAGGCTCATGATATGTTCAGAGGTTTCTTTAAAATGGTGGCTATGTGGAGAAAAAAAAGAAAAAAAAAAGAAAGAGTCCAAGTAAACTAAGTACTTTTTGCTGGAATTGCTTGGTGGGAAGAAAGAAGGCTGGAGGAAGGAGATGGTAACAAACAAAGAGACAGAATGTGCACATGGTGAAGATACTGAAGAGAATTGTGTAAGAGACATCCAAAAAAACAGTCAGAAGAAAAATTTCTATAGTAAGCCAAGAAAGTTAACTGTTTTGCAATAGCTCTTGGAGGAGCATCTTGTTTACAACACCTTTGAAAGACCCCTCATTTTGTTCCCAAGTGGCTAAGTGGTGCATTGTTTCAATAACATTTTTATGGTCCAAGACTAAAATAACATTATTAATTTTTTTTATGATATCACAGATCTATGGGAGCACTTAATTACACTGCAGTAAGGAATCAGCATATTATTTTCCCTGCATAAATAGCTCTTAATTTGTCCATCTTTTTTTTCCCTCTTTTCCGAAAGTTGCTATTCCATCTGAGGCTTGGGGACATCAGGGCTGTTTATTATAATTCCAGCATCTTTTATTAATAGATGTGATGGATCTTCTTATTCAATGGAAGCTCTTCAGAAGACTACTATACTAGCATGGCTTAACATCTTGCTTAACTCAATAATTTTAAGAAGTCTCTTGCTGTTCTATTGGAATTAATAGGCAAGTCTATGGGAATGCCTACAAGATTTAATATTTCTAACATCAAAATAAGCTAGAGTAATATTCAGAAAAATGCAGAGAAGTATGCTGCATGATAACCCAGTCATTTTCATCTAGAAAAAATGAGACTGAACAAGTCTATGTGTAAAGGTAATTAAAGAAAAAGCAGCGCAGGTATTAAACAAGATGCAGGCTAAAGGTCTTTATTTTTGTTAGATCAAGCTTTAATCAGGCTTATAATTGTTTTTGGATACTAACCATATGGGTCAGCAGCAGACATAAAAATAGATTAGAGGTAATTCATTCCCCTGAACTGAGAATGTAATGTGTTGTGTTTTTGTATTAACATTAAACAAGGGGTAGGAAATGAAATGTCATTAAGATTAATGTTGAATTATGAGATGTGAAAGCTTTGATGTAGATCTGTGAAAGGATCCTGGGCATTCAAATACCACCCAAAAATCTAGCACCCACTTAAAAATAAATTTATGTCCAAGTTCTCAACCAATTTTTAAGAAACTTGTTTTCACTCCATTTGCCTAAAGGATCCAAAGCCAGATCAGAGCAAAAGGCAACTGAATCTGTTCTGTCACTGAACGATTGCTCTTAACCTGATTAGTTTCCTTTTTTTTCCAGATGTGCTTAGGAAGAAAAAAGACTAACTTAATTTGAGGATGAAAAGCAGAGGGCATAAACATCTATCTTTGGGGAAGAAACTTGAGGCACATATCCCAAATGAAGTGACTCCATACCCAGTAGCACTGAGAACCATAAAGAGTTTTGTGATTTAAGATGTCTTACTGTCTTCACATTTCTCAGTTGGCTAATGTAGGGGGATGCTTATTTAGCATGTTGTGGGATTGTTTGGGGTTTTTTTCAAATGTATCCAACATTTACATACTTAACCCTTTTCATACATTAGATGGGGAGCCTGRGTACCATTTTCAGCCACATGGACTCTATTTTTAAAAATCGAACTCTGAAATGATGAAACTTTCAGTAGAGATTTACTACCAATGGAAAAAAACACAAATTTTGCCTTAGTAACAAATAAAACAACATTGACTAAGAGCATTGAATTAATGTATTTTGTCAGAAGATACGAAGGGATGTGATAATACCATTTGGACACAGAGCAAGAAGAAGAAGAAGAAGAAGAAGAAGAAGAAGAAAGGGAAGAAGACAACAACGACAACACCAGCTTCAATAGAATTGCACTGAATTGGCCATCAAAGATTGCTGGATGGTTCTGTACAGCTGAATACAAAATAAACCTTACTTTTCAGGAAGGAGCACATCAGTAAATAAGATGAATAAAAAAACATGTAGTTCTGGATTTGGAAATACTTTAGACAGAATAAAAATTTTGTAGGATCTCTGCTTTAAAATGATCTGAATGTATCTGAATATATTTTTAACAACATATAACAGAAGCTAGTGCCAGTGTATCAGACTCCTGAACTACAGATAAAAGAATCAATTAATGAAGGAAGATGAAAGCAAATATTGCATTTAACATAGAGGTGTTTTTCAGTGATTTATATTAACTGTGTTTATCTAACTGAATGATAGTCATACAGGTCCAGTTCCTTAAGCCATTGGAGACAATGAAGGAAATTACAAATTGTGTGATGCAATAGGACATTATCTGCCAGACAGAGAAGCTGTTTATATATTGCCAAGTACAAAAATTACATCTCTCCTACACAGAAATGGAGAACGTGCTCTAAGTGCTACATAAAGTGCTACATAAGTGCTACCCCCAACCTCAAGAAATCAGCAGTTTCAGTGTAAAGGAGGTAACTTCCCTATGTAAGAGGCCTCACCTTAAAACTTTTCAAATGTGTAAATCTCATTAAAATATCCCAGTAATTATTACTGACCTGAGTAAATGTTACAGAACTGACTTCTGATACAATGGCGTTTTTCTAAAACCCAGTGAAGCTTGTTTCTTGACATGAATGGATTCTGAAAGAGGTCTTTAGTGAGTACTGCTCACTTAGCAGTTGTCTAAAAATAGGTAGGGAATAAATGTTAAGAATAAGAATATAAAGCATATACAGTAGAGTACCACCTCTTTGCTTTATACTCTAAATGGCCTGATGTTTCACAATAGCTGTCAATGAAGAACAAGAATAGAGGTGATTAAATAGTAATGGTTTTGATATAATACTGGAGAGAAGAATTCGATGTTATGATTGGCTATTATCATCTATTTCCCAGATAAGGGATTACTAACATAAGCAGAAAACCTCATCACAGTTTCTGAATATTAAGAGGCCACGGCAAACAAGTATAATAAAGACACACTTAGGGAGAAAGTGACCAAAGAAATCAAAAGCAAATATTATGGCTGCAACTTTATCAGCTCCTCCTATAACTCTTGTTATTTTTGAAGTATGCCTCCACTTCACTTCAATATAGCAGCCACTTATATCCAGGAATCATTTCTATCTGAATTGTCCAATGGGAAAATAAAGCTATAATTATAAAGCCTAAAGATATCAATTGAACACTTTATAATGACAAGATGTATTCACTATATTACAGACAAGCCTAAATGCCCTGCACCAGATATTTCTAACAGTACAGTATTTTACATATGTTTACATGCTTAAGTATGCTTCCCTAATTGAAATAAGTTTGTGCCATACTGATAAAATCCAAGGAATGATGAACACATATTTAGCTTTTGGGCCTTTAAACTGTACTGTCTACTAAGTAGGCAGCACATAACTTTGTTCTATTTGGAAGACAAAGCATGCAAGTTTGGCAGTTTTGCACATTTTGCAGCTCTCAATTAACGGTTTTGAAAAAGCTTTAAGTCTAACAAACGTTTAGAAATTATTTTTTCCAGGACTGTAATTTGAATAGCAAGAGATTTTTTTAATACACCTGTCAACTTTTATATAAAAGCCTTTTCCAAGTTGAGAATATCATTACTAATAACATAACCATCATAGATATTTTCTAATAAGAAGAACAGTTCATAACATGAAAAAAGAGGTGCATTCAAAACTGTGGAGAAAAAATTACAAAAGCCATGCAAGCAAATAATGCCATAAACGTACTTTAGCAGTCAAAGTAGAGCTAGAGAAATATGAAGAAAAATAATCCAGAACATTAAGATGTGATAAAAGGACCTAAAAGGTGTGGCAAATGATACAGTTATGTACAGAGACAGGTAATGTGTGACATGCATGTAGGACTGAGGTAGCTGAGGAAAACTGCTAGATGGTACTATAATAATAGATAAATGTATCAATTTATTTTTATGTGCCTTAGAAAGCAAACGCAAGCAACAAACATGAAAGAATCACGGAGGATATGTGCAGTATCAAGAGATATATTATTTTTCTAGAGAGATTCATTATGTTTATAATTTCCTTGGAAAAATGTGTTTCAGTGACTGTCTCAGTGTGAAATGAGAACCGCAATACAGTGCAGAGACTCTCAAGGATCTCACTAACCAGGAGGAAAGCTTGTCTTTCTCTCTGCACAAATGCCTGGCTGAATGTCTGTAAGAGAGATTTCCCATCATGTGAAAATTATTCTCTCTAAAGAGGAAAGTTTCTTTCTAATTTTCAAGACTTGCTACCTAATGCTCAACTTTGTGAAGTTTTTATATTGCATTATTCTCTTTTTTTCTTTCTTTCCATAAGGAAGCCCTCAGATCACAAAAAATAAATTTTGAGCAATTGTTCTAGCTAGACTTTTTGCCCTGGAAGTTTCCACTGACTGAAAGTAATAATCACAATATGATTAAAACCAGGAGTGATTCTGAATAATCTGTTCTAGACATGCCCGAGCAGGGGAAAGCAAGTCTACTCTCTATGTGAGAATTTTATCCAACTGTGCAGACAGAGTCATACGCAGGCAGGTTATAAATAATGTGTGAGGTCCACTCAAGTCCCAAAGAGTTAACTCTTTTCTTCTTTTGTACTAGTAAAAATGAGAGAAGACCCAGTCTTCTGCCACCATGGATGAAAGCCATCCAGTTCAGTGAAACCCTCTTTGGCAAAGCGATTAGTAAAGCAACTGTAGTTGGAATAGCTCCACTAGTCTCTGATATCTCTTCACCTTTTTGGTACCATTTGAGGACCTTTAGTTGCCTCAGAAATACAAAATGTGTTGGTGTTCAAATTATACTTAGAACATTCTGCACTTTTATGAATAAAGGGGGACAAGAGGTTTGCACCAGATAACCTCAGAAGGAAGAAAGAAGTTGTTCACTAAAAGTTCCAGAATTCAACAATAACTTCAACACTGCATTTTGGAAACCTGTCTGCCTAAKATTAAGTCGATATCCTAAAAATGTGTTATGCATAAGTGAAATAGCTCTACCTTTTTCCCCTTTGTTTTTGTTGTGGGAAAGAAGGTGGGTGGAGAACAGTTGGAGCTCACAGAACATATGTTGCTTCTTGCTATGTAGTGCAGCAGGAAACATTAATTAAGAAAACCAAAAAAAGTGTTAACAGCATCATCTAAAGTTTTGCTGTTTGGATTTTTCATATTATATTATCATGCTACACTGGGCAAAAMGTTTCAACATGTTCTATTCAGGCTGCTAGAAACCCTCTCCCACTTGGCCATAAAAAGGGCAATGTGGTCATCTTACCACCCTTGGGCTGAGCCTTCACCAAAGCTCTGACTTGGGCAATGAGACACTGGGAGCTAAAGCAGCCAAACAGACTAAGTCATGGCACTTTCAGAAATGCTTTGTAGGGTAGGTTGACCACAAACTATGAGCTATACCACTGGCTGCAGATGAAGTAGTTTGTGGCCTACCTGTGAAACCAGCTGCGGGACTGGCAAGGAGGGAGCTGTGGGGTTGCTGTGGTCCAGCCCACCACCTCCTTGCCTCCCCTTTCTACACTGAGTTTGCCCAAGCTGTTTCAGTGTGCTAACTGCTGGAAAACTATCTGCCTCCCCTTTTTTTCTGCCATCTTAGTTTTTTTTCAGCACAGGGTTGTAGCTTAGTCAAATGGAGGTGACGGCTGATGGTGGGGAGGAGTGAGGACAGTCCTCAGTCAGACTGCTCTGACTGCCCCCAGAAGACTCCCTGGTTAAGCTTCCGTCCAGTATCAGGCAGCTAGCTGTAGCAGGGTTTGAGGAAGTAGCTTCACAAATTTTTTTTCAGCAGTACTGCTAATTAGACACCCTCCCCTTCCTGGCCTTTCCTGCTTTTTCCCCCTTCTTAAGTTGTCATATCAGGTGTGCTGGTACAAGCAGTCTGTGCAGCTTTGCACACACCAGACCATGGTTAAAAATAGCCCCCAAAGTCCCATTTTTTTCAGTCTGGTGTTATAGGATAAAGTTATATGTATGTCAGATTTTGACAGTTCTCCCACTGTCCCAGCCTGCTACTTTTCGTTTTCAAGAGATAGTTTAGGTCATCTATTTTACAGTCTAGCTCCAAAGAACTGCTGCTCTGCAAAGTTCAAGGCAAGCTGTGAGCTTCAGCAGTAGGGCAAGACTTGACAAAAAGGAGCAAGAGAGGACTGGAGTGGCTTACACCAGTCTTGTGTCAAAGGCAATGTAATGTTGAACACTGCTGTTCATGCAGACTTATTTCCTACATTAGTTTAAACTAATATAAATAATGGAGAACTTAAGTAGCTGAGGTAAGGCTCTACCTTTGCTTCTACCAGTTTCATTGCAGAGTAGTCTTCTCTGGTGAGAGAGGTGTGAAGTTAAACACTAATATAGTATCCTAACCTTATGAACAAGGTTTTCCTATGCTTGCCTCTCAGAGCTTTCAGGCACTTTAAGCTTTAGATAGAAGCTGGGACGGGGGTTTCAGCATCTAAATTTTGGGCATAAGGTCCTTAAGATTCCTCAAGGATCATTTAAGTATTCAGTCTCTCTGCCTCTCTGCATCTCTGCATCTCATTTAATAGGAAATATGCTTTTTCTTGACAACACCTATGTGTAGGAAGGAGAGAATAATAATTAGTCCTGGTCAAACACTTGATGTGAGAACAGTGTTCTTTCACAATATGTTGATTCATAGAAGTCCAAATGTTTTGTGGAAACTTATTCATTTTACTGAAAAATTTTAACAAACTTGAAATTTTTTTAGATAGCATTAAAATATTTCCTTCTGACAAGGTCAAGGTACATTCCTCTGACTTTTGCATTTTGACGTTAATGTTGTTATGTATAATTAATATGAATATAAATAAAAGCTGAAGTGTTAAAATCAAAAGGAAGTACTATCTTGCATCAAAGAAGTGCTTTATTCTTATCAAAGTGAAGCACGACCATAATACCTTTTGAGATATCTGAAATCACACAGAGGGAAGTTTTGTTGATCAGAAAACATTTACTTGTATTCCTACTTTTCTTTCCACTCAGTCGAAACAAAATGTCAGAATGTTGTCTTTTCTCCCTGACTGCAAATTCTCCTATTATGTTAATACTGCTAGATATAATGCAGACAGTGGGCTCCACAGGTAAATAATGCAGTGACATCGTAGGTGTGGTTTCTGTTGACATATTGTGGATGTGTAGACAAGCTGCTTCTTCAAAACTTGTGGCAAAGCAGTTTGCCTCTGGGCATGTAATAAAGATTGCTCTTCTGCATCTTTTTTACATGGTTCCACGATTTGAAGTATCCTCCATTACAGCCTGATGCAACCAGTTACGCAAAGGTATAAAATAAGGAGCATCAGGTGGAGTGTCTTCTGCTGAAGGTCAATTGGATAAGGGCTCATCAGTTGAAGAAGAACCAGCTGATGGGCAGGATACTGCAGAAGTTTATAAAATCATGGCTGGCACAGAGAAGGTATTAGAAAATATTGGTCGCTGTTCCTCACAATACAAAAAATAGACAATTGATATAGAATATTTTTTCACACACAGCAAATTTAATTTGGGCATTTACTGCCATTCAATGCTTTACGTTACACAAGTATAAATGGTTTCATAAATTTTTAGAAAATGTCTGTCTTGGAGGAAATGTCTGTCAAGAGTTATTAAACACACCCAGGCAAATTCAGCCTCTGTCTCAGATAGGTAAGTTGATAGCTGGAAGCTGAGAGCAAATATTTTGGGAAACATTCTGCACTTAGCTTGTTCTTACTCTCTTTTAATAAGCACCTGCTACAATATGCCTGAAGAGTATATGGACTTTTGGTTGCTCTCAGTATGGTTCTTCTAATATTAAGTGGGAATAAAGTTCTTTAATACAGAAAATAAATTTTCAGTGTACCTATGATCACTGGATAGCCTGCATATATTTCAGAACCTCTCTGGCAAACATGAATGGTTGATGTTACTTTGGAAAACAAAATGCTATCAGCTTGTCTGTGTGTACCAATGATGAAACAGGAGTGACAACTTTTTATGTGAAGAAAAGGTTCCCTTTTTCTTCCTTGGTTGTTCTTAGCTAAATGACTGCTTCCCTTTATGCATCAAAGCAATCACAGGCATCTCTTGTGAAAGTATGCTTTTAAATGCATGATGTTATTGGACATCAGGATGGAAAACTCTCCCTTTTAGAAGCCACATGTACTTATGTCTACCAGAAGTAAACGAACAAAATCTTTCAGCAGAGACTTTAGTAGATAATTGTAGAGAAATTAGACATGCCGAGTTCAGTGGGCAGTTCACAGAAACTGCAAAAACATCCCTTTTCCTCAGGTTACAGCTGGTACAGTGTGAAGTTAGGAAAAAACCCTCTTGAATGCACTATGCTGTGCCAATTATCATAGTTCTAACGCTGTTCCAAGTAGTATAATTAGCAGTGCTAGCAAGGGCATTGTCTATGAGGTCAGTTTAACCATGTTGTGGCTGTTGTAATTACCAGCATACTTCTATGAAAATTAAACTCCTTGTACCATCTTCTGCCCCCCTATTCATCATGTCTTCCTCCTTCTTTCCAAATCTGCAAATATGAGCTCTCTAGTGAGTATGTGTACTTTTTGCATTTCTGTAAAGCTAAAATCAAAAGACCTTCTGCCTACTTTCTCTTCCCTCTTTGTGCAGGGGACTGAATTTTAAAGCTACTAACAGGGCATTTAGTTAGTAGGAACAACGGCTACGGAGAATGAGGAAAATGGCCCCATCATTGAAGCTAAAACTTCTTAAAAAGAGTGGTAAGTATCTCCTGGGTTGAGGAACCCTGTAACCAATCCTGTTCAGAAAAGTGATACCATGCCTCTGAAAACCAATGAAGCTGTCTGTTCTCATTACTTCATTGGGAAGGTTATTCTATAATCTCACTTCTTTAAGGTACAGGAAAGCCTTCTAATTTTCAATCTAGTTGTATTCAAGTAATAACCATTTCTTTTTGAAATAAGAAGCAATTGGACCTCCACAAAGGGCAGAATGGCAGTGCCAACAATTTCACTGAAGAGGTACACTTTTATGGCAAGGGGTTATTATAAAATCTTGTATACACAGTTTTTCTGTTTTCTTTCTGTGATTCTATTTTTTTCTTGTTTTGGTCAAAGTTCTTTTTTTTATATTATTTTTCTTTTGGAAAACCAGGAATAAGCTATTACATTATGACCTTTCTGTAGCATTTTCTGTTGGGACATTAATGGTAGGTTATTTATCATTTTGCTGGGAAGGAATAGATTTCCTGTCTCTTCTCTTGGGGAAACCTTGCTTTCACTTGTTTCATTGACTAAATGTGCTCATTATTTAGTCTCAAGTGTATGCCTGGGGTGTAGCCCCTGTAATGATTAAGTTTTCCTGGCAAATCAACACTATGGCAAATGTTTATGGTACTTAAATATGTCTCACAGTTCATTTATTTTTCTGTCTTCTCTTGATTAACTTCAAGCTTGCTTTTTCCTTTGTTTGTTTGTTTCTATATCCACTGGTGACATCTCAGCTGTAGCTTTCACGATTAATTGTCATTGTTGTGTATTTATTATCATAAGCACCCAGGACAGAGAAGCCCATTAATGAATAATTTCCTAAGGATAACTTTCACATGTTACTTGTCTTTCTATCATGAGCTTTGCAGGTTTTACAATGAAGCTAGTTGTTTAAAACCTTGCACAGTGAAAAAAAAATCTTTCACACTCTTCCCATATTCCTATCACATGCACGTTCACACACAATGTGCATAGAGTATTATTCTAGCATTCAGATCCACTGTTCCCAAGTACATAGCTATTTAACTCCTGTGCAAAACTCCTTTAAAAAGCTGGGCCTCATCCCTTCCCGGGAGCCAACCTACATTTTTAGTCATATAAATTRTTGGTTTGATTTAATGATGCAATTATTTTTAATAATTTAATGAGTAATGTAATTATTATCCATCTTGCAGTGTAGTAGTATGCCTTCCAAGTTCCCAGTTATCCTCCTGGTTAGGGATTAATTGTGGCCAATAGTGGATTAGCTATAAAGATCTTTGCTGGAAATTACTTTATAAAGACAAATCTTGATTTAACTTCCTGGCTCTTTTTCTAGTACTTTCCACCTTAGACTGACATTTAGTATTAATCTTTCTAAATTAGAGCCAAAATGACCAGTTGCTCCCGCCTGTCAGCACGACTCAGCAACAGCATGTAGGCTCCCAGATGTACAGTGCAAGCTTTCCGCGACGTAAGTATATGGCAATGACTGTATTGATAAATAACAGGTCCTGGAAACGAGCTTGCGTATGAAACCTGTAATTATCTGCGCTATTTAATTTTTAGCTCCCTCTCACCGGATTTCGGACCACTCTATCTACTTGACCACAGGATGAATCTGTTACAGACGGGACAAGCCTGCAAGGCTCGTGCATACCAATGGTGACTGTAGGTGCACACAATAATATTTTCAAGGATTCTTAAAGAGTGAAAAACAAAGAAACAGTGTTAGAAGGCAACACAGTAAAACAAATGTAGAGAAAATAGTTTTTCTTTGTCATTTTTCAGTTGAAACTCAAGCTACATATTCTTTAGTGTTGCATAAAATGTTAAGAGGTTTTGAAAGATTGAGACCGTAAGAACTGTAATACGCTACTAAATGTTGTTCAGGAACACAGAACAGAAATGTTCTATTCCCCCTTTTCCACATGAAAAGAATGAAGAGAAACTATTTTGAAGCGGAAAATTTAAAATTAATAAATACACAACTAAACAATGGAATTAACTGTTGCAGCATTGCACTCTGATCAATATTTATTGCTAATTGTGATAGAAAAACGGGTAATGATGTGTAGGAAAGAATTTTCTTGCAAAAGTTTATTTTTAATTATTCGGTGGTTAATTAATGAAAATTTTGGATTTGGGCCAACATATTCTTGGTTTTTATATTTTCAAAACACCAAGATTTTTCAGGAATGAAGACACTGGGCAAGATCAAATCTGACATTAAAATTTTTATTGCTGGACCTAAATTCTTCCGTAAGAGTATAGAAAGAAAAAGTATCAAACACTTTCAAGCATAACCTGCCTTTTTACTAGAAAAGGCTAGGATATTTTTCTTCTAGAAAGGTAAGCTTCATTGTTTCTTTGTTTTCCTATAACAATTTCAGCTTTCTTCTAAAAAAAGCAGTGGATTCTGACCAGTATTCGATGCAGATACAGAGATAAACTCGGTCCTGATCTGAAAGTAAAGGGCAGGAGATGAAGTTGTGTAACCATGATAGGGCAGCCATGCTGGAGAACCAAGATACGTCCCTCCCCAGCCCTGTAAATTATAACTGACATGTCAGGAAGGAATAATGATCAGTCTTATCCTAGATGGCCATTTCTCTATTTTCACTTACAGTTAGTAGATAAAAATATTTCAAAGGATTAGATATGAGCATGGGTACCATCTGGATCTCCACCAATTGAAGCTGATCCGAGCTGACACTACCATCATATAAAGACATCCCAGCTCTGTGCTGGTCTCTGTACTGGTCCTAATAGTTACAGCCATGTGGCAAAGTGAATCAGGGCTTGTTCCTGCCAAAATKAACCCAGAGAGGATAAATGTTTACTTTTTAGCCTGGGTCAAATCCATGACTGTTTTGCATCCCGTAAGAGTCAAGGCAGAAGTACCATTTTCATTGGGAGAGATAGCAAGTTAACCTGACTGTGAAACCACAGCTTAAGTAGCAGAAGGTTATATTGGTCATCAAGCCTTGAAATTGATTGAAATGTGAAGTGAAAATATCTATATATAGTCACAGTGTAATGTCTTAATATTACTATCTTGTGAGGGATCTCATGCTTTCCTCTGGAAAAAAAAAATAAAAGATTGTTGCACTTTTTAAAGAATATAGATTATTTGGCATCTTTCAAGCAATTTCTGTTTGGGATATGAGATTCTCAAATCCTATTAAATAACTAATTCCCCAGACTTCTGTGGTTTTGGGGTACAGTGAGACAGTGTACCTAGCATGAAAAGTAATCTTCATAGAAGCTTCTGAGCACAGAGTGTGCTCTGGTCAGGTAAGGCTAGACGAATTGATGCAACTGTACAGCCAAGAAACCTAACTGATCTAATTGCAGTTGCACAGCATAGATAACTTGATTAATCCAGAGCCATTTTTAAAATTATTCTAGGATATAAAACTTTTACCAAATAGGTTGCAAATATTTTTAGTGCAAAATTGTTAATACAAGCACCAGGTTTTCTTTCTTGTAGGAACTCAAGACTTGATTCAGTATAAATTTGGGTATTCACCAAAGGCCTAAACATACTATAGTCATTAATCAGAGAAAAAAATCAGTTACTAATGGATAAATCAACTTCATAACTTACGGGTAGAATATGCTAATACATTCTTATCAATGGCTGAAATGTAATATAGGTTTTCTCCAGTATTTCTTAATAATTATGTACTATTCTAAAACAAGAAATATATTTAACAAGCAGTAAGATTTTTTTGAACATGCTGCCAGTTATACATTAAAGAAACTCCTTAGCAATTTATGAAGAGCAGCATGAAGCGGGGAATAAATGGATGTTCAAGCAATCACATAATTGTAGCAATAATCAGGAGGAAGGTTTGCAATATAAAGTAGTTTCAGTAGAAAAGACCTTTTTCCAGAGTTGTTCTATCTACTTTACAAATTTGTTTTGTGTAAATTTGAATGGTGATGAAAATATTTGAAATCTCTTTTGCCCCTTGAAGACACTCATTTCTGAGATGTCTTCATTTTGAAAGGTTTTACAATACCCTGTAATTTCTATATATTGTTCTCTCCACCAGCCTTGTTACTTACCAATATTCCTAAAGAGAATTTGCTACCTTCTGCATAAAACACTACAGGAATTGACAACCTAGTGAAAAGTCCTTACTGACTAAAGCATATGACATTGTTTTTCCCTTTAAGTTATGAACAGAGTGCTTAGCGAAGGGTGAAGTCCAGTAATGGATTTAGGAACCTACACAGCAGCCTTTGAATCTCCTTGCTCTTAAAACATGGAGGCAGAATGTAATCTAAAACCCAGAGAGTTAGGCTTACCCTACAATGTATTTTACATTACACAGTCACTTCATAAAAAGCAAAACTAAAACTGAAGGAATAATCTTGAATCCAGGATTTCCTCCTTTCAAGGGACTAAGCTAAGCAACAAACTACAGAGTATGCCTTCCTTTGGACTTCCCCTTTCCTAGCCCCACAAGTCTTGCATTAACTGCTGAGGATGAAAGACAGGAAGGAGATGAAGACCGTGATCTATTCTATCCTTCGGTCATCATTACCTATTCTTTAATTTGGAAATCAAGCATTCTTCAGGGACACATGGGACTTACATCTTTCAGTCCAGGGAGGGCACTGAACCCTGGTATCCAAGCTCCTAAGCAAATGCTCTTTCTCATATATAACACGTAAAGGTGGCTAGCATTTAGCTACTAGCATATCAAAAATAATCTGCCTATACGACAGCCTGAAGAAAAAAAATCAGCCCCTGATGCATATAGGTGTAAAGCCTTTAGCTGTCAGATGGAGTTTTGCTTGCTTATGTTACAGTTTAATGTGATTACTTTTGTCCTTAACATGCAGTTAAAAGGATGATGACTGTAGACCATGTTTTTGAACAGATTATTTTGCCATTAAGCTTTAAAAAATGTAGAGATTAGTCAAACATCATAAGCTTATTAATTTTTACACAGTTTTAAAAAGAGCGAGGAGTACATTGGTTTGGGAAAAGCAACAAAAATTCGACCTTTTTACAACAGATTTCTTTGGTGTCAGATTTGACTTGACTGAAAGTCAAATACTTTCCTTAAGAATAAAAGGTTATTTTAAAAAGGTGAAAACCATAGACTGTGGTCATACCTTCATATATATACAATATATTGTAGCTGTCTATTGTTCACAGGAGTGAAGAAAGAGAAATATTTTGGTCACACCTGACAAATACATATTTGCCAGTTTACTCGACAGACTTTGCAGAGTCTAACAAACAGGGGAATTAAATTCAATGTCATGGGTTGAACAGTAGGTAACAAAGAATGTGGGAAATGGGCCTTGTGTTCTTCTCCAGAAAATGTTTAAATGTTTCTTCCATGTTAAATAATTTTAGGTAGAATGGGGGGAAATGGTGTAGGACATATTACATTAATTCTGAATTTCCTGGTCCCAGAGTGTTAAGGATAGATAGAGGTGGAGAACGAGTGGATGGGAGTCTGCCTTTCGTTTGATCTCTCTGCGCCCCTGTCCCAAGTAAATTCCAGGTTGCAAGACAGGAAGAAAGCTCTGTAACCAACAGCCTGAAAGAAACAAACTTTTGGCAAGGGGTAGAATAGGGGACAGAGGGGAACATATGCTGGAAAGGTTGCTTCTTTAGTTGTTTTCTCTGTGAATACAGCTTTTTTAGAACATCATCTGGTAAACAGATTTGCAACCTACTGGTTAACACAAAACCTAGTTTGAAGGGAATGTCAGTTACTTTAATCCAGTTTCAGCAAAGCATGCTCCTTTTTTTCTCCCCTCAGCAGATAGGATTTCTATCTATTAACATCCAGGTATGAGGTAGTCTGAGCCAAATGTCTTTGTTAACTTATTTTACCATTGTATTTCTTTGTGTAGATTAGATTGTGAATAGGATCATCTGGGGACAGGAGTGAGTATATGTTTTGGGTGGGGTAAAACATTACAGACTTTTAAGCCTGGCACATGAGTGATTCACACCATCAATAACTATTGAATATGCATTATTTTCTGATACTATTAACATGGTTCAGACTACAAATATAACACGAAGAAAACAAACTGAAATACAACCAAAGAATTGGGAACCAGTGTTTACGCAGAAACAGATCAAAAAGAAATAGCTGAAGGTGGTTCCCAGTGATGTCCATAAAGTTTAGTTTAGATCTTTTGTGTTTTGCACCACCACCACGCGAGGCATGCTGACTTACTGCAATATTTAAACACTAAAAAGGTACTTCTGCTTTGTCTGCATTTTCATATGCTAGGCAAAAAAAATTGCAGTTCATTATAGCAAAACACGGAATCAAAACAATTGCTTTTGAAGGTGGACTGGCATTATTTTTTGCTACTTCTTGTATTATATTATCATCTTTTCAGTTGGATGAACTATGTAGGCACAGGAGCAGAGAATCTGCAAGCTGGGTTGACCTTCACAGAAGAAGGTGTTATGTCCTAATACAAAATAAGTTTTACCTTCTCTGCGTAGAGAACTGAAGAATAATATCCCATGTTGCAAGCCTCTTTTCAAAGGCATTTACAGATATCAATATAATAAACTTATGTGAAATAGCTCTTTAATATTAAAAGTAAATATATGAAAGGCAATGACAGCTTTCTTTCCTTGATTAAATGTGAATGATGGAATGCACAAAGTCGTGTTTAGATGCTGAAATAAACATTACAAAAAATGATCTAGCTCTGAAAAAGGAGCAAAGAATAGTAAAATTATATAAGTGCAATGGTTGGTGTCAACAACAGAGTCTAAAGAAGGATTTAGCTTCTCAGCTATATTATTTACTCCATCTGGAAGTATCTAGTGCAGCAGGTGAAACACTCTCCAGAAACTTGAAATTACTTATTAGTAAGAAGAACAATTGGTTTTCTAAATCATCGGTGCAGCAAATAACCTACCAAACATTGTACAAAACTATCACTGAAGGTCACAATCATCTAAAATTTATCCAGTCATGCCAGATGAAATAAGGGTCCACTGATTCTGCTGTATGTGGGATAATTGACCAGTGACTGGGACTGAAAACTTATTTTAATTTAGTGCATGAAAATGAGAAATTCCCAGCTGCAGGAATGCTCTATTGAATGTATAGGTATGAAGAAAATCTTACATAAAATCTTACATACCTGCTTTTTCTCAGACTAGTAATAGCTGACATGCCAGATGACAGCAAACCCTCAGAGAGAAGCAAAATTCATCAGTCTTAATTGCTGATAGACTACCTCTATTTTTCCAATCTTTGTTGAAAAAGAGATTTTTTCCTGTGTGCCAAGTGACAATGAATATAGAGTAGAGCTTGGCCCCATTGCTTAATTGTGTTCGCCAGCCTGATAAAAAGGCAACAAGAGTATTTTTGAGAAAATCTTTGTATTTCATACTGTTTTGAATGCAGACCCAATAATTATTGGAGGGGAATGGTTTGTATCCTTTGTCCTTTTCCAGGAAAAAAGATCTCTAGACTTTCCATATGGTGGATTGTCTTCAGAGTTTATGATCATATTTCCATCTGCACTCCCATCCTCACAGCCCTTTAGAAACTTTTTTCTTTTAAATCTGGTAGCAAACGTGTTCAAGACCATTTGCAATGCACATGTGGTTTTTAGAATAGCTTTAAATTTTACAAGAAATATTTCTGAGAGGGGAAGAGTATTATCTTACTGTTGACAATATATGTCCAAATTTTCACCACAGGCTCCAGTCTTAACAATGCTATAGTAGAGCTACTGTTTAAAACAACTTTCCAATCAGCATATGTATCAGAACACTTTGAAAATATAGACAGCCACACATTATGAAGAATAATCAGAAAACTGATTAACAAATTATTTCCAGATTACACCTTCCAATTTTCCCTTACCAATTGAGCTGTACAGTTTGCAAGCCTGATACATGATGATATTAAAACAATGTCATATTAAGTAGATTATATAGCTGTAACATGCACAAATACTCCTGGAAATCATAGAATCATAGAATCATTTAGGTTGGAAAAGACCCTTAAGATCATCGAGTGCAACCATTAATGTCATGGATGGACAGATTCCAGTTGCAGTCCTTGGTTACTATCCAGGACCAACAACTGTGGATTACTGCCTGGAGTTACCCAGCAGCCATCATTCAGGTGGATGTGCAGACAAGCCTGTCTGGCTGAGAGCAGTAGTCCTGCAATGTGTGTGCAAATTTCTGTCTCTGGTGAGTTGCCCTCATTCTGAACAATAGGATCAGTTAACCTGAACTACTCCTGACCCTTCTGTGTTGCTCTCACTCACGCTGGCAAGGTGTCTAGGCACTAGTTAGGTGATGAACATTTTGTGGTTTGGGATGTCACAGGTGAGTGAAAATTTTGAATAACATTGAATAACACAACAAAAATTGGCCAATGTTTAGTGTTAGCCTGGATTTTTAGGAGTGTTTCATCTCAGGACCTTCTTGCTCATAGATCTTCCTAATATTTGATCGCTCACTATCCTTTAATTCTTGATATTTGGTGAAGTAATCTCTTCTTGGGACTCATCCTGCACAGAAGTATTTCAGGAAAAACAGGTGCCGAAGGCTCACAGAAGACAATGCTGCTTTTCTCCCCTAGAACTGGAGAACCAGAAAGGGGAAAGTTTACCTAAAGGGAAAGAAAACGTTTCCTGCTTTTTTCTTACTTTTCCAAAGAGCAGAATTTCACAAGACAAAGTATATTAAAGAAAATCTTTACTCATACAAGCCAGATGGTTACTCACTGCAATCTGTGCTAACAATGGGTCTGTCAACAAATAAATTAATGGAAGAACTGGTCATGTTTTGTTGTGTTTTGTTTTTCAACAGGTCATGTGCAAGTGTATTATATTGATGTCATGTGCATATTCCTATCTCATTGAATAGCTAGTGAGCAGTTAAAAGTTTTATTGTTGAATACATAGATAATGATAATAGTTAACTACTTTCTCCCCAATTATCTTTCCTTCAAATATTTTCTGAAAGTTTATGTAACTAATTCTCTACTCTTTCATTGTACAAGAAAGCATGGTCTTCTTGCACGAGACCTAATGGGTGAGACTTATCTACATGCTTATAATAAATATACTTATATGTGAATAAATCACTTGAGTTTCCTTTTACAGTTAATAGAAACCTCATCACTGAGGTCAAGAGAGAAGTTCATTTGGGCCTATAGTAGGTATCTAAAATAAATCAGATGAGTCATTGCCTAAATTTGCCCATAAATAGAGTATAGGTTAATTTGCTCATCTGTTGAGACCTATACTGTAAACATCTAAATTTGACTCTGTAATTTTTGTTTTATGCTGTCTTTTCTTTTATGGAAAGGATCCTGAACTTGCCTAAGAGGAGTTATACACTGACTGGTTTGTAGCTGTATCGCTGCACCCTAAGTGAATATCAACATAGATTAAAGTACCAGAGGTTAAACTGACAGAGTTGGAAGTTAACAGGGAAGGAAGAGCAAGTATCCAAAGACAAAGTCTAGTGCTGTTGGGGAACATAGTATTGAATGCTGTTACTCCTGAAAGGTTTTGCATATAGGTAGGTAATGCAGAAAGAGATCAAGAGCAGAAAAACCTAAGTACATGGGTTCATCTGATCTAGCAAACAGGGAAGTTTAGTATATGATGACAGTCTACAGACACATCAGGGTAGAAATCAAGAAAATGTGTGCAAATGTATTATAAGTAACTTAGGTCAGTGATTAAAAGGTTTCCAACTATCAGAACAAAAAATATCAAAAATAACATTCCAACAAGAGTGGAGGAGGGCAGAAAATAACAATTTTTAATCATGACTCAGTATAAACCATGAGTGAGCATAATACATGATGCCAGTGATACCAAGGCACCAGACTCAGTGATCCAGGGCTTCCTACCAGCTCTGTGCTCCTGACACCTGAGCATCTTGAGCCTGACTCTTCTCCCCTCTTTCTTCCCTACCTCCACCTTTCCAAAGCTTTTCTATTAACTGGTGATTCACTGAGAAAGACTTGGGGTTTTATCCAAACCAAGTTTTGCTACTAGTTGTAGCACACACAGTATTTCCACAAGCAGAATGACAAAGCTGTACAAGAAGCAGCAATTTCTTTAAAACAGAACTTGAATTTGTATTTGTTTTCATAATAATAACAAGAAAAGAAGAAAAGAAAAGAGCATTTAGATCTTTCTTTTTCTTTAATGAGAAACCTTACTTAAGTGATTTTTTTGTATTTCAAGTCAGGGGGAATTGATGAATACCAAATCATAAAAAAAAAAAAATATGAAGCATCATTGTTTGGAATTGTTATGGCAATAACCTGCATTTGCTGCACTCCCTTTAAATTTAGGGGGCTTTAATACAAAAATTAAAAAAAAAAACAAACCCTCTCATATTTATTTCCTAAGATAAACCATTTCATTAATCACTGAAGATGACAGACGTAATTGGATATGCTGATTAATGAAATGGTTTATCTAAGGAAATAGATATGAGAGGCTTTATAATGACTGTACTTTGAATCTAGGAAAAAGGCAGACCAAACCAGGATAGAGCAAAACTAAGTTAAACGTTCTGGTGATTTTTCTACAGGATTTCAGTAGTCTCCCTTAGCCCCACTTTTTGTTTGGTTGGAATTTTTACTAGTATTCTGCAACAAAATTGAAGACAACTGAAAATATTGGTATCAAAGTGTTATGTTCTGATGTGGCTGTTGAATTAGAGTTAGGAAATTGTCATATGAGGCTGACTTTTTTTTTACTTTGATCACTGTTTGCAAAAACGGGAGTGTGTTTAAGTTTTCCAGAATGTATAGGCCATTCAAAAGTCCTTCCCATCCTTCAGCATTTCTATTGTTTCAGGTCAGGGAATTTGTTAAAAAAAAAAAGAAAAGGAAACAGAATCCCTCCTTTTGTTTCAGAGAGCTTCCCTGGATATCCTGCAAAAACAGAACATATTGAGACAGCAGAAATGTGCAAATGCAGACAAAGCTTAAAATAGAAAAACCATGGAAAGCAAATTATATTTTTTGTTTAACGAACTGGCCTATATTGAATCCCAATTGTGTGAGGCCTCATAGCAATGTGTTGCCATGAAATAGTTGTTCAGTTTGGAAACATAAACCATAGTCAGGAAAATTAAATGTTGGGTGACACAGGGTATTTTCTATAAATGACATTGAAGCCAATGGAAGTGAAAGAAAATCATGTGCTACATATGTAAAAAGAATTTCTGAAATTGTTCAGGGGATTGGATAGTTCCTTTTCTTTAGTTTGTACAATTTCTTTGTTCTACATGCAGCTTTGAACGTAATAGCTATATGCAATCCTTATCTAGGATAGCAATTAAAACACCTCTCCTCATCACATAATTATATCTCTGGAGACAATTATGAATTCCATACTTCCATTTTTAACCTAATATAATATCCTGGTTCATGTGTCTAGGTTTGCATAAACTTCAAGCTGGAATTATTTTATCCTTGGAAGTGATTAGCAGGAGTGATATTGCCTGAATAAAATGTCCATAACATCTAAGATAAAGTGAGCAAAGGAAAAAGAGTAGTACAAAATGCAAAATTACTCTTCTATTTCTTGAGAATTTTGTGATCTAAGCCACAAAAAATCTAGGGACATAAACAGTTATGATATTGTGCTTCTTTTGTACAAAGTTGACGTATGTGAGAGAAATCATTAAAGGGATCAAATATATCAGAGGWCTTATGTGTTATTGATTCCAATTGACTGTATATAATCCACTGCAGTTTGAAATAGCAGCATGGACTTGTAAAGTGCAGGGATCAGAGTATTTAAGAATTGTATCCTAGCACAGAAACTTCCACAATGACTTCTAACAAAGAAAATGTTCTATAGTTTATTTATGTAATTATCTATTGGCCACAGAGATCATTTGGTGCATGGGTTGAGCAGATTTTGCTTCTACTTTTTGCAGAAGGTGACTGAAAGTAGAAGGCAGATAATCACCTGAAAGACTGCTGTTGTTAGTTTTATAAAGTGTGATAATAGGGGGGGGAAAAAAAATAAATCTTAGAGGTAAAATTGAAAAACAGAAAATTAGTCAAAACAGGACTGTTAGAAGTGGTGGTGGAACCATAATAACTTTCTCTGAGACCAGACCATGCTCCTCATCTCGGCAGCTTCCTTTTCCACACCAGCTCCTTGGCTCAGCAGGCTGCACAGTACTTTCTCACCTTGCTCCTTCTGGCTTATCCCAAACCATTGCAATAAGCAATGCTACCTGGGTAAACATTCCCATACTGAACTACCTGCTCTGAGGAGCCGGAACAGAGAGCACAAAGAAGATGTAGGAAAAGGGCAGAGGTTATGGATGGGCAGAAGCGAGGTGAATGTGGGGCTTAAATGTTATTTGCTTTAATAGCAAAAATTAGTGTATATTTTAACAAATTACACCTTGCCTTTTAAACTACATTTAAAAGAGTTAACAAAATGCTACACATTGGCAAGTGGGAAGTATTTGTAATTTTTTCCAGGCTTCTAAAATGTTTTTCAAAAAGTCCTTTAAAACCTGTTCAGAGAAATACGGTAACCTCCATTCAACATATAGTATAGTGATTAACATATATTATAACATAGTATGGTGACATATACATTAAAAATTACTTATAGGGAAGAAATTGAAGAGTAGGGGTAAATGGCTAATTCTCCAGAAAGAAACYCTTTAATCTGAGATGCCTTAGGGTTAGTACAATAAAGGTAATAGAACCAGTCTTAAATTTATCTAGAGGCATGCACACAAAAGGTATTGATGTACATGAACTATTCATTTAGAACCACAAAGGAATTTGAAATTCTCTTGAGTTCATGTTACAACTGTATTAATGAAATAAGCACTGTTGTTCAAATACTCTTGTGTTATGAATGGATCAGTGAAGGTTTGTGTGAGTTTCCTTTAGATTCCTACAAACACTTATAGGTTGCTATTTCCACTGCATTTCAAGGTCAAGTGTGATATGGCCTATCTCCACAAAACAAGTCATATATCAAATGTCATACAACATATGGTTTGTATCTCTTTAAAGAATGTCAGCAGAGTCAAAATCACTTTATCTTTAAAAACATAATTTAATTCTACTGGACATGATTTCTTGGTGGAAACAAGAAATCACAGTGGAGATTTATAATTTTTCCCTTTCTGTTTTGAGACATGACTTTGGTAGTGATAACTTGCAATGCTACAAAAAATAACATTACAGCAACCAACCCCCAAGGAGTAATTCAGGTCAACATCAACAAACAACAGAGGAGAAAAGAAGTACCTAATCCCTTCTCTTCATCAGTGAAAACAAGTATTAATAAATGCTTTAAAAGCATCTATTCCGTGATAGTGGCTATCTCTTCGGATCAATCAGTAAGACAGGACAGAAATCTGTGCATGGAAACAAAGATGGATTTCAGGAAGAAGGCTTAGCTTTCAGACAAAAGACGTTCTGGAATCTCTCTAGAACATTAAGACAGGGACAATCCAAAATTCGTTATATGCAACAAGTTGCTGTAAGCAAGCTGTCCTTGTCAGATGAGAAGGGGGTCTGAGATGAGATTATCTGTCAAGTTAAAAGTTAAGGACCACCTTGCTTAAAGAACAGTGATGGAGCATCCGTAAGTTTGCATGAAGCAAGCATACACACAAAGGGGGCTGGTAGGCAAGGAGACAAGTTGACTTTTTTTCCCAACATCCTAACAGAAAATGAGGAAGGTATGTGATAATATTTGACTTTAGCTTTCCATTTAGGATTCAGACTGACTAAGAAAGTATTGATAGAAAAAAAATTGGGTTTGCACTCCTAAATTATGCTTCGTAGTTCATGAATAGCTACATAAAGGATAACTTGGGTTTGGCCTTATATTAAGCATTATATGCATTAACATAATAATGGTCACTAATTAGTGATAAAAGGTGTGTCTATCACTTGAATGACAAAGGTAAATGAATACTAGAGGATTCATGTAGATTTTATGGAAGATTGGCATAAATCAGAAAAGTGATGACAGAGGAAATTCTTCATAGATAAAAGACAATCCATGCATATTCTTTCATCTTTTACCTAGATTTTCTAACGTGGTTGAAACATCTTGCAAAGATGTAGTAAATGACACCTTAGCAAACACAGTTACCTGGTGTAGACCAGGAACAAAGTAAAGATGTTCTTAGAGCATATTAAAAAATATAGGAACCAAAACCGGAAGATTGATGATATAATCATTCATAAATTACTGTATTTATATAATTCAGGTAATGCCTTGAAGCCTTGTCATTTACTGCTCGCTTTTTGGGCCTTTTTGGTTTTTTTCTTTGCCAGAATGTCTAATATTTTTTCAGACAAGATAATGCACATAGGGCATGAACCCATGGGGTAGGGATTGGGTACTTTCAGGGAGATCTGTGCTGGGAAGTGGCTGGAGGGGAGGGTCTGCTGGAGGGATGATGCCCTAGGTGGGGGGCCCTTGGGGCTGGCAGTGCTGCCCCTTGGCTCCCCACAGCCACCCTGCTTTTTGCCCTGGCACCTCTCTGCTGGGGATTGTCCGTTTCACAGCCTGGCTGTTACCTGGCCAGCTAGGGCAGGAAAGGGGTTTTCTTACCAGTTTTGGTGCCTATTTTTAACCTGAGCTGCTTACAGCCAGTGGCAGGAGCAATTTGAACCATGTATAGTAGACTCTAAAGAGATTATTTTTACCCATTTACTAATGAAAGTTGAAATTAGTACATTTTCACAAAGGAATAAGTAGATAAACTATTACTTAACTGTGTAGTCATGGTACTGTGGACCATTTTCTTCTTGTTTTCCTTTATCGATACAGAAACAGTGTGTTTATAAGGAGTAAATAATAGTTCCTAAGGAAGGTTATTATATTTCCCTTATTTAAAGAATAAATCAAAATAATTTCAATAGTCAGTTTCAAGAGGTTACTGTTTGAACCTGCTCATTTTGGTGTCTCATAGCATCTGGAAGGGAGTTAGCTTCTATAGCTAAAATCAATTAGCAGTCTTTATTTTGCAGATCCATGTTAACTAGATGATGTGGTCAGAAAAGTTTCTGATGAATACCTAGATATGACCTATATGGCAACATACACGCTTCAATGAAATAGCTAACATTAGTAACTGTTGGTGACCAATATCAGATTATAGAGGACATTGGATGGATGTGAATGAGTAACTTTCGCAGTCCTCAGGGGATGAAGTGCAGTATCTGAGTATGTGCAGGGAGACAAGAATAAGATACCGCTAGAGAATAAATCGTCTCTTTTTTTCTCCCAAAGTAGCATATATCCCAGAGCAATACAATATATTCCCTCTCCTTCGTTGGCCTTGATTTAAGCTTCTTATAAAATTACAGAATTTGCAGATCTATTTTAATAGAAACTCTATTAAAACTTAAATGAATGTTAGCAAAGGATTTTTGTGGCGATTCAAATATTTCTAAAATTAGATACAGGTATTCAACTGAATACCATACGTTATGAGTCTGTATAATTTATTTCATAGATTGTAAGAGTTTTTACTGTAATATTTAATGAAGTACATATGCAAAGTTTGCCAAAAACTTTTACTCTCCCATGGATATGATGCACTCATCTTTGCACCTTTTCCTCTTTAAGTTAACTAAAACATCCAAGAATAAGTTATTTTGACACCATCAGTTCTGAGAGTAAAACCACTTCCTTTTTGTTACAGAAAAGGAGAAAAAGATAATCAAAGTGACAAAAGGAGCTGTCACATCTTATTTCTTTCAAAATGCAAGGATAATAGTTCCCAGCTGTCATATTTGCCAAGGGACCAGTCCTGACACCACATGAAATAGGAGGAAATCAGAGTTCGGCCCAAACTCTGAACTAAACTTCTGGACTATGCCTTTAGTGTGGTCTGTGATGTGTCCTGGCACCCCGTTAAGGACGTTGTCTGAGCATGCCAGACTCACTATCCCATATTATCAGATTTCCTTCCTATGGGACATATCTGATCACTTTCAGTTTTCATTATAGCCAATTTTTTTTTCTTTTTATGAAATAATTTGTTCCCAGTCCAAATCTGTGATCAGATTTTGCCTCAAGTGGAGTATGACCATTACACTCAGCTGTGAACTTACTTAAGGTTTGAGGATTTGGACTGAACCAACAATTAGTTTTTATTTTAAACATAAATAAAGTTAACCATGCACGTTTTAGCTAAATAAAAAGATTTAGGATCTCCATATCTAAGAGTAATTTAAAAGAAAGTAAAATAGTCACATGATATGTCTTTTAGAAAATATCCTATTGGTTACTGGGGAAAAAAACCCACAGAAATAATCTTTTAGTTAGAAGGTTTTGCACAAATGTCGTGGAATAATTATTTTAATCTTCTGTATTCAATTACATTTTAAAGAACAATATAAGTTTATGTATCTATACATTTGAGTGTATACATGTTTCTGTGTTTATACATAAGTTTATATATTTATATGTCTACATATATAAACATTGTTTGAATTACAGTGCTTGCCCTTGTGTAATAACTCAATGATGTCTTTTTCTTTCTCTCATATATGTATACATATTGCTCAATATTTAGTAAAGTTCATTAGGAATTTTTGTGAGTTCACTGCATGAAAACTGAAAATGAGTTGGTAACAGACAGGACACAGTAAATATGAGCCATACAAGAGAAAACAGGGTTTGCTCTAGGATCAATAGAACAGCATAATAAACTTTCGAGAAACACCGAGCAACTTTTTGCTGAACACTTTCTTGTTTTTGTCAAACTGAAAGCAAAACAAGAATTCAGCTGGAAATAATGAAAAAACTCAGCTGGGGAAAAAAAGAAAAGAAAAAAATATTTTTGTGGCATGATTCTCAACACACAGGTAGTTGTACACTTCTTTTCCAATGTCTAATGTTTAAGAAGCATCATATTAGATATGGTGGCTCCCTGTTCTTCCGAAGGTGACTATTCAGCCCTGCTCTGGAAAGTAACTATCAACATACTATGGGTTATTTCAGATTATAATAACCTCTACTTCTGAGACTATTCCTTTTTCTTTAAACAGTGTATTCATTTAAGTTAGGTTTCGCAAATGATTGTCCTAGGGGAGCAGTGGGTTTGAGCTTCCCCTTTTACTCTCTCTTTCTAGTGAGGGAAAAATGGAGTGGGATCTCAGGGATCAATATCCTGTTGATCTGAACGGGTATCATTTATTTATTCTTTTCATTCACTGATGAAAAAAATCAATTGTCCACTCAGCTCCACTTTCAACAGTAGTATAAGTTTGTGTAAATGTTTAATAAATAGTAGCTTTATTTCTCTTTAACTTGTATGTGTTCGATGTGCTCAACTAATGGGCAGGTGCTGTTAGGAATTTTAGATTAAGACAAACAGCCTGCAGCATCCCAGTCCAAATAGGTAATATTGCTTCTTTGACAACTGGTTTATTATTCTGGTGCTTTACTGACTCCTGACCACATTAGATTTGCCCTTAAGAAGGAACTGAAAATTCTCTATTTCACAGTTTCTAACTCTGAATCTAGCATCCAAATTTAACATGACAACTCCTCGTGGGCCAATTAATTTTTCCAAGCTATTTACTTGGATGAATATTTGCTAAGTTGGCAGAGGAAAGATTTAGTAGGGATGTTTTTGTCCACATAATCTCAGCTTTTCCAGATTGTTTTACTTAAAGTACTACTAAATGCAGGTCTCCTCTTCTTACACTTGTACACAAGCTAGCTTGAAATCCAATTAACGACTGTTAACCAAAAAATGTTCAGTTATTTAAATATCAGGGCATTGTATTTAGGTACCTAGAGGTATCTTTAAGAACCAGGTCCAGAAATGGTCTAAAGCCGAACTTTGGCAAACTTGAGCTGCTTCGAGAGTAATTAAGATGCCAATGCAAAAGGACATGATCCAAAATCTCTCACTTGACTGCTGCCAGACTCCATCTAGGAATGCGGAAATGCCTTATATGCCCTGGCATGCTTAGGGGCTGATCCCAAACTTACCTCTTTGGAGAGAACGTCCCACTGGCAAGTCTGTCCCTTTGCAGTGATTTTACCGTTCATCGAACACTTCAGGAGCGTTCAAGAGGAAGCTGCAGAGCATGAGGCTGCACCAAGGGGCGCGAACAGTCACTGAACCCCTGGTCTTGCTCTCAGCTGACTGCAGTGTCATGCTTTAGATGCTTTGCCCTGCCTTGAATGTAAAACTCAAACCCCACTTATTTCAGAAAATAGGACACTTGGGAGCTGTGTTTTGTCCTCATTGCCCAAAAGTATTTCTAAACRACTGTCTAAACATTGTAAGTCAGTGTAAAATGTATAAACAGTTCTCAAGGAGCCTGAACGCAGAACTGCACCTTTCCATTAACACACCTTCATYAGCAGATGTGCAGTCATCTTCCTCTTGATTTTTTTTTCTTTCTCTGGCTATAGAACGGTTGGGACACTGTTTTGCACCACAGCACAACAGCTTCACTGAAAGGTGCAGTAACACCCATCCCTGCCCTGTACCCCATTAGGGCATTTGCTAATGGCATGGGAAAATGCATAAGCTTTGCTTTGTTTACAGACTGAAACTGGCCCTGCCTCTCCAGTTGCTCGAATGTTTTTCCTGACCATGGTTAAAAGAAGAGAGTGATTCCTTCCTCAGTCAGGGAGTAACCAGTATGTACAAGTATCCAAAATTGATTGCAGTGCCTCCCTGCAGCCCTGAAAACAGGGACAACTTTAAGTCACTGCTTTTGCTCCGTATTTCCAGCTGGCTACCTCCACTGGGCTGTGTACCTGCTGGTTTTAGGTGCTGCTCAGCATGTTGGTTAGTTCTGAATTTCATTCCCAGTCTTTACCTACACACGTTGTCTGCAGCCAGTCATGGTGTATGCATGCCTCTGTCAAGACTTGGATTCTACTCTTTAGCAAGAGTGGGGAGAAACACCCAAAATGTCTAAAAAACTTTAATTCTATTTTTGAGTCTGACTACAGCTGTTCATGCAGGAATCTAAGTTTTATCCTCTCCTTTCCCCTAACTCATTTGCTTTGATTAATGTTAATGAAACCTTAGTTAACTTTAAAACAGATTTTTCTCTCCTAACAAATTCTAATGGCTGCATCCCTTCAGTCTCTTTGGTAGCACCCAACTCCTCCAGATGAGGTGCAAAGACTATAGGCTTACTTTGGTGTCAAAGAAGTAAAACATTTGATGGTGCAATAGCTGTACTATTTGCCATTGTTTTTCGATTTCACTCACACTGGAGGCTGCGGAGGATTCACTTTACCTGCTGTTAGAAGAATCTGAGGATGGCTGCCTTGGTACATAACTTACCTGTGTTTTGCAGAGTCTTTCTGATGGTAGCAGTGGAAAAGATACACCTGGGTAGAAAATGAAGCAGAGATGCTAAGAGATTTGTTTTAAGTTTCATTTACATTAAGTTCATGGGCTGATCTTTTTACTTTTCTACAAACTAATTAGGGATATTTCTTGAAGAAATATGCTTTAACTGGCAAGCTGCTACTGTACCCTTGATGAAAGGTGGCAACAAATAAAAAGAAATAGTCATTATCTAAGTAAGTGATGTAATAAGAAATTATATGATTCTTTGAATAAGTTAATATTCATAAAAAGTGGTGAATTATTCAGTGAACAGCTTTTTACAACTCACATTGCTTGCAGATCTTAAAGAACTAAATAATTAGACAGCAAATAATGGCGATACTAATACAAAATATAACAAATATTCTAAATGTGACTAGTAGAGAAATGACAAAATTAACTGAATAAGATATTAAATCAGATTTTATTAATTTTCTAAATTGTTCAATTAGTTTCACCTTAATTTCTGTATATTTATATAATATTTTATAAGGTAATTTTAATATGGTTCTATATCCCATGCTTGTGCTTCCATTATAGATGTGATGTAGAGCTAATTTAAGCTTTCACCTTGTAAATGAGCAATGGCAGTTATACTCACTCCAAGTACAAAGGTGACGGAATTTCTATAGCCCTCATTTTAGGAAAGGTTCCTGCAGGCCTAAACACAGATCATATTCAAAGGATAATAAAGGCTTCAGTACTCAGGAATTGTTCATGAGTGCAAAACCTTCCCTTTTAGGTTGTGCAGGCTCAGATTGACTCGTTATTTCTTATGATATGCCTCTAACTTTTCCATAGCTGTAGATATTAAAGCTCTGGGCAATCTCAGCTTAATTACCCTAGATAGGTGTCCACAACTTCACAGCAATATTGAAATAGATAGTCATTACTAGGGTATATGTCTGCCCAGACAGGTGAGTCAGCTGGATATGGGCCAGCCGAAACACTGGCAAAGCCATAGCTATGTTAGCAAATCCTCTTGGCTTAAAGGCCGATTTTTCTACACATTCCAAAATTCCATACTTACTGGCTTGCCCGGAAATTTGGTGACTTTGATAGGACCGACCACCTCAAAGGTTTCCAGTTCCAAATCTGAGGTCATATAAATAAGGTTTCCCTGAGATAAGGCTCCCATATAAATGTTGTAAAATGATAGATACTGCAACCTTCACAGGAGAATGTGCAAAACTGTGGATCAAATCAATGTTCATATTTCAAAGGCATTTGGAAGGGTTGTACTTCTGCTGGTATCTGAGTCTCATTTTCCATCTTTTGATAGATATCACCTCCCAAATTCCTTTCTGGGAGAGATTAGCATACATGGTACATATATTCAAGCACTGGCACACCAGCTAGTAGATGAGAACATCCAGCATAATGAAAGAAGAACAACTTTTGTTTCAAGGCTGGTATCTATTATCTGGGCTAAACAAGCAGAATGAAGAGCTGGCAGAAAACAGGTGTATCTCGGGGATAGGTTAGTACGGCATACCAGGGTGGCAGCTGAGCAGGCAGGCAAAATCTGGAGATGCCTGGCTGAAGCAAGGCAGCAAGTGTTGCTTCTCATGAAAGGAGGAAATGAACAGAGGGTGATTCAGGCTGTATAGCCAGGGCAATGTCCAACTATCCACCCAGCCCATGTCTGCTGTACATACATGTATTCAATTGAAGCAATAGAGGGTGTCAGAAAACAAAAGAATTGGGTTAAAGTGCAAACGTCTTATAAAACTCTAATGGGTGACTGAAAGAGTATAGAGCTAATGGTAGCAAGGGGGAGACATAAAAGTATTTTGTGGCTCTGAGAAGAGGAAAGAAGTAATAATGTTACATCTATCATGTATTTCAAGTTACTATATTCCCTACACAGTAAGTCAAGTTTGTTGACACTAGGTCTGTGAATTCCTTTTGTATCCTGATAACTTCAGAGAATACCTCCAATGAAACATGAATCAAAACGAGAATTTAGAAAGTATCAATAACTAATGAGAAAGTAGAAATATTTCTTTAGTGCTTCTTCTTCCTTTTCTTTTGGGAAAGTAAAGAGTAAATGAAAAAAATGGAAATGTAGAAATTAAATGGCAGAAACTTTGTTTACATGAATGTAAAACTGCAGGGAGCAGAAGAGTTCAGACCTCTGAAAGCTGTGAAATGTATGCCACCTTTGATCTGTGCTGTAAAACACCAATAGCACATATTCACTCCTTCTGTCTTTGAACAGTTATTAACAGGAGTACCTACTCCTTTGTCAGTCAATCAGTGAAGCAGCCTACTCCACCAGATGAACACTGAATTAGGTAAATCTCACAACTCCTTCCCTTCCTTTGGCAAACACACAACCGCATTAGTACCGTGTTTTCAAATATCATGACCACAATCATCCCAAACTGCTGGCAGTCTCCCTGGCAGTCCTTCTGATAGTGCAGTCTACAGGACACAACACTGAAATGTGGGGCATCAAAACTCTCAAATGATGTGAAGCTTTTTCCTTTGTTTACCCAGCTGGAGGTCTGACAGAAAGGATCAACCCCTTGTTAGGGGACACAGTCCATCCCTTTGGCTTTAATTTAAAAGCACAGTTTTGCAAAGCAGCTCTGTGATACCCTTCAATCAGCCTTATCTATTAACACAGTGAATAGGATGGTGACTGTATTTTAATTCTTACAAAGAAATCTGGAGTTTTATTTTTTTTATAGCACAGCTATTTGTTTTTTGAAGAAGTGAATTCCATTATGGAACAACAAGACCCATAGTAGAATGACTCCAATTGTGCAAAAATTGACTGTGGAGATTTTTTTAAACCATAAGTTAATTTACTTTAGCTATTTTCCTTCCATATTGCACTGGGTGTCCACAAAGACTCCACTTCATATGCAGAAAAGTACATGGAAAACAATTTTCAGAGTAACACCTCTGAGGAATCATTGAAATCAAGCCTCAGCTTTGCACTTAGAAGCCTCTGTGTTACATTGTGCTTACATAAAATGACCACCTCGGTTGTTGAATGAGCACGTCTGGAGCTAAAGGTATGAACTGCAGCAACCTGTGCTGCAGCCATCTGTCCAAATTACCGTGCAGCCTTGTTCCCTGCACATCAGGCGCAAGAGGGGAAACACAGCCTTATGGAAAAGTGAGCTGGCTTGTTAAGTAAAGAAACAGGAACAACTTCATGTGGTCACTTTTGGTCAAGCATCACTGCCTGAATTTCCAAAACCATCAATCTGCAGAATATTATGTCTGACATGTTATTTGTTGAATAAGTGTGAGGAAAAAGAGAATCTAGCCTATTGACTAGATTATTTGTTGTGATTCGTTTACTCACATCTATTACCCAGTGCCTGAAAAGCAGCTGTCTTGGTGTTAATGTATGTTCTTAAGGGTTTGGCATAGGTACCCTTAAGACCTGACCAGCTGAGCTCTTTCTTAAATTAAAGTAAAACAGAGAAATAAACAAGATTAAAGAAATATCAATAAAGMAGCAGTTCATAAATAATCTAATACATCAAATAAAATATAGGAAATTAAGAAGATGGCAGAAAATAGATAGATGTGCTAAAAGCAACCTCGTAGCCTATTACCTAGTGCTGCAAAATTTACGGTCATACAGATGCTATAAATTTGTGGCAAAGTCAGTGCTGAAATGCATGCAATATTGGAAAACGTTTCTACTAACCAGACTGCTGTGACAGGTGTGAAAAATTCTAGTGAATTCCACAGAAGCATAKAAGCCTGATCTAAAGTCTAGCAGGAAAAAATACGTTGACAGATATAGCTGTATAGATAGATATAATAGCTTTCAAATTTTTAACCTTAAGAGTTTAACTGCAAGGTGTGTGATTAAAGTTTATTTGATCTAAGGCAAAAATAATAATAAACCTCTCCCAGTGGTTTAAGTGGTTGCTTAGGAAAGGTGTTCAGAAATTCTGTCCCTTTGAAAATACACTAAGGCCTCCATGAGGGTTAAGTTATGAATATGTTTAATTCATATAGGTAAATGAAACTTTACACCCTTTTCCTATGAATTCCACTTTGTGCAGTTAATTTAAAAAAAATTGTTCCTCTAGATCTCAGGGAAATCAGAATGCTTTTTCTATATGAATTCAGGGTTTTTCTGTCTGTCATATACAGGAAAAAGTTTTGTGTGCTCCTTATATCTGGCAATGCACAAGTGTCAGCATGTGGCAATTTTCATGGATAAAATGCAGGCTGTTGTGTCCCCTGTCACACTAACATTGGGAGAACAGGCTTTCCTAATGTTGGATTTTGACCTGTCAATCCTCTTCTTCACTAACTGCTAAAGACAACAGCCCGTGTCTGCTCTCTGTGCTCAGGGATAGGTTCCACAGCTCTAAATACATGGATGGTGACAGGTCTGCTCATCTTCGGGTATTAAATTTGTCAGAAAGTGGTCTGACAGCCTCAGAAGAAGCTCGGGGTGGGATTCAACCCACCTAACCACATATCTCCAATGCAGATGTCTGAATCCAGGTGACTCATCTTATGCTCCTTCTATAATCAGGGAAAAGAAAAAAGTGGTGATTGATCTGACATATTTTAGACATCAACTTCATGCTGAAATCAGCCACACCATGAAAGTGCTTATATCTCTTCATTAATTATAAAAGGAGTTTAGGTGACTAACTCAGATCTAGACATGTACAGTGAATCTTACCATAAGTTTCTTGTTTCCAATTTGAAGATTTCTCCCTGTAGGGCACTCAGCAATCGTGGTGCCTGGTACAGTTGAGGGAATATATCAGAACAACAACAACAAAAAAAAAAAAAAAGAAAAAACCCACATTTTTTTAGGCCAGAATGTCTTCTTTTGCCTAATCACTCGATACTCCATATGGTCCTTCGGGGTACCATATTGCAGGACTACATCCCTGCGCATTCATCAGATTCRTAAGTGTTATGTTCTGGTCCAGCAGTCTCTGACACAGATGGTTTAGGCGGATTCCAGTTCCAGCTTAGATCATTACTCCAGCCCTAAAATGCCTATCGAGGAGCTGGAATGTCTGAGTGAAAAATCAGGCCAGATGATCACAGTGGCACCTGCTAGTTTAAAAACTGGGAATCTGTGTGGAAGGGAAAGGCATAAGCTCATCGTATAGTTAAACTGGTTCTGCTTTGTGACACTGGCCTTTCCTACAACCTCCTCTGTGCATCCTTCTGTGTGGCTGTTTATATTGGGTTTGGAGGATGGTTGTTACACGTATGGGTATACACATATAGGAGAGGGTGTTAATGTAACTTGAACTAGCAACTGTAGGAATGAAAATCCAGAGGCATTCTTGGCTTTCTCATAGACTTCTCAGGCATGCCAGAGAAGAGGTACACTCAACTTGCTAGCCTGCATTGAAATAGGAGCTGCCATGTCTTCTCTGCTCCTGACAAAAAATATGGAGATTCCCTGTGTTTGCATTTCCCTGTCTGTAGAATGGTTAAAATCCATCAGCCTCAAAGCAGTTTTCTCAGTGTTGTTTTATGTTTATAAAATGTCTTAAGATATTTGGAAAGAAGAAAAGTATAGAAAAGACAGAGGTATTGTTATTGTAGAAATATTAATTTTTTTCCTCCATTTTTTCCTCCTTGCTAAATTATAAGGAAACACACGTGGAGTTATTACATGTGTAAGATTTAAAAAAAAAAAAAACAACAAAACAACCCAAACTCAATACATTTGCTCCTGTATACCAAATGCTTTGAAATCAGAGAAAAAAAATGTATAACATCTATGAAATGAACTATCTGGTGGAGCAGTTAAGCTGTACAGTCTGCTTAGTCTGAATTCCACATCTGTGTGAACATACTTCAACCATTTTAATCGCAATCAATTGCTGTCTGAGTGTGTATATGTACTCATAAATTTGCCAGTCTCCCTTTCACCCGGGGAATGTGTGACACTTATGCTTTAAGGTACTCCTTGTAAAAGCTGTACAAGAAGGGGATCAAAATAAGAAACCTCCTCTGATTTAAATGTCACATTCTTGGCACGGTCTAAACACCCATAAAAATTTACAGTCAAGATTAAGAGATGAGACTTCAGATAGTACCCAAGAAAATGACCTGTTGGCACTTAAGTATGTGAACTAGCTTATAAATGGGATAATACCAGTCTTAGGACAACTGGATTTTCTGACCTCGTAAATGAGGTTTTTCGCTCTGCGTGATTCTTTTATTTTTTTGTCCTTGTCATTTTTATTTCCATTTCACACTGTTCAGCAGACTCAACTGAAAAAAGAAAAACCACACTTCTGAAAAATATTTTGGAATATCAGGGGGATAAATTTGGAATAAATAAGGGGAATCCAGATGGAACAGATGTATTTCAATTATATTGTGATTCATACCAGTAAATTTTAGGCAAGTGCAAGGGACCTTTATTGGACAACGAGAATGCAGATTCTAGGGCAGTTAAAACCCTAGAACTAGAATTTACAGACCACCTTCTCAGCAGCACTGCACAGCAGGTACACAATGGTAGCTAGAGATGAAAGAGATGAGTAAAATATACTTTTATTTTCCTAAGTCTGTATGCTTAAGAAAGTGCATTCAGTACAAAGAAGTGGAAGGCTGACTGCCTTGCCTTTGAATCTCTCTGAAAACAGCTTGGATGGGCAGTTGATACACTCCTGCATTTGTAAGAATTAAATATACAGAAATATTTTTAACATTAGAAAACCTATTGAGTTAAATGCCCAAAGGTGAGCTTATCTCTGTTTGGAACAGAGAAACACTTTTTAAAGATTTTTTTCTCATTACCTTCTGTACTCTGGTTTTGTAAGCAAAAGTTATATCTCTTCTTCAGTAAGCTGATGATCAACAGAAACACTAATTATCATCATGTATTAAAAATTATAAGTGTAGGAAACCAGGATGATGATAAAACCTGCTTGGATCAGGTTCTAGCTACTTACTTGTCTGATTTATATTGGTATTATCTTTCACAGATGTTTGGAATGAGAACAGAAGAAAAAAAAATTATATTTTTTTTCCTGATAAAACTGGAAAAGTGACAACATTCCTACAAAAATGTTCCAGTTTTTAAATAAATGTTTTCAATTTTGACATTTTATTATTTTCATGGCATCTCTTTATGAAAATCCTTTTTAAAAATATTAACAGCAGCTACCCTAGTTATAATCAGATTAAAACCTCACTCCACATCCTAGATCTTAACTGGAGCAGCTCCTATTTTTAGTATTCTGAGGGGAAAAGGAGATCTGAGGGAGGTTCACAGCTGCCTCTGACAGTAGTTCCCCACCACTGCAAGTAGCATGGATGTGGACTGAGTGTACAGATGGTCCTGGGGAACCTAGGGAGCTAACAGACCTCTGGAGCTACTTTGTTGGCTCGCTTCCTCCTCCAGCCAGGGCCGTAGCATGTGCAGCAGTCTGCGTGCCCGTACGCATGCTGCAGTTGCATGATACAGTTCCAGCATTTAAGCCGTATTTCATCTGCTTAACTGCCATATGCAACTCCATAGCCACTAAATGGCTACTTTTGCCTTAGACACAGAAGCCAACTGTAATTAAACCCACACCGTTTCCAAAGGTAAAATTTAGCCCAGTTCAACTATCAAAAAAGTATTTGGATGTCTTTGATCCAAGGCTAGATGACATTTTGACATTGTAATGATGTGAAGTGCACCTTCAAAGACCTTCATCCATAATATAAGAAAATCAACCTCCAGTCTTCTATCTAGTGATCTTTTACACCAGTGCAGTGCCTGAAGAACTACCCTTGTGTATATATATAACCTGGCAGTGTGTTCATTAGACTGGATATTCTTCTTAACTGTGGCAAGCCAAACTACCATTCCAAGTCATATCTCCTTTTGTATGAAGTATAATCAATTTGTTTCTTTCTCTGAATAAACATTATCATGATAGTATTTTCTCTGGACAATAGGACAGAAATTGTGTTCTTTCCAACAACAGCTTTCTTGTAGCTCATTCAAGAGGCTGGCAATAAATACTTGATACTGCATTTTCACCTCCAAAAATACTGACTGTGCCCAATATCTTGAATCTGGACTTTAATAACAGTAGTAAGCATATTGCTTCAGTGTCCCTCTGTAATTTTTTTTTTATTTTGAGAAGCAAAATATTATGTGCAACAGAATTACTAGTTATTCACTGACTATTCACTGGGGACCATAAGATGTAGGGAAAAAGCTAAAAGGAAGTTTTGAGAATATTAGACCTGTTTTTTTCACCTTTATCCTGCATTATTGATACCTTATTTTATCAGTATTGATGAATTATTTCAGTGAGTTGGTGGTTCAGGCCATCATTTTTATAATGCAGTGACAGACTGAAGGAGTTTTAAAGTGCATGTAAACTGAGAAAGCTGTAATGAACTTTGAATAAGCAGGCATGGTGTCTGTGATTCATTTCACTTTATAGTCGGTGAGGAGATACAGGGATATATAAGGAACGATTCATTTTATCCTAAGCTAAACACCTAAAATAGTCCAGATGAACTGTGCTCTAAATGTACCTATTGCTCTTCATTGCCTGCAGTTGAAAATTTGATGACTAATTCAGGTTTAGTGTCTACTGTGTAGGTGTTCAAAGCTACACAAGGCTAATTCATTTGACTTGACTGTCTGTAAAGCAGCATGTTACTAACTGGCATGGATATGCCAGGTTCAGTTTTCAATTAGAACAGGTTACTCACTCTCACTTCAGAAACAGAGTTCCAACTTTAGGGGGTGAAGGATTTTCACTAACCTTTAACATATGTAAAAGGCTAAGAGGTTATTTAAGCTACATTTTACTTGCCTTTCCTTTACTGGTTATCCTACTTTTTATCCATGTGACTCCATGACACAGTACCAAGGTTATGTTCTTTAAATTGTCTTTTTGTTTTGACTGACAAGTTTTCTTTTGTAAGAAAATCTATTTGCTAATCCAAATGGGTAGTAATTTAAAGATGTATTTAATTGCTTATAACCCTTCGTGACTTAGTCATTTCCAGCTTATTGTACTGTCAGCTGAGACAATATAAGCAATGGAACAATTGCTAGTACTCTCTCTCTTGGAGGATAAAGGGCTTGCAGAGTTAGACCCAGCTTTCAGGGACTAATTAAACCTATCTTTTGTCTTGAGCCCAATCTAAAAATGTGTTCTCCTAACCTGTTTCACTTATCTTCAAGAAGCAAAATGTTCATTCCTGACACAAGGCTGCACAGAGATGCCACATGAATGTAATTCATTCTATTCATAAAATGAACAATGCTGAARGGTTGAATCTCTTCTCTTTCACCGGTGTAGGTCAGTAGCCTGTACTCAGGGGAATGGTAGTGCTGTACCATGGATGCAAGTGAGGATGTCTTGAGGCACAGAATATCCAGGAGAAAAAGACAGCCATTCAGTAGGTCCYATTGACACACATGGCTGAACCAAGACCAAAAGACTTTTTTAATGAGAAATCATCCGTTTTCCTTTCTCTTGATACTGGATATTCAGTACCAGGCTGCAGCTCAATGCATTACTGCTGGCAGTTTCCCCTGCCCAAGAAAAGCTCGGAATCAAGGTAGGATGGGGCTGCAGGGAGCTAGTTGCCTCTCACTGGTTCTGGAATAAATTAAGCAGATGGGGGCTACCTCTCATTTATGTCAGAAGTTAGACAAATTCCCTGCATTCAGAAAATTCACTGCTAGCCAAGGTTAGCACTGAGGAGCAGAAACTCTATTACCACAGTCTTAACAATGGGTCAAAAAATGAAAAGGAATTCTACAAGGAAATGCTCTGATGTATCTATTTCTGAAAGTAGAAGCTTTCCCTGTTTATACCTAGGTTTGTTTCATCACTAAATGCAGGAGAGGATTACGAATTTTCAGTCCTCTTCTCCTGCTGTGTAGAGGTACTTSTCTCATGACTAGTTACAACTCCACTAAAAATTGGTTACTGTGTCAGGTGGAAAGCCCAAATAGATCACCAGGGAGAAAGCATTACACCAGAAGAGACACTTGGAAGCCATACTCTGCCTATCACAACTGAGACACAGGCTCTATGAAATATAATGGGAAGAAAATCAGAGTATTTCAGAGCAGAGCTGGCTCCAGGTGGTTTGAACTTCATGCATACTGTTTTAATGGAGACACACTGGGTCATAATGCACCGAATGTTTGATGCATCACTAATACTCACAGGAGCTATAAAGCTAAATTCTTCACTTACCCCCTCATCAACAACATTGACATTGAATTGTATTGTGAAAGTCAAAAGCCGGGTCAGCAAAAACACTCTTTTGAAGATTTAATGAGCAATTTCCATTTATTTTGAGGGGTATAACAACACACCTGAAGCAGAAAAACCCAGGTAAGTAAAACCTGACACCTGGTCAACTTCTGTCTGATAGGAACTATTTTAACAGATTTCAGCTGCACTCCAAGTAATTTTTTATACAGTAAAAATTCTTGCTCTGTCAGCCTTTCACAAAACAATTTATCCTTCTTTGAAAAACTGCATTCTTCCTAGCAGGGCATAGTATGTGCAACAGCCTGAGCTCAGTTCCTATGGTAATGCATGAAATTCTGTAGATCAAGGAACAAGCTTAAGGGCCAGCACCATACTGTATAATTAAGATGAAGATTCTCAAATGAGCACTGTATGCAATAGGATAGTAGATACAATATTTTCAGTCAACCCAAGTCAATTGTATTCACTTCTTTCCTTTTTACCTTCAAGCACAGTAAATGGTATATATAGAATATGCTGCAATCAACCTTCTAAGAAAAGTTCTATCCAGCTATCAAGAAAGAACTTTTTAATGTCTTCATTAATTAACTTGTCACCAAAACTACAGTATGCTCATTGTCCTGGTTTTGGCTGGGGTGGAATTAATTTTCTTTCTAGTAGTTGGTATAGTGCTATGCTTTGGATTTAGTGTAAGAAGAATGTTGATGACACGCTGATGTTTTTAGTTGTTGCTAGGTAGTCTACTTTCTCAAGGACTTTTCAGCTCACATGCTCTGTGAGGTGCACAAGAAGCTGGGAGGGAGCAYAGCCAGGACAGCTAGGCCAGCTGGCCAATGGGGTATTCCATACCATGTGACGTCATGCTCAGCATATAAGGCTGGGGGAAGAAGAAGGAAGTGGGGGACGTTCGGGGTGATGGCGCTTGTCTTCCCAAGTAACCGTTACGCGTGATGGAGCCCTGCTTTCCTGGGGATGGCTSAACACCTGCCTGCCCATGGGAAGTAGTGAAGGAATTCCTTGTTTTGCTTTGCTTGCATGCGCGGCTTTTGCTTTCCCTATTAAACTGTCTTTATCTCAACCCACGAGTTTTCTCACTTTTACCCTTCCGATTCTCTCCCCCGTCCCACCTGGGGGAGAGTGAGCGAGCGGCTGTGTGGTGCTTAGTTGCCGGCTGGGGTTAAACCACGACACTCATGAAATTTACTGATGCCGTAAAAAAAACTACAGTATGCTCTTGAAATTTACTGATGCTTGAGTCGTCTTCAAGACAAAAGAGAATTCAGCTATTATGCAAGAAGGTGTGACTGGTGTTAGGGACTGCACTAACAATATTGACATGAAATCCAGCAGTGCAAGGTCATGCTCTTATTGACCAAACAAAGATTCCTGCTACAGACTCAGAGTTCTTCAGCTGAAAAATGACCAAAAACGTGGAAAATTTAGGAATCTAATTGGATCCAGGAAAACTATGAGCTATGTTATAATATAGCTTTTAAAATAAAACAACAGGAAATAAATAGGATAGGTAAGGGACTGATCAATGTATTTTCAATAAACCAACTTGTACTGAATAGACAAAGCTGAGATTCCTTATTAGGCTATGCTGAGTTCTACCTGGAGTTCTTAGAGTGACTTTTTTTTTTCTTCTTTGTTTTACACTATTTATACTGGACCTTTCTGTTCAGACACACATTAAAAAGGCATCCAACATTCCGTTCAACAGTCTAAAATAAGAATCAATACACTCCCTTTTAGTTCAGTAATGGAGGGTAGAAAAAAAATTACCTTCCTATCTAAGGCATTCCTATGAAATATTTCTACTTAGTATTTTGAGCAGATAAAAAATATCTATTACAGGAAAATTACTGTCTTTTTAACGTTTATTTAAGACAAATGTTTACTTTTCTTATAAGCTAAGAGTGTAAAAAAGTACTGATGTCAGAAAAGTAATAAACAATGGATTATGGAAGACACTGTGTGTGAGTTTACCTAAAAAGCCAATATTGGTCATGTGGTCAATGCAGCTATTTTTTATCAGTGTGACTAATATTTGCCATACTAGTATGACAATATGATGTGCAGACTGAGTATTAAACATGCTTGAGGGCTGCTAGGTATGAAAATGCCAATCCTGACTCAGGAGGTCCCCCAGCTTTGGATGTTAGGAGGGCATACCGTGCTACTACTGCTATGTGTTTGCCCTGTCTTGATACTCTTCCCTAGGCATTTGTTATTGGCCATTCTCAGACAGTAGACTTGGAGATTAGGTGAACTTTTGATCTGACCCAGAAAAGATCCCCTCTTTCCTAGGGGGGTTTTCACACTCCAGGCCCAGTCAAGCCCAGAAGAGAGCTACACTGTGAGTGAACTTTCCTCTTACCTGTTGCTTTGCAGTACCTGAGAAGACAAGAATACCACAACTGACTGTGTATGTTAGTGGTGGTGTTTAACTAGTTATAGCAAAAAAGTTATGAGAAAAGGAATACATCTGTAGAAGAGGTGATCTAGGAATCACAATTATTTCAGCTGCCCACCATGCAGTTCCAGGACTGATATTATGAGAAACAGAAAAATACTGTTTTCCTTCTGAAAATATCCTTTCCTTAAGTAATTTCCTTAATTTTCTTTAAGTACCTTCACTAACAAATAAGAATAATCTACAGACTTTTTTTCCCCAAGCAGATGAATTTATATATTTACTTATCAAATTAGATAGTCAAAAGATTTTTTTTATTATACAGTCACAAAAATTCATCATATCCAGTAGTGTGTGATTAATCAGTTCCAGAACATTATTAATTGTAAATGTGTCTATTCAATCTGTGTTGATGTTCACACATATTTGTTATGGAGCCATATTTGATCAAACAGCCCATCAATATAATTGAGATATTCTGGGAAAGAAAATAGTTCAAAATAGTACTCCTGTAAGAGTTTCTGTGATATAAAGAGAGCAATCCCATTCATTATGTGCCATTGTCCATGACTGATGATAGCAGATTTCTTCCAGCACACTTTTCTGATAGCTGATAGACTTACAAGATTTCTTTTTCTTCTTTGGTTTGACAGGGTTTGTACTTTACAGCAAAGTTCCATTAACTTATTTTCTTCTGCTAGTTTTTATTGCCTATGCCAAAAAATATTTGACTTTGTGTAAACTTTATATTTATTCTTTTATTTTACAGTAATATGACTTGATACACATGTATTGGAATATGCCAGATTATTTTTTTGGAATCTTACTTACACAAGTATCACGTTTAACACCTCAGCTATGAAATTAGCTATGAAAAAAAAAAAAGGTGCATTGCCTTCTACCCACTCTTCTATAAATATAATTAATAACAAGTGACTGTGAGAGACTGAAAGAGTTMATGTGAAGTTGACGTCTCAAACGTTGTGGCAAAACAAGATCTGTAGAGCAACGATAAGAACACAGGAGGACTTATTGGAGGATGCGCATTCCCGTGTTCTGCCAAGCAACGATGACTCATCATAAATGGCAAAAGGTCATATAGAGTTTATTTGGGGAAGGGGCTTGTGACCACCCCTCACCCCCCGATGGCTCCTGCGCAGAAAGGCAAGAGCTACGTGACTGGCGTGATCAGAAGGGTGAAAGCAGGACTATGAAAAGACACCAACCCAAGCAGCTCACGCGCGCCACATCCGTCATCACCATCGCAGGATCCAAGGATGATGATATCTCTCTATCTCTTTTTTGCTTTCTGTCTCCTTTTCCTGTCTTTCCTCTTCTTCTTCTAAACGTTTCAATAGAACCCACATTGCCTACCGTTACGCTTTCCAAGTTTAGGTTACTTACTGTTACGCTTTCCAAGTTCAGGTTGCTTCTACCCTAAATAAAATGTTTAACTAATCATTTGGTGTTGTTTCACCTTAATTTAGCCCAAGGGAATCTCGAAACCTCTATGACCCCCTGATTTGTCCAGTCTGGTTTGTAACAGTGACAATTGTCGTTTGGTATTTAGCTAAAAACAGTAATTACTTTAGGAGTAAGAACAGATAAAATTGAAGAAGTCATTAATGTTATAACAAAAAAGCTGTTAGATCAAAATATAGCACTGGGAAAAAAGTAAACACCCTATGCACAATGAATGCCAATTATGATAATCCCTGAACTACTTTGTACACAGCTATAAATGGAAGACGAAGGCTTAAGTGCCCAGAGTAGATTTCTTGTGTTTGCTTTCCAACTTCTTGATTCAAAAAGTCTTTTTCATCCATTCAGCTATAAGTAATCCCAGACATTCCTAAACTTCACTAATGCCTTAATTTTTGACCTTCAGCATACCTTAGCTGCCAAGAACTGCATCTATGTTGTGATTGCACAGCGATACATCAGTCATTGATAAATAGGACCAGCTCAGTATCTTCCTCACACTGACACCAGGGAGCAAAAGTGTGATTCAGCTGGCTAAACATAGGTGAAGAGTGACTAGTGCAACGGGGTGTTGCATCTAGCCTCTAGCTGCTGCTTCAAAATGGTATGGGTATCCCAAAAGTCCTGTAACATACCTGTCAACTCCCTGTTGGGTGGCTAATGACACTAGGCATTTACATTTAGAAGACTGATTCACAGGCAATGGATAAACTTAGTTCCAGATGAAGATATATACTTCTGGAGATCTACGTCAGCTACATGTCTAAGTTCTCATGCTTCCATTGTACAGAATGAGCAATTACATTGAATTATATTCAAGACCAAAGGTGCACATCTCCTGGGAAGTACACTGACTGGGTTTCAAAACCAGCCTGTCTTAACACAGATGACGTCAAATGCTATAGAGCAGCTAACATGAAATGGATTCTTTTCATGTGTCAGCAAGTGGATTGGTGAATAAACCCCCAAAATGCAATTCAGGATTGGATCGTGAATCAAACCCGTGCCTTTTCTTGTTGTTTTTTAGCACTGAAGACTTGTTTGAAACTTTGCCTTTTCCCTTTACCATGCCACCACACACCAATCCTCTAGACACCCATGCAATTGGTGAACTTTAATTGGAACCCATTCTTTTCTGAAACCTCTCCCTTATTTCCAGTTTTAGGACAGAAGTGGATAAGTTGTCCACACATTCTTTGTCATATTGAGAGTACTGATTCCTACCATTGTTATTCCAGAAACACTCTCTTCTGTCAACTCATTTTAGATAGTTGTACTGAATTGATTATTTGTAGTTCATCCAGTCTTAGCATAAGTTTTCTTCCTCTCACATGGCAGTACTACTTAGATTTTCAACTATTATTTTTAAATGTATATGTGTGTCTGAATAACAGGAGAAAAATGGTGGCGGAAATCTAATTTACACCATGCACTCTTTTTCAGGTTAGCCAGGATTAAAAAAACAAAAGAGCAAAAMCCACAACACCTCATTTTCACATTAAAAATTGTTGTAAGTCTTGAGAACGGCATAGCATAGTAATGATTACAAGCAAAATGATAAATGATACTAATTTTACCCATCTTCACTCTATAGATTTTAATTGTGAGGCTTCCTCTGTTTTGCAGTGAAGAAAGGAGACTATACTTCTACATGATTCTTTATTAGTACCTGGTCCAAATTGATTTCACATAATCATAGCAGACTAAGAATGAAAATACATCTTTTACAATGAGCCATACACACACATACACATGCACACAAAACATTAACAGGAAAGATAATTAATATTTCTAATTGCTAATGTAAGAGTTCAAGTACCCTGAAATTTTTCTTTAACAGTAAGTGATCTGACTGTCATGCCATGATACAATACAATGTATTATCTTCAAATTGCTTTCCATTATATTAAATCATGACAAAGCACAGGATGCATTGCAACAAGACAGACCTTGTCAGTTGATGGGTTGCTTCTTGACATGATCCAGCTGTGCATTAAACAAATGCAAACCTGTTAGGAGCAAGACTTCCAAATCTAGCAGTATCTGTCAATCACAGTAGCAATTTGTTTTAGCTGTATTTTCTGAATATCAAATATTATCAGGGAGAGGGGTAGAGAAGACTCCTGTGCACACTGTACAGGAATCACTGTCTGCCACAGTAATTCATTTTCCAGTGGTTCCATATTAAACTGGTCTGCTTGTTCACAAACTATTTATTTGCATGTATTGCTTAAGTCATTTTTTAGAAATATTTTTTTTTTTTAGAAATAGATATTTTCCTTAAGTCATTCCATTTTCTTGCTTTTCTTGTTCCTCATGTGCGCTAAAAACAGACAAGCACCAGAGGTTGCTGTGATGTGAGAAAATGGAGGAACACAGCTCTTGGTTTCCAGACAGAAGTTTGGGACAAACAACTATATTGGTTTCAACTTTCATCATCATAATTTGTGAATTACCTTGTCCAACAATGTGAGAGTGGTCAATGAGAGTCTTTTTTAGAGCTTGCAACTCCTCAGTTTTTGCTTTCCAGCTATGTGTCAATGGCAGGGACTTGCAAAGTGATTGAGAAACACAAAATATGCAAAGGTAGATGGGATTTAACACCTAGTTCAGAACAGGATATCTAATGAATTTTCTGTTCTTAAGTCCGAGACCCTGTGTTGCAGCAGTTCAGACACATAAACTTTCTTCTATTCTTGGGGAAGTGTCATGGTTCTATATGCTACTCACTAGGACCTTTCAGAGTTTACTTAGGCTGCTATGTCTCCTTAGCTGCATAAAAAGCTGCACTTCACTGCAGAAGTGACATGCTCTGGATTCAGCCCTCCATTAACCTATATCTGTATTTTCTATGTCCTCATTGCTTCATTTTCAAGCTTTCATGAGGGTTATAGAAAATTTGGACTAAATAACTGAAGCAGAATAAAATGTCCAATGTACAATTTCACTTGGAAATGTAAGATGAATGGAAGGTTTGAAGGAAGACATTATTTTTTCAATTTAATAAGCAGAAAATCTAGCAATGTTACTTCAGAAGAGCTAGTTTATTTCCAAAAGATGTCCTGGGGAGGAGGAAGGATTTACATGAAAGTACTAACAAGTGTGTACCTTTGAACCTAGAAGCAGCTGCAAACACAAAGTTCCAGTTAATACAGTGCACAACAGACATGCTTCCCTACAGCTGTATTTGCAAGTCAACCAGAATTTCAAAGCTCTGAAAAGAGTTCAGTTTTAAACAATGTTTCTGAGGGGCTTTTAACTTGCCTCTTTAAAAAAAAATCACTCTAGCATGAAAGTTGGTATATATAAAGTTTGCAACGTGGGAGCAATTTTTTAAACAAAGTAATACACCTTCATTTTTTTAAATTAAATTGTACAGGCTGTTAACCTATAATCCTAAGTATAGTTATGACATTTTCTCTACATGTATCAAAGGAGTGTTTAATTACACATGGAAAATGTCGAGCTAGTTAGGATAATGCACATTTCTGAATTTCAAAAGACTGGGAATGGGTTTTTAGCCAACAAGTATTAGAGAAGATTAGTTGTTTAACTGATATCCAAGTTAAATATTAAGCCCCAGATCCAAAAAGGAGATCTTTTTTTTTTTTTCTAAGACCTGTCCTAAGTTTATACCCTGATGAGCTCTGTCTTCTTTCCTACACAGAACATAGTAAACATGATCAGAAKTGTTATAAAAAGTACCAGCTGGCTAAAGCAAATGATGAATGAGGTCCTCCAAATTCTTTGTAGTAGTCTTGGATTTGCATTCCAAAAGTAACGAATCTGGTGGCATGACCATACATAATATTAAGTTTTAGTCTATAGTGCCTCTAGGACTTGAACTACTTTTCCTTCTTTTCTCCTATTTAGAGCTCTGAGGCTCCAGATGCTCTAACTTGTTTCACTAATAATGCTACAAAATCCCAGTAGCATTTGTTGTGAATGAGTGGTTTAGAGTCCGCTTAAAGAATCACCGTCAAAGGTATTAACAGAAAGTGATTTTAATAGAGATTTATAAAGGTGCGACCTAACAGAATTCAATGGCAAGGTTCTCTCTGTTATTTACTACACGGATGAAACATATAAAGGAAAAATCACCTAAGGGTTTATATCTTAGGGACTATATGTGTTTAGCAGCAATCTAGGGTTCATTCACAGTTTTAGCAACACTTAATCATCAACTAATCATTAACAAATGTTAGTGGCACTTAAGCATTAACTAATTTAATATTTACGAAATAAGTGTTAGTAGAGTCTACTATAATCACAACTTAATTACAGATTATGCTTACTATTAGTCCACACGTACACACAGACAGAAATATATATATGTATATATATATATGTACAAAAGGTATACCTGTTAAAAATTCCCCTCAAGTTTGGTGAAGAAATATTCACATAAAATGTCTCAGCATTTTCTCAACAGGCGAGGGTTGAGCCTCGAGGAGTGAAGGGGTTCAGTCCAGGTCCCTTAGTCAGCTTTCGGCGACGGTCCTCCGAATATCKCAGACTCRAGAGGTCGTGGGCTCTGAGAGGTGTCCCACTCAGAGGGAGATGCTGGGCACAGCCAGCTGCGGTCCAGGAGAACTCAAAGGACCACCATTTATAGGTTCACAAGATGATTTGCTTTAGTCATCTGCAAATTTCCATCCTGGCCACAGTCCCAGGTGGTAATTACTAAAAATTCTCAAGGTTTCAGTGGTGTTCTACTTGACAACTGGGCCAGGCAGTAGGAGAACGTTCCCAGCCTCAGCTATGCAGTTTCTGATACAGTCAAGGAGCACTCAACTGCCAGACTCAGTACATCAAGGCTGAGGTCTCATGGAAATTTCTGAGATCAACAAGTGGCCTAGGAGGATGGGGGGTGAAATGCATCAACAGAGCATTAAAGTATTAATTTTACTAGAAACAAAGCTAGACAAACTCTTTTCCCTCACAGCACCACTGGGGTACAACATACCTTTGGTCTTCTTCAAAGCATCAAGAGCTGTGAGATGAGATGCTTCTGAAAAAAAAAATCCAACTTAAGTGCATGCTTTTGAGAATCAATTGATTTATGCTTCATTTCATGTAATTTAGTGGAAATTATCTGGTGCAGTTGAAGAAGGGTAACTCAGAACACCTCAGAGAAAAGGCCAAGCATGTATTATGTAGCAGGAACCTGAATTGTGCCACAATTAGAAAACAGTCTAAAGAAAATATTAATTTCTAAAACTGTGGCCAGGCTGCAAAATGCATTGAACTATTACATTTCACTGGTGATGGACACAGTGGAAAACTCTAAACGAGATTTAAAATTACTTTCCTGAATTAGGAAGCCATCAACTTGAATTTTTAGAAGTGTGCAAGCCATTACTCAATGATTCATTAAAGTACGAAGGATAAAAAGTAGCAGACTCTTAACCACCCCCTAACAATGGCTATCAGAAAGAAATAAGTGGCTTGTTCATTCTCAATTCCTGGCAGAGCCCTCACTGGACTTGTTAGAAATAAAAGACGTCTAGGAACGACTCTCAGCTCCTTGCTGTATTTGCTGTGTTCCTTGCTTAGTCATGGCTAAATTTTTAGTCATGGCTAAATTTTAAGTCTGGACTTGTAGCTATGAGCTGCAACACATAAACTCATCGATATCAGAGGAAAGAGCTAACGAAGGAGAAAGCAGATCTGCCTCTGACACTGCCGGACTGCTGAGACTATTTAGATTGCCACCCTACACACGGATGCCCTAAGGAAAACATTGTATTTCAGCACAAGCAACTTGGAAGGAAAAATGCCCTTACCCTGAGGAGTCTGGAGAGCAGTAGAACCTCACAACCATAGTGTCGGTTTCTCAGAAATGTGGCTTACTCCTATCTGCACCATTTCCATCCCACCAAGCCATTCTGCAGGGAGCAAATGTTGTGCCAAGACACATGCAGTTACAGCAGCGATGTCCCAAAGAGCCTGCAGGTTCAGTTCGACTGCTAGAAGATCCTCAGAGTTTTTCCGTCTGCAGCACCATAAGGGTGGATAATCTGTTGGCACACATTATCTTGCAAGCTTGTACTTACATAGTAAAACAGAATATCTATCCTTAGGGCTGAATTCCATATTTAGAGATTATTTTTTCTGCTTTTACTCAATAGAACTTTATTTCAAGTTTGACTTTACTGAAATCCAAACATCTGTTTACACTAGAAAGCTTCAGACCTGCCAAGACACCAGTATGTACTCGCCTCTGTACTCTGTGGGTAGTCCTATTCAATTGAGAGAGACTACTCACAGTAAGCACATTTTAAGTATGGATATTTATATCATCGTAGAATCAAAGCAGACCTACTCAAGGTATGTAACGGTAGCAGAGTTTGGCCATAACAAGCATTGTTTCAAACCTGTTCTTCTAAAACCTGTGTTATTAGTTTGAGCTGCCCTTTGCTCCTCCATCATTAATTCTACCTTGTTTCAGATGTTGCTAAACCTCATTTTGGAGGCTGGGAGTCATAGTACTTCTAGGACTTTTTTTTTTTCTTTTTTTCCTAAAGAATTTTCTGAAGTCTACTCCAGAGAGTTTTTAGTAGTGAAGAATTATAAAAGAATTTTGGTACCTTCATCAGTTCAGCAGCATTTTGGGTCTATGCTGTGCTAAGACAGTTGACTGTCAATACCAGCTGTCACCACGACAAATGTAAGGGCAACAGATTAGAGGGAGTGATTTCCTCCGGGTAACCACAGCCACCAAGCTACTGATCATCTTGTTTTCAGCTGATTTATCACCCTGTGAGAAACTTCTCAATTAGTTTTGTTTATTTGTATTTGTTTTTAAAGTGGGTTTAGGGATTATGAGCTTCTTTTAATTAATTTGCTTAAAGAATTAGAAAATATGTATGAATTGTCTGGTGTCACCTTGTTCTATCACAATATTTATATAAAGGATGTGAAAGAAGACAGGTGCAAATCAATTCCCCTTTTCTATATATCAGAGACTATTCTAGATATATAATATTCTGACTTTTAAATTGCATAGGATTAAGAAAACAAAACTATATTTCAGGTTATTTTTGTTTAAACTTGATTTAAATTAATGAAAGTAAAGAAATACTGTTGCATCCACACTCCCTGAACTGTAGCAATAACCATATATCTAGTACAATTATAAAGTAAAGAATTCAAGATAACTGGCTGGCAACAAGGTCAGATAATTGGGGACCTTTCAAGCATATGACATTTTTGTAATTTGAAGGATCTCTTGTACATTTACCTTTATATGTGGAGATCGGTGATTTCCTCAGGCTGACTCTCTCCACRCTTATTAAAATCTTCAAGTTTTTTTCCTGACGTTGTGACAGTGGAGGTTCTATCCTTGAAAATAATGTGTATTTTCATATGTTTTGTAACATGTTAAACTTCAAGCCTTCCACTCTCTTGGAAAAGATTAGAGTCCTTTCTGCATCTTGTGCACGATCTCATGAACTCAAAACCAACAAAAAGGTGAAGTTTATTTTAGATATCATATTTCTCCTCAGAGATCCTGTTGACATTGTTGGTCAAGTTCTGTTTTTTGGAAAATGCTGGCTGGTTAAGCTTGAAAGTTTCATTCAATAAGAATTAGGCAGCTCTAAAGCAGATGGCATAGGATGATGCTTGGATTTCTGGCGGGTTTACGCAAAGGCTAGGAATTGGGACCCCCTGGGGAGTCCAGCCGCAGGTCAGAGGTGCAGGCTGAACTGTCCCACAGCTGGAAACCTGCAAGTCCCAGGCAGCTGCTCAGGGAAACAGCTGGCAGCTGCACCAGAGGCGGATCTGTTTCACCCAGCTGCTGCAGAGACTAGGGAAATTTCCCTTGGCTGGATATTTCCAGCAAATCCAGGAAACCAATTTAGTATACACTTTTTTGCTCGAAACCATGGGGTTTAGGCTAGCTTTAGCACTGAAAAACTTTCCTGAGCCGTGCCACCACCTGGAAAGAAGCCAATGTTTACTGGAGCTGGAGGAGCTGGAGATGAAATCACACTGACAGACAGTTTTTCTCTGTTTTAGAGTAATAAGAAATAGTGGCATTTGCTCTAATAAAAAGGCAGGAATGTTATCACGGATGTACTCGGTCTGCTGCTAAAAATCACAGAATCTGTGGCTTGAGATAAGGACGAACACAACTCCTGGAAATTAAAAAATCAAAAAGACAATTCCCACAAATATTAAACAAAAAATCAACTGCAACAATCCTCCCCTCTCCCCCTCTCCATCCCAGCTCTGATAGATTATCTCTATCAATGCTAGGATATGCTAACCATGTAATATAAATGTCATTTTCATCCATCTTTTTCCTTTCAGCTTTATCTCGTTCTGAAGCAGGCTTGCCATGAACTTTAAATGCACATTGTTCGTGATGGAAAGTGTCCTTTTTCCTTTCTTTATGACATAGTCCTTCTTTTGGACATAAGAATAATGGACATGAGAATAATAATCTGAGTGGTGTTATGTACTGAAAAGCTGCATTTCTTGCTACTAAGATATTCCAGGATCCTTCAAATATTTTTTCTCTGCAGTGATGTGCTGATAGCATCACCACAAACATAATGCTATAGGCTAGTAATAAAAATAGTCTGGAAGAAGGGTAGGGAGAAAAAAAGCTTGAAAAAGTACTAACAGAGTGAATAAGCTGCACTTCTTACTTTCTTAAGGAAGAAACCGATAATGCAGTAGAGGCCCACACAGCCTTCAACTGATCTTTTTGGAGCTAAATCAATTAAAAAGCCATGAAAGGAATATTATAACCATTCAGAGGAACATTTGAGGAGAGAAAATTAGATTTACTTGGCATAGAGTTCCCTTGTCAATGTACTATAGAGAGAACAAAGGACTTCAAGGGATTTGAAAGACTGCAGAAATGTTCCACCTCTGGCTTCTAAAAGTGAGATTTTCAAACAGGAGTAGGAACACATTTTAAATAAATGATCCCTGGATTTGGTGCTACTCATTAATGATGAAACAAAGAAACTAGTAATAAAGGGCACATTTCAGTTTTCAGATAAAAGAACTTAGATCAGGAATTGTTGTCAATTCAATTGAATAAAAATTTTAGAAATATTTTTGGAAGAATCAGAAGCATAAAATGTTGTCAAAGATCATAAAGAGGAACATTGGACAACATCAGAACATGGATGCCCAGTCAGAAATTACGATAGCTATTTAGGAGAAGACTGGTCAAAATCATCCTCGTACAATGAGATGAACATACATAGAAGTATATGTCATTGGGCATCTTTAAGAACAGATCAATCAACAATGTGATAATATAGCTGATCCTTTCTTTGAGTAGCTAAATGGATTATTTTCTGAATGCTAGATGATTTGCAGCTGCTGTTCACCTTGGTCCATAAAAGCAAAATAAAAGAAGAGATGCTGGAAGGAAGAATTTATAAACTAAAAATTATAATTTGGTTGAGTATGTAATCACTAGAATTACATTGTAGCTTGATTGCAAGAACTAATTGAATCAACACCTTCACATCGTGTATAGGTATCCTTCATATATAATTTTCAACAGATAATAAATAATTAATTTGACTTCTCTGAAAAGGTTTAGGTCAATTCAATAATCTGTCTACTTTAATTCTCATTAAAGGATTTTGATGCRGAGACCTTTTGTCATGTTGGGAGAAGATTACCTTTCACTTTAGGTAACTTCAAAGTAGTTACCCTTTTCTCATTGGGGTTATCAGTGAGGGAGGATGACTTCTGTCCAATGAACAGACTGACCAAACAACAAACAAAACAAATAAAAAGCAGCCAAGAAGAACTGTGCAGAAAACTTACCATATAGTACAGGGGAGCAACAAGATACATAAGAATTCATCTCACCTGATGTTAAGGTATCTGCTGTTTAACCTGATTTAGCCACTCCCTCAGTGGACAGAGGCATCTATAGCAAGTGCTTCTCTGTCTTCTTTCATTTCTGACAGCAGGAGCTCAGGAAATTAACTTACATTTTGATAAATTTAAATGAAATTAGTTGAATCCTGAAAGTTTACCTCACTCGCCAGTAAGTCAGAAATTCTTCTCTGAAGTCCTATTTATATCATAGCAAAATATATAAGTCTAAATATGACTTTCAAAAATAAATTTTACATTGCATTTTAATTTTTTTAATTCCAGCTCCCTGTTCAATGAATCAGTAATTGCGATTTCATACTTTTAGTATTTCTTCTCAAGAATTGGAATCAGCGAAATTCCCTTGTGGCTGTTGCTCATTTTTTGCAGCTTGAATGATTTATTGTTTAAGGGTTTATTTTGCAAGGCACTTCTTTCATTTGTTGTATTACTGCTTTAGGATTGCTTTCATTTTAAACAGGTTTGAAAGCACTTCATGCTAAAAGAGCATATCTCCATGTTAATAAACACTATTTCAAGTGGCTTTTTATCTTATGCATTTCTTTTGCCTTCAGTGTAATCCTGAGCTATGTCACCCAGTGAATTTAGGGCATGTGGAAGGATGTCTGAATGCTTGGAAGTACATCTTGAGTACCTTAGAACTTAGCTGTGTTCAGCTTTCACTTCATAGTACTAACATCCACAGTATCTCTGTACCGAAGCAGCAAAACTAACATTTTGGAGACATGGAAGCACTGAAATTTGTCAAACAAATGCATCATCAAATTTCATAAGTAGACAAATGTGGGCAATGTCTATTTCTATGGAAATGGGTGAGTTGTTATAATGATTCCTTTTCCTTCTCAACAAACGTAGCAGGTGGTAAGGCAGATTCACATCAGTATCAATTAACACAAAAACAGGGAACAGGAAACACTAGATGCAAGTTATGTACCAGGTCCAGACTGACCTGACTGAGGTGGGAAATTCACTATCAAAATTAACATCTATTCTTAATTATTCTCATATTGCATGAGTTTTACTCTAGAATACTGGAAAATCATGTGTTAATATCTATTCCACCGTAATATACAAAATAAAGTACTTAAAAATGAAAAAAAAACCCACAAACAACAAAAACCACCAAAAATCCCAACCATGGAATGGTATAAATTTCAACTATCATATAGGYTTCTATTTTTTATGTGAACTATTTATGGTGTAGTCTAAAAATGTGTGTACATTTCTACAAAAGCCAGCAGTAAGGTTTTGATACTTTGCAATGCTGAATGAAATAATTGTTCTGTTAGGACAGTGGCCCATCATGGTTATGGGCTTACATAGGCTTATTTTTTAATGAGCAGAATCATATGATCACATTATAAGGGTACAATTCAGAGTTGCTTAATAAGCTGATTATAAGAGGTCTTACAAGGATCCTTGGCATTCTGAGGTGTTGCTCCATACCTAATGATGCAATAGTTTCCTTTATGGAATTCTGTTCTTGCTTTCCTCATTTTTTCTGGGCTTCCATTAAGAAAAGAGAATGACCACTTCTGAGACTGCGTTGTTTTTAGAGAACGTGTGCATGAGATTGGTTTGAAAAAGCCATGCTGCCAGGTCACAATAAGAAATCATGAAAAAGAAAATTTTTATTAAATTTGGTTTCATACTGTTACTCTTGTTGAAAGGGAAATTCCTTAATACCGGGGTATGACTACACTTGTCATTTGACAAGCAGTACTCCTGAATCGTGAAATTGTCTTAAAGATTTTCAGTGCTATTTCTGGTCTGCCAAGTACTGCACAGATTTTAAAGCTAGTCATTAATATGAGTGGATATGTTTTGCTTTCATTAATCGAATAGCACAGAGAAGGTTGGATAGAAAAGTAAGCAACCTTAACATCCCAGTTTTCATAGAAATACTATTACAATGATTGACAGATAATCATGGTGTAATCTATGTTGGCACCTTTCAAAACTGGAGGTCTCCTTTCCTGAAAAGGGGGATGATTCTCTCCTATAACATCTTCTTTGAAACCTGATGAAACACAGGCTAGGGAAGTGGACGGTGAGGTGGACATAAAACCAGCTGAACTGCCAGGCTCAAAAAGTTGTGATCAGTGGTATGAAGCCCAGCTGGAAGCCAGCTGCCAATGGTGTATGCCAGTATCAACACTGGGGCCAATAGTTCAAAACTAACACCTTCATTAAAGAACAGGACATTGCAAACTTGTAGACTATACAAAACCGGGAGCAGTGGCTGATGCACCAGACAGTTGTGCTGCCATGCATCGACAGGCTGGAGGAATGTGTCAAAATGAACTTCATGAAGTTCATCAATGGGAAATGCAAAGCCCTGCACCTGGGAAGGAATAACCCCAGGCACCATCACAAGCTAGGGGCTGATCAGCTGGAAAGCAGCTTTGAGAAAAGGACCTGGGTGTCCTGGTGGACAAGTTGACCATGAGCCAGCAAAGTGCCCTTGTGGCAAAGAAGGCCAACAGYCTCCTGGAYTGCATTGGGAAGATTGTTCCCAGCAAGCTGAGGGAGGTGATCCTTCCCCTTTATTCAGCACTGGTGAGGCCACACCTGAAGTACTGTGCCCAGTTTTGGGCTCCTCGCTGCGAGAGAGACATGGAGAGAGTCCAACAAAGGGTCACTGAGATGTTTAAGGGACTGGAGCATCTGTCCTATGAGGAAAGGCTGAGAGAGCTGGGACTGTTCAACCTGAAGAGGAGAAGGCTCAGGGGGATCTTGTTGATGTGTGTAAATACCTGATTGGGGGGGGAGTAAACAGGCAGAGCCAGACTCTTCTCAGTGGTGCCCAGTAACAGGACAAGAGGCAATAGGCACAAACTGAAATACGGGAAATTCCATTTAAACATAAGAAGAATTTTTTTCATTCTGAGAGGCTGTGGCATCTCCACCCTTGGAGATACTCAAGACCTGACCGGACACAGCCCTGAGCAACCTGCTGTAGCTGACCTTCCTTTGAGCAGGAGATTGCACTAAATGACCTCCTGAGGTCCTTTCACTCAAGTGAAAGACTGGTCCTGACACACTGCAAAGTTCCAGGATGAGCTACTGAAGTTATTCTTTGAGAGGATTTCAGAAATGGTTTTACAACTTCAACTTCCATACCTATGGTACATCTTCTCAGACATCCACGGATATTATGGTCAGTTGGAATTCCTATGTTTCTCACAAACAGTCACAAAAGGTCTGGAAGTCATCTCAGTACAGAATGCAAAACAAGTGAGGGGTGAGAATACACCACTGAGTATTATGGAATAGGGAAACTTTCCTGTTGGGCACTGCTTGCAGGTTTCGCCATCCTTATAACTTCACAGCTAACATTTGTCAAAGACACAGCCTGTGGCATTGCTTTTAGTAAATCATTGATTTACTTTACTTACATCTTTCCGCATGCAATTCAGAGGGAGCATGATCTTCCACCTCTTCAAGCTGTAAACTTCAATACCTTTAAAAAATAATTACAATAATTCTATGCCATATGGATCCTGTTAGTCTTAACCTCTGGTCAAGAAAAACTCTGCTGATATTGCTGAACTTAAAATGACAGTTACGAATTATTTGACTGCTACTAACTCCTTCTGTTCCCTGGAACTACTTAAGAAAGCCACAGGCTTTAACCAGGGAACCCTGAATATTAAACAAAGAAGCTAGTAACCACTCAGTCTTAAGAGCTGTGCTGATAGCATTTATATCTGCAGGCCATATCAGCTCTAAGACCTGCCATGGGACCTCTGATGGTTAAGGGCTGCTGACAGAGCTTGTAAAAAGCCTTGAAGCCTGCATCATATGACTTCTAGAGAGAGGTCAAATGATTAATTGGCCAGGACTACTGATGAGGTAAATCAGTATAGCACCACTGAATTCAACAGATCCTCGTCAATTTTCAGCACCCAAGGATCTGACCGAAGTCCTACTGCTCCTGTTTTGTAGAAATGGACAGCAGGAAGGAAAAAAAAAGCTTGGGAGCTAAATTTGTAATTTTCACATTAGCAGAAATGCATAGCTTCCAAAAAGGTATGTATTAAAAAGTCAGATGTAATATTCCTGGACCATCCTTGTCTTTTTCTCATATAGTGCACAAATATATTCAATTTCCAGATCAGACACTTTCAGATATAGGGGGAGTCTGTGCTCTCCACTTTTTCCTGTGTGTGCTGGTTTTGCCTGGGATAGAGTTAATTTTCTTCATAGTAGCTAGTATGGGGCTATGGTTTGGATTTGTGCTGTATTATCAACAGTTTTGATAACACAGGGATGTTTTCATTGTTGCTGAGCAGTGCTCACACAGAGTCAAGGTCTTTTCTGCTTCTCACCCCACCCCACCCCACCCCACCAGTGAGTGGGCTGGGGGTGCACAAGAAGCTGGGAGAGGACACAGCCGGAACAGCTGACCCCAACTGACCAAAGGGATATCCCACATCATATGACGTCATGCTCAGCATATAAAGATGGAGGAAGAAGAAGGGAGGGGGGACGTTTGGAATGATGGCATTTGCTTCCCAAGTCACCGTTACACGTGGTGGAGTCCTGCTGTCCTGGAGATGGCTGAACACCTGCCTGCCAATGGGAAGTAGTGAATGAATTCTTTGTTTTGCTTGTGTGCGCGGCTTTTGCTTTACCTATTAAACTGTCTTTATCTCAACCCACGAGTTTTCTCACCTTCACTCTTCTGGTTCTCTCCCCCGTCCCACCTGGGGGGAGTGAGCGAACGGCTGGGTGGTGCTTAGTTGCCAGCTGGGGTTAAACCACGACACTGAGACAAAGTGTTAGTAGGAAAGCTTACACGACAGAAGCTCAAAAAATGCCAGTCAGAACCTGCATGTAAGTGACAGATTCAAAATTACAATTCACTACMTCTTGCTCAAAGCTAAATAAGTACATTTCACTCATGTTGTCCAAATACAGGTGGCAAAACCACTTTTTCTCTTATATCAGTATGAAATTACTTGTCTCCACCTTCCTTCCTCCTGGAAAATATTCGGTGCTGTATTTTGTTCACCATCCTGATGCAGCTGTGACCAACAATGAAAACTTAAAAAAATAGCCTCCTAAACCCCATTATTTTGATTGGTATTTATTTAGCATTTTGCCAAAACCAACTAATGTGAAAGCAGGTCCTTATCCCAGGGAGGTTACTTGGGTTAAGAAAGAGATTGTATAACTAGCAGAGCACTTCCCTGTAAGTGAATGCAGCATGCCAGTTTAAAACACACAAAAATCCTTATGGAGGTTGCATGCTTCGACAAATACCATGCTATTCAGAATATCCCGGTTAGACAAGACAGCTGAAACTGTTTCTTTTGGCACTTTAATAGGCATGGGCGCAATGCAGTGATGATAAAAAGGGGAAAATGCAGACCTGTGAACAGCCACTGGATGTTTGAAAAGCTAATCACTGGGAAGCTGAGACCTGAGGTGAATTTTTGGATGCTTTTTGTCTGTCAAGCATAAGATGTAACTGTTGTTCTTTTTGTTCTTTCTATTTAGAGGGTGTCCTTTCAATGCAAGCCTCCTGCAACAAGTTCTCCTGCAACTCCAGGGATACTGGGACAAAATAAAATCTTGTCAATATAGTATTATTAATGATTTTGTGGGCTGTCTCTCCATTGGCAAGCCTTGTGCTAGAATACCCTATGCTGACATTTGTAGCTTGCTGGAATAAAAACACCTCAGTGTTAGGATTTCCAAATTTATCTTTTTTGCAAGTATTCTAAACTGCTATTTGCAGTCCAGCTTTATTTGGATTCTTCCAACCAGGGCCAACAAAATACTGGAATGAATGCATTGAAATTCTTAAATAATATAAAAGCCCAACGGCATCATTTTAAAAAAATGATGAGTAGTATTTTACTTAATTAAATGGTCACAGTCTTTATAAATGTGGAAACACAATTCTAAGAGAACACACACTGAATAAACATCATAGCAGTCTTTCATCCTGCTGTGTCTTAGGATTTTTCTAGACATCTCTTGATTGAAGAACATGAGTACAGTACTCTCCATTGGGAGTTTTATATTTTAGATTACAGGGTCTGTATTTGGGGTTGCATTTCCCATAACAGAACTGTATCAGGTTACCACTGACTGGAAATGAATATGAAGAGTAACACTTGGGGGATGTACTTTTGTTTTCTTCCTGATAATTAATTTATTGAAATTCAGTTGTGTAAAGCTGGACTCTGCAGCTGACAAAGAATCAGAGAAGGAAAACTTCACGGGATGTCTCACTTGGAATGTTTTATTTGGAATATTTTTTCCCTTGGGATAATAAATAGAAGTGAAGATTTTTTTTTTATTTCCCCTTGACTATTGTTATTGAAGGACTGATGTCCCTTTCATGTTACTGCCTTTCCCCTGTTCTTGTAGTATTCAATGTCAAAAAGAAGTATATTGAATTATATTATGGAAGGAACTGGCACATATGATAATATGGTTGACCAGCTGAATCGAGTCTTTATGGAAGTTACACACAGAAGGATCCTATTATCAAATCTGCTGTTGCTCTTCCTCCACGCCCACCCCCTTCTTGTGGTAATGATGTCTGTATGTAAAGAACTAAAATAGACTATCTATCATCTCATCAATTCTTACAGGTCGTTATTCTCCTCTCAGCTATTCAGACCTCTTTGTATCCTCCTGCTAATTTAYGATAGCAAGTTATCTTGGTGAATCAAATCAGTTCCTCTGTTCTTTCCTGATATTTAGCTCATYTGACTTTTCTTCTGAAAATCACTTCCATATGCTAAGTTCCATCTACTTACTATGATGCTGGAATATAGCACTTCCTAGGTAAATTTAATTCCTGCTTTTAGGACATAAATCTTGCATTCTTTGCACACTCAAAGCAGAGATATAATGTGGATTCTGAGTGTGCAGAGAATAAAAATCTAATCCCTAGATGGTAGTTCCARTAACTCTTTCTCTTTTTGGCATGAAAAATTCTTGGCCAAATCCTGSAGGCCTGATACTACTCCTAGGTACACCCTTGTGACTTGCAGTGGGAGTAAACGATGTAGAACGTGGCGCTATTTACACTCCTTCACCTTGCAGTAGGATTTCATATCTTCACACACTACCACATCCGCACACACCCCTATTCTTAGACTAGCCCAAGTTTGGGTAGTTTGAGTATCTAGTTTACAAGGCATAAACGGCAGGCCAAAATTCTCTTAAAAATTGAAGCTTTTGAATCTGTTGTAAATATTCAGTTTATATATCTGGTTTAAATATTTATCATAAATTGTTGTATATGTGTGCTCTCTTTGATGCTAATAAAACTTAAAAATCTACACTTAAGAATAAATACCTTCTTTTACATTTATTTTATACTGTATTTTATACATAACATAAAGCTTATAGTAAACTTTAAATACATAACATGCCTACCTGTTGAAATGATAAGATATATTTTCAGCATGGAATAAATTTTTACATCTGTGTTGTAAACCCCTGGAAAATAGAGACTATCACAGAAATGCTGACACAACTTAAAATGTAGCAGGATTAGTAAGGTACATAAAATAGTTCAATGTTCCAGAAATTTAATCTTTTGGAGACAAGACAACTTGTCCTACACTATACATCAGACATAAAGACACTGTATAGAATGATGACTGTATAAAACAAACATTTTTACTTATATTTTATCTTATATATGTTTTATAAGCTAACACAGATATTTAGGAAGGATTTGGTGATTGCATATTAAAACTATTTTTACGTAGTGGTTTGTTATTCTTTCCATTTAGTTATATTTATTTATTTAGCAGTATCAAGGGAAAAAGAAATAAAATTTTAAATAGTAAAAATTAAAATAAATGTTCATTTATCATACTTCCAAGAAAGTTAATGGAATGTTTTCCATAAATATTTCAGGATGGCTCTGTGTACATCTTAGTTTTATTATTTCAGAGTAGGAAGCATTATTTACTCTCATCTGAGCAGAGTTCCTGTTACAGCAGCATAAACAAAATTATCCTTTGATCTCTAGGAGCAAAGAAAGCAAAGAAGTTTACACCATCTCTTTTAATGGACAATGAGTCATTTTCTATTAGGATTAGCATTTTTTTACTTGCTTTTCCACTAGGATTGGACATCACCCATCTGGTGTAATCCTAAGAAATTTTAAGACTCCTAGCAAGCAGAACTACATTACAGGAGGACTTGGATATCTGTTTTCTGGTGCTGCTTCTGTAATGCACCAGAAGCAGAGTGAGGAGCATTTGGTCTTGCCAAGAACCTGTCTCTTGAAGCAGAACCCAGATGAAACAGACTTTCCCAGCTGTGCCATGGAGCAGGAGAGTCATCTTGCACACACTCTTCCTCTGCCCTCTTTTCTCTATCCTGTGTATTTAGACTAAAAACACCTTAGAGCAGAAAATGGCACTATCTGCCCCTAGAAGCAAAGTGGGACTCCCAGCTATGGTTGACAGAATATAAATAAGATCTTAGTCAAACACAGCTAATGACCAATCCAGAGCAAAAATTAACACTCACAAAGGTGTGAGTATTGCACAGCTATGGCATGTCAAAGCTGAGGTCTGATTGATTATTATTTTTAGAGCACACGCAGAGCTTGTGAACTGCTTTAACCTTCATGATTTTCTTGTTCGTTTTGTTTGAATTGTAGTCACCAAACAAAGTCAAAATCAAAAGCTAAGAATTCAAAGGGGGACGATGTTCAATACCGGTATTTCAATGCACCATCACCATTTTTACAGGAAAATCAGACAACTAACAGCTGTAAATCTACATTGTACCAAAAGTATGTGTCTATCTAAAAAGAATCCATCTTGGAGCAAACTGAATCTTACTGTATCAACTAGAAGGATGATTCAGTTGCCCACAAATAGGCACTTAGTGCTGTGTTAGATTGCTCAGGACATTCCACCCAGCCTCCACCTGCCATTCTAAAAGGACACAGGTTTCTTGAAGGACATGTGTTTCCCTTACCAGGCCCTTTGAACATCTCAGATACCTAAGCTGGTCCCATATGGTACCAGAGCCTGATGCTGAGGCAAACGATTCCTATACTGAAGCCCTTGATGTTTRTTAACTACAATGGAGTTTATACTCTTAAGTTAATGCGTAGACACCTAAAATTAGCGCAAATCAAATCCTACTCTGTCAGCTCCTAAACCCACAGAATTTGGTACAGCTTTTTGTAGGAAAATCAGGCAGCTAACTCATACATTTCTGAATTGTATTGCTTGTATTAATGCATTCAAAAGTGTCTGTGTGGACCTGTGGATGCAGTCTGGTCAAATGTGCCTAATTTAGTCAAATGTGGGTCTACATAAAGGTTTGAAGAACAGATTTACAGTCTCTTTTGATTGTATCAGCTGGTATCGGCTCCACTCAGATTTCCACAAGCAAGCCCTAGCGCATCTCATGTTTCCCTARGCTATATGACCAGGCCTTCAGCTGCAAGTCCACAAGGCAATGGGTGTACTATGGTTCCTATGTCATATCTGTCAGCCACCTATAGATATCTCAGATATCTCAGGGTTTCTCAAATGGCATTAGACACCTATATGTCACGAACTGAATCAAGACCCAAGTCTTCAATGACTATAAGGAAAGACTGGGTACCTACTCTACATCTAGACATCTAAATTTAGATACCTCAGTCTGGAATTTCATCCCACCCCTGGTTTTATTCATTGCTCCTAAAATCATCTCCATGTCATTTCTGGGCTGAAACAAAAAAGCCAAAATGCCAGAGGAATACTAAGAGTCCAGGTTCTATAAGAGATGTTTTATTGTGGCTCTCAGAAAGACTGAAACCAAGGAGGCAGCTGGAGAAACTGTTTGTATTGATAGAATATTCTTAGGATAATAGCTTTTTAAAGGAAATGGACACCTCCAGGTTTTGCTGAATTGATCTTCCCCATAAAACTGTTACAAAAATCCATCTYCCACAAGTTCTGTCTTAGTACATTCTGAATGAAATGCCCAGCTAGAGAAGTCAGAACARATAATTGGCCTACAACATCATTACACTTGATTTCTGTTTGCCTACAGGGCCAGATTACCTATAATTGTTCTCTTTTGTTATGGATACAGTTTGCTTCACAATTAAATTGTAGTCACAGTTGGCATAAGTATTTTAGCTGTGTGTAGGAATGTGAGGATTTCTGCTTCTAAGAGATTTGCTCCTACTGCCAGGTAGACTGCAGCTGCTTTTCAAGCCACTGTGCCATTTTTGAAGTTATCATCTTGCAAAAGCTGATCTAGGAAACTAAGAAGGGGCATACACTGGACTTTCTGCAGGGTCTCCTGGATTTGATGTCAATTACCTGTTTGTCTTTGTCTTGGAAGTCCATTCCAATCTTCTGCTTTGAAGAATTAAACTATAATTAGAAATGCTTTATTACATCTGGGTWGATTTGGTTTTACAGGCCCAGTGTGGTATCTCACATATAAATATGTTCTCCACACTGGCAGCCTCACTTTGCCTGTCAGGACCATGGAAGATAACTATTGCTACACTTCGTAAACTCTCTACAGGAAAGGGATTCTTTCTGATCCTGCATAACTACCAACCTACCTTTTCCACTGTTGAATTCAAGGGTATGGGTGATTCACAAGGACGAAGGTAAAGGTAATTGACACATAACTGAAGTCAGACAGAAGAAACAATAATTTCAGTTTCTTTGGACTTTCATACTTGCACATTTCTGAATTCTTTTATTTCCAGGGAGGTGCATTGTATGCCTTAACAGGAACTGTACTCAAAAGAGCCTTTCAGTAAACTGTAAGTTCTTCAATAGGCAATTTTAAGTTCTTAAATAGGCAAAATTCCTATTAGAAGTTATAGGAATTTTGCACCTTGGGTTGAGCAAGTTCCTTAAAGCGATATTGCACATAAAAGACCTATTTCCCATCCAGACGTTGAATAGTAGGTGTTTCACATGTGATATACAGAATCATTCAATATTTTGTTTATTTTCTTATAAAAGTATTAATGATGACAGGTTTTCATCTATCAGACTGAGCAACAATTTGTACCTTGTTACACCATGATATGAAAATGTTTAGTTCTATCCTTTTTAAAAGAATACCAGCTTTCCTTCTTAATTTTTATTAAGCTAAAGAAAAGAAAAATAAATACTAAGAGATTAAATGAATAATTTTACACAYCATTACAGCTTGAAAGGATAAAAGTCTAGTTTCATCACGGATGTGTTCCTTAGCAGAATTTACTGAGTTCTATTAATTAAAGACATTTTCTGCAATCAGTGGTAAGGGTGAATTCTCACACATTTGCATAAGGAAATTTGGAGCTGCTTTGTCTCACAGTGAAAAAAATATATGCAGAAGAAATTCTCGATACTTGGCAAATGAATGAGTTTATCTGTATTTTGCTGTATTGAAGGATTTTGCAAAGTGTCTTCACACTAAAATAAGTCTCAAAATCAAAATGCTTATAAGATGATATAAGGAATTTTAGGGCATTTAAACTAAGCAGTAAAAGAAATTTCAAAACATCAAAGCAAGGAGCTTTTATAATATGCTGCTGCTTTATTTCCTTTGTTGTCTTTGTGTGAATATTTTAATTTAATAGTTATGATACATGATCAAAGTTTCAGATAGTCCAAACAGACATCATATATGTTCATTTTATAACTGAATTTTATGAAAAATATTATTACAGCGAGGTCTACTATCTGAACAGCTATTTCACTGCAACTGTATCAGAACACAGCTCATTCCCTTGCAAATGAGTTTGCACTAGATTTGCTGGTAGCTGTGCACTTCTCTTGGCTTTTTAAAACTGTTAGGGATGGATGATCTGGACAAAACTATAATATAATATATGACACAGGAGACATTTTGATAGAGAAATGAGTCTTTGCTATCATGGAGAATATTACATGCAAGAACCATGGATAAAATAAGCTATGAAAGCAGAGAAAATATTCATTTTAGCAAGAATTGTAACATCTTCAATAATTAGTATTTCTGATGGATAATTTGACAGATCCAGAACACGCCGGTATTTTGTTGTGTTGCATACACCTGTACTCCCTGAGGTAAATATTGTCTTAGTGACTGTCTACCATACAAGATAGTTTAAAAACGAATCAAGACAGAAAGAAAATAGAATCAATATTCAGCTCCCAGCAATCTGCTTAGTAGCATAGCCTTATACTGCTAGGAGAATAGCTCTCCATTTCCAGTGTTAGGTAACGGTCCTGTGTCAACTTTTATAATAATACATTTTGTTTAACCATTTCTTTTGTGGACATTATAGCAAGGGTTAATATTCCAAGATTCAATAATCCAGACGTCACTCATATGTCAGGACACCTGACATTTCTGGGGCTGTCCATCCACTGGAAGATGACAAAACAGGATTTAGCATGTCCCAGCATTAGGCACCTAAATTAGTCAGGAGAATGGACCTCCTCCTAATGGTTGTTGTACAGCAGCAACAGCATCCTGATCTCTCTTTTTGTTTTTCTAGTGATATCATAGAGAATGTAGGAAGACCAGCCACTGGACTTGGCAAATTACGAGAGATGCCTAAAATTCTGCTGAACCGGAATCATACTGTCCCCATCTGAGATTTTTATGGGCTCTGCACCTTTTACAAGGCTCCCCCAAGAATCATACCTCCCGTCAAATGAGCCTTCACCCAAGTGCAACATTTTGAACTTAATGTTATGTGGTGGTTTCTCATCCCCATAAAAGCCATTGACACATCTTCAAACCTTAAATGTTTCCAGCCACAAGTTTGGATTCTGGCAACCCCATAAGCAAAATAACAACATGGCTTGCAGCTTGCAATAGTGAAAAGGGATAGCCATATCAGATAATGCATGGTAATAAAACTCTTTATGCTCTATTAGAAGGATTACCAGAGTTTGATTTGAATCACAAATTGTGAGGGTTCCTGCCTATTTGTGTATATATATTTTGTAAGTGAGAAGTAGAACCTAGCTGAAAATTTTTTTCTTGTTTCTTGGGCTTTCTGGGTTTTTTTTCTGCTCTGCCTTTGAATGAAATGGAGATATATTTTATTCTCATTAAAAAACAAATAAAAAGTAGAGACTCAGACTGCAGTCAATCTTTCTGATATATTGCAGAAGCTTAACATAAATATTAAGCTATAAACACCATCTCATTATATCTGTCCAATTTAAATATAGCTATTTGTGCCAAAACAAGTACTTATTTTACAAGAGAATTAAAAAAACCCAGTGTGAAAGAATACAAACATTTCTCTGGGAGGTGAGAAACATGTCATATAGTTGACATCAAACTGAACAAATCTAAAGGAAGTCTCCTATTCACCTGAGTCTTCTTGATCGGAAATCCCATCCTGATTTGAGAAACCATCTCAGTGAGAGCTTTGTCAAATCAGCTGCTTTCCCAAAAATAGTTTCATGATTTGATGGCTAGTTCTGGTGATAAAATATAATAAATATGCTTATAGCACAAAGTAAGATGTCCCAAGTCACTTAGTTCCTATAAGGATTTATCACTAAATAAATCTCTTGTCCATTCATTCTTCCAAGTGAAATATCAGCAAGGTATTTAACACTTTTTGTAAATGACCTTCACCATTTATTTGCATAACATAGAAAAGAACATGACGTAAACTTTACACCTGATTCTTAAGTGCTGTTTACTGAACAGAAAAGCTAATAGAAACTTCTATACAAGAACTTTCAGTAAATAAAAACCAGAATAACTTCAGGAAAATATTCATGTGAAGATTACCTTCTTTTTTAAAAGTTAAATACATCAATTACCATATTTTTAGTCAGAATTAGTCTAGCTTCAGGCTTCAAACAATGTCTTTTATTACTTTACAGAAGGTAAGTGTCAGAATACTGTTGTCCAGATAAATATCTGTGGACAGTGATCAAGTCACCTATTAGTCTTCTCTGGGTTAAACGAAATAGCAGACTGAGATTATTGGAATATTCATTGTATAATACATTTCCCAGATCTTCTTGGAAGGTCATCTTTATCTCATCACATGGTTTAAAAATCAGGCACACACTACCGTAAAAGAGCCTGACTCTCTCTGCTGGATATTCACCTACTTTTACAGCTAAACGTGTAAAAGTTTAGTTTAGACATGTCATCACATTAGAAGTCAATCTTAAATTAGTTATCTCACACTATCTTTAGGTCCTTTTCAGTATTGCTGAATTTTTTTAACTTTCTATTGCTTCTGAACTGGAAAGCTGTTTCATTCTTGAAATTCAGGAATAAATTGAAAGTAAAAATATATGCAGAATTTTATTGTTCAAAATTGTTGTTTTAATATTTATCAGAAGAACAACAGAGAGGTAAAAATGTAACTTTTGTTGTATTCCTTTATGCTGATCCTCTCTTATATTTGGGTTCTCTCTTATATATGAATCTGACCCTTTAAATTTTCACTTGGCCTGAAGGAAATAAATGACTTCCTTTTAATGCTATTTTTTAAAAATTCAGGCTGCATTGCAAGAAATCTCACAAAAAACAGAGTCTTAAGCAAATATAGAGCAATATCATATCTCTGTCAGTCGATATAAATTCAAGTCCATTCATCTTGCAGGTCTAGCCTGCACGTGAGGAGGATTCTCCCCTCTTCATGCATGCTGTGCTGGGCACCCCAGCTGCCCCTCTCCCAAGGCTCAGGGGTCACTGGGCAGCCATACATTTCCTTCTAAAATTGTGTAGTAGGTACAGGCTTGGCTGCTGCTCCGTTTGCAAAAGGAGATACTCCTTCCATCCTTCCACTCCAGCATAGCACCCCAGTCGTACAATACTAAAGAAATCTTGCCTCATGGGATGTGAACTAGGTGAGTGTGGGCAATCTTCGGTCACTCCATCGATTATGATATTGAGCTAACAACAGCACACGTATGGACAAAGTTTCAAGAATAAATGCCTTGTTTAAGAGAAAATCATAGCAATTACTCCTAAAATTACCAAAAAAAAAAAAAAAGCATATAATACTTAGAATGTTTATCTTTTTTATTTAACTAATCTATTTACAGAAAAAGCAATTGAAAAATACCGTAGCTGATTTTTTTTGAGGGAAAAAAGGTAGTATAACACAATAAGGTAATTGTACACAATACAAAGGCCCTTTGCAGTACAATAATCTATGTGAACAATTGTGTTTTGAGTGCTACACAGGGTTTCCATTGCTTTCTTGTTTGTCACATAGTTAAAATTTGAAGGCTTGTAGGAATACTGGAAAAGGATTACAAAATGGAGCGTTTTATCTGAAGGGATAAACAAGTTATCATAAAATACCTGTTTATTCTACATCTGCCCTTCTTATTCATGTACTGGCAATGCTTAAAGAGAGTTTTTAAGCAACAGAAAAGGAATTGGTACTATATAGCAGTTTATAAAGTAACAGCTTTGTTATAAAGCAACTATATAAGCAAATTTGACAGCAGTTGTGCTTTCGTGTTCTATATTGAACATGAAAGGTCAACACATTCAATATGGTCTCCAAAATGAATGCTTATGATTTTTGTTCATGAAAGTAATCCAACTTCTCTTCAGCTGAAATACAAACATCACCTTATGCCCAAACCGCTAAGTTCAGATGCCTTAAAAGTTCTGTGACTTCCTCTGACAAATGATTGCCTGGGCAGAAAATTGTGAATGCAAATTCTTGAGACTTCTTTCAGCCTTTGAAAGGAAAAAGCATTGGTCAGGGAACGGGTATTTCTTCTTCTCATTTTTATATGAATGCTAAGAAAATGTTTCCTTCCCGTGGAGAGCTTTTCTGAGGTCAAGAGTTCCCATCCCTTCTTTAAAACCTATCCTTCCTGTATTTGCAGTTTAAAATTTGATCTCGGTTTCTTAAAATGTCCTGACATTTTCCCATGGGTAAGTAGTGGGAAATTTTATATGTCTCAGAAGAATGTGAGGATAAGGCTGATCAAAATCAATAATATTCTAATAACAATGATGAAGAAAAATGGGACAAACGCATCCCTCTTGCAGGCTTAATCACATTGCAGAAATCAGGAAAATTTTGATATTTATGACTTGGTTGATGAACTCTTTCAAATATAGTCGAGTGTCTCTTGGTGGAAGCTCTGCTACACACTCCTTTGGACAAGTTTGTCATCTGAATTGAAGTGTAACCTGGCACTGAAATATGCTTAATACTTTAGATACTTTCCTGCTGAAGGAAGATTTTGGTCCCTAATATTCACTGATGTACAGTACCTATAGTATTTGCTGTGATGCAAGTTTCCCTTACCAAATGTGATCTGTAGTGGACACCCATAAAGATCATGTTGGAAATGACTGCTGGGGGGGATTATCTGACTCAGAGATGTCTACATCTGAGGTCATCACTTCCCTCGTAATCAGAGGAGGTCAGCTAGTCAATATAGTCAGTGGAGTCTAGAGCACAGTTCACCTCTTTCTACATACACCCTGATCGTTCAGGACTCAGAACGACCTGGAAGGAGGGATTTAGGGAACTGTGCTTGTTTAGTCTGATGAGAAGATGCTATGGATGTAACACCTTCAGATGAACTGCAAAGACAGTAGAAACAAACACACCTCAGCAGTGGCAGACAATATAGCAATCAGCAATCAGTGGCCACAGTTGGATGAAGCAGCAGTTTGTGCAGTGTTTAACTAGAGATACAGGTAAGAAGATGGTGGAATAGGCAACTAAACAGAAGACAAGACAAACATATTTTCTGGGGATGAACAAAGCTGCTAAATGATGCAACGACACATATATTAACTCTTCCTAGGAGAAGAGTTTACCTGCCCCTTTGTAGCAAAGAATCTCATCCTGAGAGCCCCAACCTTGAAAAAGAATTTCCATTTTTCTCCTTCCAAGTATAACAGACAGAAAACAATGTGACGTCCTGACACTAATTTCTGACTTCTTATTCTCTCAAGCATTTATAAGCATTTTAGAGCTATCAGYCCTTTGTACATACCGCAAATATAAGGTTTGTTGCCTTCTGTTAGCTTAGGCTTAAGATGGGGTGCATGATATTATAAGCATCACAAAGGGAACTGGGTAAACTTCTCATATGTCTTCATAACTGCTTTGTTATAGTGTGAATGCTTTAATCAGAGTGCATCCACAAATGATTTGCAGAGATCGCGTTATATCTGTGGGTGAATCACATACATAATGCCTTATGAGAAAATATGTCTAACAACACTGATAGAAGACATATTCACAGTGAGCAGTTAATGAAAATTCATTCTGTTGTACTTGTTACTGTCCATAGGCAAGCTTAGGCTTAGTTTTAAAAATAGAATATTCACAAGAAAAAGTCATTGTATACACAGAGATAGCATTTAGTCCATAGATTATAGCTGAAAAGCTTGCTGAAATGATTCATTGTCAAAAAATCAAGTTGCGTTTCTAAATGTCATTGAACATAACTCAGATTGTGATGCCTAACAAGGATGCGGATGGGCCCTGAATCTGGAGGAAACACAAACTGCTTGAAGTCACTTTTTACTTCTTCTGTGCTGATTCTAGCACAGCTGAGCTGCCATTCAGGCTCTGGTTCCTAATTTAGATTTTCACACATGGCGGTAATTACACTGATAAAGCGCGTACCAATTGTTGTCTACCACTATCATTTATAGTTCATTTGGACCTATTAGGTCCTGCGGTACACTGGGGATGAAGTCCAGTCACACTGCATCAGCCACTGAAGATTGCCTGTGGTTTCACAGAGAGCAGAGAGAGCCTAATTACTTCTGCTCCTCCTTCGGGAGTGCAGCGAGTCCGAAAGGTCTCTCCAGCTGCAACTGTTTTTTTCAACAATGGAATAATAACACAATAGAGTGGAACACACAGTACGGCAAGAAGGAAAGTGCTTCTCTACTTACTGCCTCTGGAGAAAGTCATCCCTATTCAAACAATTTCTACATTGTTATGTAAGTGTTAGCTGCCACCAACAGCATTGTGACATACACTCAAAATATCAGGAACGGATACTACTGTGCATGTAGAAATGATATTTTAAATTATTCTAATGTGTGCATTTTATTGTCTGGTTTTCAGGTAAGTTAAGAAATATTACAAATCAGAAGATTTCATGTAAAATTGAGTAAGAAAAGAAGACTGCACAGGAATTTGATATCAAAATTGAAATCAGAGTTGTTACTCTCCCCACAGAGACCTTGAAAAACTGCAGATTGTGAGGAACAGCCCATTTAACAGTGCATTTTTATTGTGTGTTCTCCCAAACACATTTGCTTTCTCCCAAGGCTTTTGCCTAAATGTCTCTGCATTCAAAAGTATAAGGCTAAACATAGAAAATACTAGCCAGAAAGAGACTTTGGGCTTTTTTAGAACGCAAGGAACATAGGAAATCGGGTGGTAGGAGGAAGGTCCTTCTTTAGCTTGTAAAACCACTTCAGTTTCAGTTTGTATTGGCTGCTGTGTAGCAATGGTAATCATATCATTAATGATGTTAATTCTAATGCTTATAGCAGCAGGTGTAATAAGATCACAGTACTTGCTACCTCCTTATTAGGTACTTTGGTGAAAAGCTTAGACCTCAGGCAACACCTGTTAAAATGTGAAGCATACCATTCATGTACCAGTTAATTAAGGTGCTCTGTCTTTATGAGAGCATCAGGTCATATTTTATCTAATACTAATTTTAAAAATCCATCCTCACATACACGGTCTCTCAAGGGCTTCATCCTAAACTCATGAAGAGGAACCAGTAGAAAGAAACAGGACCATCAGAATCACCCTCTGGGTCAGAATTCAGATCCCACTCACCCAGGCTCTAAAGGGGCCCTGCAAGAAGATGTTGCAAAGAAAAGTTCAAAGACCTCTAAGTAGGCAAATTTAAGGTTAATTTGCTGTCACACAACTCTTCTCCTGATCAAAAATAATTTAAGGTGGGCTTCAAGCTCCAAGCATGACGTTTAATAACATTTCTGCATAATTTTAGTTAGCATTAACAAGGATAATGGGATATTCTTCATATCGACGAACCCGTCAAATTGTGTTGAAATCCTATCAATTCCTGGCCTCAGTTACTTCCCCTGGCCATAATTTACACTGCATAAATACATCCTGTATATGCAAAAGACTGACTGATTTCAAAAGGATAGAGCCTTCCTTGAATTTTCTCATTTCCAAGACCCAGCATATAGTCTCATCACCTAAATCTGTATTTTCATTCCTTATTAATCCCTTTAACTGCTCCCTTCACCTCCTCTGTTTATTGGATTTGTAATTAATCAATCACTAATATTGTTCATTCCCCTGATTATGGATATATTTTGATGAATTGATAATTTGACATTGCATGGAGATTATTTTTAATTGTCATCAACTACTTCATAAACTATTTAGAATCTTAGTCACCTATTTTGACAGCACAGGACTGAAAGCTGTTTCTTGTCTCATTTTCTCTCACAACATAACTGTAACTTTCAAAGAAGGCAAGATATTGGATGTGGTATTCATTATCACCTGATAATTACAGGCTAATTACATTCTTTGAATGATTTGTTTTCTTGTAATGACAGATAGGAAAATATTGATTGCAGTTTTCCTTAGCATGCAGGGACAACAGTATGAAAAAGTTGTGTTTTTCATCACCTAGTCATGGCACACAATAAAAAGCTCAGTATTGATACCAGTTTTATATGTATATATATATATATATATAAATAACTAATCTTTTCTAATCCTTTTTCAGTTTAATTTTCTAGCTAAGTGGCTCTGAGATATTAAGCTGGGACATGAAAATCGTGGGAATTTATCTGAGAAAAAAATAATGCTTTTTATGCTGATACTGCGTTTTATACAATACCACAAAATAACAAAAAAAGAACATTTTCTCTGAAGAGTAAACATCTGAAACGCATATGAAACTGTAGTGAGATTTTTGTTCAAAGCTGCAGACTCCCAGAGCCATAGCTCTCTTCTGCTTCTCAATGAGGAAAGTTGAGGACCRTGGCTCTTACCACAACTTCCCTTCCCTGAAATGTTTGTATCTTTTCCCACTTCAGTGCGTACAGGGCATGATGTTTAAAGACCCTTTACCAGGCAGTGCCAAAGGACAACCCACCATTTTTTTAGTCCAGATCCCTTTTTCACAGGAACTCTGGAGGAACTGGAAACATGTTATGAAGTTATACTCCTGCTTAAGGTGTTGATTCCCATTGTGCATACTGTGTGTTACAGAGCTGTCACTAGGTGTTCTGCATTACCTTTTTGGTTCGGATGAAGATCGCTCTCTGGAAGGGATCAGTCAGCGCCACTTCCCGCCTTGGGCTCACATCATGGACAGGTGCAGAGCACACAGAATAGACCCCTTTTGACCGAAACTAAGCCAGAGAGATGCTCTTCCATGGCACATGGAATATACTGCAGCTTCCAATGGGCACTCAGGCCACGGGCTTAGACTAAAGCTAGCCTGAGGCTAATGACTGAAACCAATTACGTGTGAATATCAGGTCCTCAGCCAATAATTGTTTTACCATGTAGATTCTGTAGCACCACTGTGCCCTACCTGCTGATGCAGATATCCTCTGACCGTCTCCTTAGACAACAAGACTCTTGCTGTGTAGGTAGTACTTTAAAAAAACAAGTTTAATATGGCTTTTTAGAGTTTTAAGTATTTATTTTCAATTGCTCCCAAAATGAGAAGTGACATAAGAAAAGCAACAACGTTATTTGTTCTGTATTGTTTACAGGGTTAGTGTCTATCCCAAGTGACAGTTTAACTTTTAAATTGCAGTATTCCCAGCAGAGATATTAATATAAGGTTTCCACCTTAAAAGACAGACAAACCACAGGTTGCCTTTTGACCAGATTCAAATGGGAAAACATACATGCAATTACTACCTTCAACAGAGATTCCCAGAAGCAGTTGTAAGTGCAAAAAATGTGACTGCAAATTTTCTTGACAATGAATTAATATGTTTCCTTATTAGGGCAAAAAATGATTGCAGTCCATATATTTCTCTTTATACTTCTCTTTTTTTGTGTCTGTACTTCCGCCCTGTCTACGTTGCAAGCAGGTTAGTTCAAAGAAAGATTTAGTAAGTTCAAGGGGTGGAAAGATAAGGAAACTGATGAGACTGCAGTCTAAAAAGTCCCTTAATATTCTCTAGACTCCTAATATACACACTGAATAAAAGCAGTGAAAACATGACCTTGCATTAGGAAGTCTTTCAGGTCACTAGAACCCACTCAGAGGAAAAGGAAGAAGTAAAGAGTGGTTTTCATTTACTCATAGGAGCACAATTGGGCTAATAATAACATTATGTGATTAGCAGGATAGTTTGCTATAGACATAAATCAGCATGCACTGCTGGATGGCTGCCCAATGTTTGGAGGATTTCATTAACAAGGGACACCATTGTTGTCCCACTGTTACAGTCATGCTTTGAACCACAGAGGGTTTGAAACGGGTCTTTTTAGGACCCTGTAAGGGTCATTGCAGATTGATTTCTGTAACTTCTTTGATCAATAAAATAGTCTGAGAATTATGACAAATGGAGTTTTCTGGGCTAAATACCTCACTGATCTCTCCTCCTTTTGTATATGGTGTCTTTGATTCCTGTCAATGCAGAACCTGACCATCTGAGACAGAGAAGAAAAATAATATATTCAACAGTATCCCTAAAGAGGTAAAGACAGTAACTCTTTCTTCCTTTTTAATTTCCTTTTTATTCTAAACTATCCTTTTGAAATGATTCATTCATAACACGACAATCCAGACCAGGCTGCTGGTTTAATATAGAGTATATTTAGAGTGGAGTGTTTTCTGACCTTAATTGTAAAACCTATACATTCAAAGAGCCATAAGTAAAGATAGTGAGGGTGACCTGGTTCATTAGTTTTTCTTTTTCTTTTCCTTTTGTAACAGAATTAAATTTCAGAAGAAAACCTCTGCTTTTTTTTTCAGTTAATATTTGCTTGTCAGAGGAAATGTCACTTTTTATATTTTATCCCCTGCTCTTGTAATTATCTGGGCTCTAACTCTTGTGCATCAAATTATGATAATGAAAATACATTCAACTAGAAAACCCTTAACAAATCATGGACATAGCTAGCATTAGTATCAACACTGATTAAATGCTACAATCTGTTTCCAAGAATTAATACTTCTACATATCTTGTCATTTGGGCCTGGTATAACTTTGTAATATTTTAACTGTATTAAATAAAGGATAAATTAAGACCCTCAAAGGAAAATGTTAATTGTACATAACTAACTGGAGCAGTGTGGGGACACTTCCTGAAGGTGTTAACAGCCCTCTCTAGAGGTACGTATCTCCATTATTTATGCCAAACTATGTCTATTGGATGAATAAACTGATGGAAGTTGTTCCTGGTACCAGCTGCTGTTGTCCATATATTAATTCCCTAAAAAAATTTTTTGTTGCCCATACATACAAAATTATTTGAAATGAGGCAAAAATAGCTAATTTAATCTTGAAAAAAAAGGATTTAGAAAGTTGCTGTTTTCTAAGCACCTAAAAAGTAACATTCACTGTGCAAAATAAAATCAAACCAGCTACCCAATGAAGCAGGAGGAGAAAAGTCCCTGTCCTCACTGCCACCCCTTTAGTTCTTTAGGTTTTTTTGTCACTGCACATACAAGTGTGTGGCAACGATAGTCCTGTATTTTCACAAAGTAAAAAGAACTGTCTGAAATTGAGTATCAAAAGAGGAGGTGCTGGAACAAATTGGAAAATTAAATGCTGACTAGTTAGTAGGACTGGAAAATCTTAAATTAAAAGTTCTGAAGAAATTTAAGAATGAAATAGATGAGCTGCTGGCAAGAATATGTAATGTCTCAGAGTTAACTGCTCTATACAATGTCTGGAATTCAGCAAATATTTTGTCCAGTTTTAATATATCTACAACAGTTATGTTTGGCATTTGCTATTCCCATAAGCAAGCTTCAGTTCCAGAGTGAAGCCTGTGTGAAATGACAATAAAAGATACACTTAAGAAATACCTCAAGGAGTAAAAATTAAACATACAATTACAGTGTCTTCCATGGGGAAGAAGAAAGGCTTGTGTTTCACTGTCCTTTTAGAATTTGTGAGTGTGAAAACAGCGTAGAGGATGAAGGAGAAGCAATTAATATATTTTAGTAGGATGTTCTAAAAGCTTTTGACAAATTTTCTCAAAAGATACTATTAAGGAAATCAAGCTGTAAAGTACTGTCAAAGATCAAAACTGGCTAAGACAAAACTAAACATTTACAAATAAACGATGGGCTTTCAAGATGAAAATTTATACTGGTGTTCTTCTGAGACAGCTGAACTGGCTTGCACTTTATTTATAAAGATCTGTAAAATGGCTTTATATTAAAATGACTAAATTTTCAGTTGTTCTGCAATATTTAAATTAGCTTTAAATTGAATTAATATATTTTTCAAGTGTTACGCAGAACTTGCTTGAATTAGCAGAATATTTCCTCATCCTTCTTTTCCTCCCTATTTCCACCTTTGACTCATCTCCTCACATGCGTTAGTCAAAGATGTGAGATGGAATATGCCAAACTCCTGCTATGTACCAATACATTTCCATTATTCCGCCTTGTTGCTTCGTACAATGTAATACGACGTGACACTAAACCGAATGCAATACCATCCAAGAAACCTAGGGCCCAATGCAAAACTCTAGAAGACAAGGGAAGGGGGAAGCTTGCTAAGTTAAACCCTGTCAGATGGCTAGCTAAGTGCTCAGATGCTGAAAGAAATCTCATGCATACTATAGCTCATTTCTAAGAGCATTGATCCATATTTACATTTATGAGACCTAAAAAATGTAGCTATAATGAGGTAGCTGTTGTCTGTGTGACTGTATGATCCCTCCTCTGACACCCTTCTCTTCTTTCTATGCTTACTAGTTATTCAGTTGTTAAGCATGGTCTTGATTTAAACTTCATCCTGCAGATCCACCTTCAAGAGGGAACTCCATTAATTTTCATGTGGCTATGCTTGGGCAGAGGTCTAGTGTCAATGATAAAGTTTGGTTTGTAAGCTCTCTGTAGCACTCTGTCCCTTATCACAGATTTATAAAGTAACAAGAACAGTAGAAGTTATTGTAGTATAAATATAATGTGAATCAAGGAAAATACATGCTTCAATTGTAATCTAAAAAAATGGTTTCTACCAGTCACTTTCTATATTTATTCACATTTCAGCATATGTTTTCCCCCCTTGACTATTTTGTAGTGAAGCTGAAAGTACAGTACATCACACCTTTGGCAAGGGAGCTAAAATTCAAGGGCTAGCACTAGATTTACATTTCTGCTCCTGGAGCTGAATAGTACTGCAACTGTTACACAAAGAATTCAGTCTCAAATAGTCAGAGCACTGGTGAGAATGTGTATGATATGAACTGTTTTACAATAACTGCTATAATATGCTTTCCAGACCTAGGAAGCAATTTRTTTTGCTTAGTGGGCATCTGAACTCCAAGCTCAGAATTTATCAAAACCCACGTACAAGGGAAATAAACTTATGCTTTGGAGTGACTCTGTGAACTATTTGTATTAAGATTTTTGATTCCCTTATGCCATTACAAATAGCTTTTTCACATGCCCTCAAGGCAAAGAATTGGGCCAAAGACATTAACTGTCCTTTGTGATGCACAGTACAAGATTGGATGAAACTTGACTTATGGTGAGAGTACCACTTTGCTTTGGCTCTCGTGTTTTTCTCCCTTTAATGTACCTTTTCCTAGTGTAACTTCACTTTTTTCTTACCTTTCATAAATAAAAGGTGCAAGTGCTCATATTTCTTAACGTGTCTTTAGAGAATTACCTACGGCATAGGTCAAAGGTTGTGTCCAAACACTAAATCCAAAAAATAGCCTGGGCATCTACCTTTCATTTAGGCATCTAATCCCAATTTATAACTTCAAAACTGTTAATTGACTTTTCCACGGCCACAGAAAGGCTGCCAGAACATTGCAGTTTGTACCAGATGCTTGMATATATATTGCAGCAGGGTTGCCAACAGGGAGAGTGTTCAATACCCTAATCACCACGCTCAGTATCACCACCCACTTGCTGTCTCATTTAATACTTAAGTAGCTGAATCAAGGAGAAACAGATTCAACTGCACTCTGTCCACCTCTCCAAAACGCCCTGTAAAGGAATCCTTGGTGTAGTCTCTGGCAAGGTCAGACATCTGCATTGAAACTCCTACTCAGAATGAGAGTGCAAATCTTCTCCCACTTCTTTTCCTCTAATTCCTTGCATTCCTCCTTTGTGTGAGTTTCCTGCCTACCTCCAGTAAATGGTTCACATTTGTGAATTTTAAGCAAACATCTGGGAGCTATAAAAATTAAGCCTCGCAGTGTCTCCTGCAACCCTTCAGTACTTATTTCCCAGGTCAATGCTTTTGTCACATTTTTGGTGCCAGTCTGAGGTGCCCAGCTCCTGGTATATAACAGGAGGAATACAGAGATGCCTGACTCCAGACCATGGATTCTATTAAAACCCCCTCATAGGACACAGTGATGTTTTGGTGAGGAGCTTATGCCAAATCTGCCAGGCTGTACCTGCTATTGCCTTCCCAGCTGGCCGAACCCAACTGCCTGCTGGACCTCCCAGGTGCTGCTTTCCTTCTTGCCCCAACATGCCTGTAAGCAAAAACACACACTCAAGTTTTGCCCCAGGATACAGTCAGGAGGCTCCTAGGCTGGAAGCTTGGCCCTAGAAGCCAKGAGATGCTCCCAGGTCCCATACTACAGACATAGTCTGTAGTTCTAAGCTTCATCACACATGTACATCCGACTCCCATCACCCACTTATTTAAGCTTCTCACTTCTGTACTATCATATTTTTTCCCCCCTGTAACTTAGCAGCAACTTAAAAGACATCCTTTACTTTGCCTGGGTTCTGTTTAACTCTTACTAATAGGAAATTGTAGCAGCTGGACTGGCAGGAAATGCAAAGTAGCAAAAATGCTCTGAAGCCAGGAGGAATCTGTCAGTTTTCACCTGCAGAGAAAGCAACTTTTAATCTCTAGTCCCTCATTACCCATGGGTATACAGGGTAAGGCAATCATGCATTTTGTGTCTAATGGCTCAGTGCTATCTATAACAAAGATGACCAGGAAGAAAAAGGATCCATCTTTCATAACTCTGGGAAGCTCTGCTCAGTGTTGAACTGGGATAGCCCGCTTCATTTTCACTCTCTGGTCTAATTTTATATATTTTACTAATCCTTCTTAATTTAAATTTACTTCAGGCTAACAAAGGAAATTATATTATTTTACTGCATGGTCTTCTGCCTTTCTTTTTTGTATTTCAGTTTTCACACATCTTACAGAACACTTCTCTTAAAGGATACTTCAGATGCTAGAATAAATTCACAGACAAACTCAGGGTCTCAGCTCAAATGTGGGTTACACAGACCCTTTCTGCATGATCTAGTGTGAACAGCAAATTAAATGTCACAAATGCAGTAGGATTTCAGATTGCACAGACTCTGTACCTGTGGGTGGTGAAAACTATGGACTGCTATCTGCAGGAACAGTGGATTAACCCTTTCCTTGGACAGACAGGGATGTTTGTATGAAGCCCTTAACAGATACAAAATCTCTCTTTTTAGTTCTTTTAATGTTACTGCACACACCAGGAAGAGGTTGAGGACAAATGACAGGGATAACAGGTAAGTAAGATGAGGTCAGGTACTTGTTTGTAAAGCAGGGGTGAAGGTGTGGATGCCTGAAGCATTTGACGCAGGCCATATATATACTAACGAGAGTATAGAAGAAAAATGCAGACAGGCAAAAGAAATGGTGCGTTGAAAAACAAGTGGACCTGGGGTGGGGTGAATGTCCCAATTCTCATATTTTGCTGCCGCCTGTAAATCCTCTCTGAGGCAATAGATGAAAACAGTTGGTGTTTTCTATTCCCTGACAATGAATTCTTCACCCCCTGCTCCTAAGGGATGGCACCCTACTGGCATAGGAGATGTAATTTTCACCAACAGAGGTAAATTGGTCCCTGCAGCTTGCCCTTTATATGCTATATATGATTTACTTAGGTTTTATTARCTAGAATAACAGTTATTACAGCTTGATAATGTTCACTGCCAAAAACAGAACATCTCACAGCAGTGGAGCTGTTGAAACACAGATCTACAATCATTTCATCTCTTAAGCTTTACTTTATTGTTAATATTTTGACCAGAGAGACTATTTCTCTAAAATTTAGGAAAGGGTTGATGGACTCAGCAATCTAATTACAATGGTGTGTGAAGCAACAACAAAATATGTGGTTTTTCCTCTGAATTCCAGGCTGCAGGTGGCATTGTACCTTTCAAAAGACAACCAGGAATTGGTATTTTTCACAAAGCTCATTTCTATTCCAATCTGTACCACCCTAACTCCACAGTTTTAATTGGCTTTCCATCTGCAGAATATAGACTTTTCTTCCTACCCTGCCAAGCCTGAACTATGAACAACCTCCTTCATTAATGTCAGTTGCCATTCAGGGCTACAGGTGTCATGGATTAATTGTCCAATTAGTTTAATTAGAAGGAGGAAAAGATGTGCAAAGCAACAAATGTATCAGGAATGTTTACTGTACAGCAGACATGTAGCCAAATAAGAATATAAAGAGTTTTGCAAATCAGTAAAAGCAGAGGAGGTGTCATTTTTTTTCACTTTTTTGTTCATCACTTAGAAAGTACAAAAGAAGTTACCACAGACCTCTGCAGCCACTTTAGAATAGTTTTGGGAAAACGTTTTAAGCATTGTTCGTTTGTGAAAAATCTCACCACAACAATACAAAGTGTATATGTTAAAATTATTTTTGAGTTAAAAGCTGTCATGGAGATGCCTAAATTTGGTGCCTTATCTATTTTTTTCTTTACATTTCAGTGATCTTTATGTTCTTTAAAAGATTGTGCTGTTCCTTTAGTAACACTGCAGAAAATAGAGAAACTGTGATTTTCTCTATTTTGTTGATAACTATAAACAGGAGGTAGTCACAGCTCAGAGACTTGTTTGTGTCTTGTGCTAGGTTTTTTTAAACTTTGATGGAAAAAGCAAAGCTATTATCCCTGGTAAGAAAATGCTACCTAAGACAAATCTAAAATTCTTCCAATTAACTCGAGCAATTAGAAATTGGAAAATCTCCAGTGAACTTCTCATACTCAATCTAAACTGAAAAATAAGCACAGAAGCTAGTGGTGCTCAAAAAGGTGTAAAGAAACCAAACCGACAGTGCCCACTGATGACGAGACCATACAGATGTGCTCCTGGCACTATCTGCTAAGCACAGAAGAGAGCTCTACACATGCCCATATGGCACAGCAAGAACTCCAGTACCATGTGTTTACACTGCTAAACACTCAAGACACCATGTTTTTAAAGCAACACACTATGCACACCATCGGGGTTCAGCCTTGTGTAACTTATGCAGATCATACTGCTCAGTGGTGAATGCAGGATAAAAACTGCATGGGCAATGCCACGTACAAGAGTTTGAATGGTACAAACTTTTGGTAGCTTCAGTGAGCACAGATGTGAAAAAAGCTGTGACAGGACCTCTCAGCCCCGCTTCAGCTCAGGACCATATCAGCAGGCAGTTTCACAGTGCTTACACCCACATCACAAGAAGTGCAAAAAATGCACTGCCACCTGAAATTCAGCTGAGGAGTACCAGAGGACCTGCAGATCTGGCTTACCTTCTGAGTCAAAAACAAATCCCTAAACAAGTAACCCATCACACCCCAGAGGCAGTTTCCACTGTAACAACTTCCCACGGAGGCATCTGGCTTCTACTCCCATTGACTCACCCTTTGGTGATTCCTTGATCACTCTGAAGCTGGCAGCAGAGCTGAGTCAGGGGCTCACTCATTGGCTTCAACTGCATTGGCTCAAAATCTGCAAGTAACATTTCTACTGCCATTTGGGCTGTGTAGAGCCCAACCCTGTGCAATGCAAAATGTCCCTCCCACTTAAACTTCTGGAACTCAAAATGCTCAGCACTTCCAAGGATATGTTATTAAAAAAATTATATTTCCTGGTTATATTGCCTAGCTAGTAACTATATATGTATATATATATATATATATATATATATGAAAAATAAAAGAAGCTGTATTTAGCATCAGTGCAGCCACTGTGACAAATTAGATAGGAAGAGACTGAGATTGTTTGAATATACTAAGTTTGCCTTTGAATCAGTAAACTGGCCAGTGAATTAATCAGAGGGGGAAATGTCTGTCTTTCAACTCTATTGCCCATTTGTGTCAAAGCTATGAATATCATAAGTAGAATGATTTATGGTGCCTTTAAGTCACCTTATTCTGGGCTAAAAGAAGAGCCCTTTTCAGATACACATGCTTCAACCTTCTTCAGTAAGTAGGCTGATCTGCTCTTCCTCATGATCTGGGCAGAGCTTGCTCTTTTCCTTTAAAACGTGAATGCTGGAAGTGGACATATTAATAGCCCTACCCCTCCTATATCCTAACCTGTTTAATACATTATTTTTCCACCTTAGCCAGAAAAGGATGAAGTGTATCTTTCTGAGGAGTATCTTAATCCCCAAACTGTAGACCAGATTTGGGGCAGATCTTTTTATCACCATACTTGCAATTGTGTCAGCATGTGGCAAGGAACTCAAAAGTCTCTGGGCTGCTGAGAGAAAGGAGGATGGACATGAGTGATGAGTAGTGGTTAGGACCATCACATGGAGATGGAAAAGATGGTTCTTTGATCTTAGATTTCAGGTGCCTTTAACAGGTGATGATTCAATATCTTGGTTGACAGTGATGTAAAGCATAGTAAAGAAACATAGAAAGGTGACAGATTAACTAGCTGGATTTTAAGTTAAGACACTCTGCACAGAACAAAAACGATCGCAAAAAGTTCAAGCCAGAGCTTCTTGGACATACAAAGACTCTCAGGGTCTAGTAGTATTAATAACCAGCATCTATTCCATAGTCACCCACATCCACAAAAAACACTTTAAATACCAAAATGTGAAGTCTGAGAAGCCAAGTAAGTTATATTTTTATATATACGTATGTATACAAATACATACGCACATATAAAAAACCACACAGACAGACAGGCATATGCACACATAAAACAATGTATTTTGGAAGTAATAGAAAACTGGTCACATATACTGATAAAAGATATGTAGACAGTAGTTTTCTGTGGGGCAATGTCCCTGTTTTAAAGGAACTTTTATTAGGTAAGGTTTTAGGGAAACCTCAGCAGGGTTTATCTATTTTAAACAGTACATTTTAGAGTTCTACTCTGCACAGTCAAATAAAACATGAGAACAACTCACTTGTCAAGCGAAGTGACCTTGAATACCGTTTCCGGACTTTATATACTGTCTTTTGATCCTAAATATAGGGAAAAACTACTGACTATAGTGTTCTAGCACCCAAGGGAAACTTTCTAAAAGTATTGTGAGAGGAACTTAATTTGGCATCCCTACCAAATACACCCTGGAAAAAAAAGAACACATCATTTAAAGCGGAAACAGTCCTGTACCATGTGTAAATACTTTCTGCCCATTCCCATATGCTCTCCAGAGACAAGGGAGAATTGCCTCAGGGAGGAAAATGCAACATAAAGTAACTACAGCTAATGAGGAAAGAAGTTGACAGAAGCCATAAAGAAAACTGAAATTGTTTAAGTGTTATATCCAGATCACCTAGTAACTGAGACAATGCCAGCCATTTAAAAACAGTACCAGAATAATGTAACAGCAGTTTCAAACTGTCCATCCAGCGTGTTTGTGCTACGCAGTTTCCCAGAACTGAACAATCAGTTCTTTGAAGATGCAAAGACAACAAAGTAGGTGATGTTGGTTCATCTTTACCTTTCACTGCTGGGGATTAAGATGGAGGCAAAGATCCAGAAGGCAGGAGGCTGTAGATTATACTGACAGGGGAAAAAAACAGCAACAACCATATTACCATTATTTCTTTTCCCTTTTTGAATCTCTGCCCATGCAGAATTTAAAATGGCCCTCTGTCCCAAACTGCGTTTGAGACGAAAGACAAAAGGTAGAACTACTGCCCATATTACTTACTACACATCTTAAAACTCTCTGTTCTCCATAGTTCCTGAAACCTTTCTCTGCTTGGCTCAGTATTTTCACTGGTGATCCACAAAACAAATGAACAAATAGTTCCCAAATAGGAAGGCCTGAGGGAATGTATAGTGAATAGTGACCAGGCAAAGTCACTTTGAGTTGGATTGATTGGAAAGAAGTCCAGTTAGCAGTAAGTACCCATGRCTGTGCTGCCATTTAGAGGGACCTCAATGGGCTGGAGAAATGGGCCAAGAAGAACCGAATCAAGTTCATCAATGGGAAATGCAAAGCCCTGCACCTGGGAAGGAATAACCCCAGGCACCATCACAAGCTAGGGGCTGATCAGCTGGAAAGCAGCTTTGAGAAAAGGACCTGGGTGTCCTGGTGGACAAGTTGACCATGAGCCAGCAAAGTGCCCTTGTGGCAAAGAAGGCCAACAGCCTCCTGGACTGCATTGGGAAGATTGTTCCCAGCAAGCTGAGGGAGGTGATCCTTCCCCTTTATTCAGCACTGGTGAGGCCACACCTGAAGTACTGTGCCCAGTTTTGGGCTCCTCGCTGCGAGAGAGACATGGAGAGAGTCCAACAAAGGGTCACTAAGATGTTTAAGGGACTGGAGCATCTGTCCTATGAGGAAAGGCTGAGAGAGCTGGGACTGTTCAACCTGAAGAGGAGAAGGCTCGGGGGGATCTTGTTGATGTGTGTAAATACCTGATCGGGGGGGAGTAAACAGGGCAGAGCCAGACTCTTCTCAGTGGTACACAGTGACAAGAGGCAATAGGCACAAATTGAAACAGGAAAATCCATTTAAACATAATAAAACAATGTATTTTACTGTAAGCGTTGTCAACATTGGAGTAGGTTGTGTAATCTCCATTCTTAGAGGTACTCAAGACCCAGCTGGACATGGTCCTGAGCAACCAACTTCCTTTGAGCATCCACCTACTGTGGATGATCTTCACAGGCACATTCCAGCCTCAGCTATTTGGCGTTTCTGTGGTTCTATGAAGTGAATAGAAATCTGATCATCAAAGTCTTTAGATGAAGCAGACAAAGGAATACCAAACTCCTCTAGATGCAAGTTAAAGCTAGATGAAGTCAAATCAAAACTGAAGCATGTTCCTATTTCAATTGTAATGAGAAGAAAGTCTGTGCTATGCACGCAGCCAGAGGAAGTAATCACAGTCGTCTTTTCTGGCCAGGCTGTTTCTGATGGGTTTCTACACAGCATGAGGAGCGAACACAGCACTTCAGTCAATAAAAGATAGCCCTCTGCCTCTCCTCCCCCCCATCACGAATTCACAGAGGAACTTCACTGAGTGTAATTAAAAGATGCAAATTAAAAATAGCATTTATGGTTCATTAAAAATCACTTATTTTAACATCTAAGCCTGAATGTGGCCGAATATCTTCTGACTTCCAAGCTGTTTAAAACACACTTTGTTCTCAGCTTCCTCATATCTGTAATGTTTTAATGATGTGGGGTGAGATCAGAAGAAGAAATCTTGGTGGATCTTGTTTTTGTGGCAGGAGTCCGAGAGAACAACGGCTAYACCAGTTGTCAGGGTTGTTTGCTCCACACACACCATACAGCCAGAATATGCCATTGTAGTGCATTTTTTTCCAGCTCACTCATTTAGCAGCTTGGGTATTTCTACACTATACTGCTGCAGTAAGTAACACKGAAACTTTCTCTGGTTTTAGAGTTCTTCAGAGGACTGTATGAATTGGAGRTAGTTAGTTACCTTTATATTTGTTGGCTGACATTTTGCTTTTACTTATTCCTTGTGGTAATGTGGCTGATTAAATACAGGGTCAGAACCTCAAATGCTATAAATCAGTACTGCTGAAGTGATCTAGCTCAGGATTGCTGGCCAGAACACCAAGAGTCCTGAAGTCATACTTTTCTTTGACATATTACACCAATGTAGCCACTGAATTCAGTGAAGTTRCCTCTTATTTATAGCATTGCAAGACCAGAATTTGCTCTACTATTTATTAAAAAATGTTTCATAATGATGGATCCCATATGTGATGAAAAGTTTTCCTACTGGGGAAAAAGAGAAGACAAATAAAGAATATTTGTGCATAACACATGCAGCTGAATGCAATATACTGGCTATTAAAAAAGCTTTTCAATTGGTCAATTAATTCTACTATTAAATAATAAAACAAAAAAAAAATGAAGAGAGGAGTAAAAATACTGCAAGGATATATTTTTTATAAATGTAATCTCGATCTTGTAGAAAATTTGGATTTATAATGTTTCACACAGTGTTGGCCTTTTTTCCAGTGTGTTAATGACCTCCTTGAATTATCACCTTCAGCTTTGCCACCAGCCTTTAAGTACACTGAGTCATTAATGACTYGGAACTACCGTGTTAATAGAATATTCACACGTTTTAAATAACCCAAACAGGCACTAAACAAAAGTAAACGTTGTCTCGCTTGAAGCTGATATTCCTCTAATGAGAAACCAACAAGTAGTTTGAGCTAGGGGTTTTGCATTTCTAGCTTGGCAGTGGTCAAGTTTTAATACAGAGATAAGCCAGGAATCATTCCCCATGGACCTCTATACCCCAGCCTATACCAGTCAGTGAGACCCAGGAGCATCTCACTGCCTCGCACGTGGGGCTCATGGTATCATCCCCGTAAGGGGGCACTGAGACGCAGYCTGCGAGAGGGGCACTGGAAGGGTCTGCAGAAAAGGGCAACACAGCAGAGGTATGCAGAGAGCCTCCTGAGCYAGGCAGCTAAATGTTGGACATGAAGATGCACCAAATATCATCATACCTTCGTAGGTGTGGGTTTAAGAGGTTATGTTTTGGCACACAGCTTCTATTATGTATCTGCTATCTGCCACTAACATAAATGGAAGTGAGGTGCATTGTGACCTCTGAGAATACTGTGTGGATACTCAACCCTAAAACTGTAAACCTAAACCTGACTCCATAACTCATCATTATCTCCATAAACTCCATTTCCCATATATCTCATAAACTCCATTTCCCATCATTATCACCTACCATACATGCCAGTTTGCCTCTTCTCTTATGAAAACTACCCATTCCTTGTAACAACAGCTTAAAAATTTAATCGATGACACAGTCCAAACTTTAACACCAGTGTTATATAGGAATAAAATTTAAGGTAATTGAAAAGCAACCTCCTGATGTGTTATTTTTACCTAATTGATATTTTGCCCAATTTATTCCAGATTAGATTATCTGCTTGATCTTGAACTGAATATCAGCAAATGATGTTAAAATTGTGGACAGGAAAAAGAACTAAAAAAAAGAATTTGATGAGAATAGGAAATGGAATACAATTCTAACATATCCACCTAAGCGAAACTCAGTTTGCTGTGTGAGAAGTAAGTAAGATTACTTCTCAGTGAGAAGTGAGAAGTAATCAGCTTGTTGTACATTAAAAAAAAAAATTAAAAAAATAAAAAAAAAAAAGAAAATTAAAAAGCTGTGGGGAGGATTTTAAAAGAAACTTCACTGTAAGTGCTGATATTTACKCTGATTTCTCTGAACTAAGCCTTCAAATAGGAAATGGTAGTAGACTCCGAATTGATATTTCTATGAATCCAAAATTGTGTGACATATTAGTTCTGAGTAAGATAGATGAGATATTTGTTGAGAGATAGCATTTAAAATTAAGGACCRGAAGTGATTATTTTTCTTAATTGAAAAAATGCTATGAAGCTTATTACAACCAAATGGTACACCAGGATTAACTGATCCAAATAATCAAGAGGTAATCACATAGAAGATAAGTGGCATATAAAAATACAATTTTAATTGTGGTCTGCTCTCCTTGAATTAGTTGATAATAAACAAAGTTTTGATACATTCGTTTTGTGTACAATATTTCACATTTTGTCTTATTGGGAGATGGTGCCTGGTGTCTACTATCTAAATCTTCTCCTTACTTCCCAAAACATATAACTGATGAACAAAAGGTTTTATGCTGTTTAGTCAGARTAAGAAGATAGTATTTAAAAATATACTTTAAAAAAACAATTAGCATGAGCTGCCATCATCTSCTCTGTACATTTTTCTATCTAGCCTTGAATGAAAGGGGTTTATATCATTTTTTGGAGTTCTGCACATACCCTGGTGTGCTCCACAGGTCGGGCTTCGCAATGACACCATCACTCTGGTACAAGGCAGAACGTTGGCAGAAGAGGAATTGAATCCATGTTTATTCACCTCCAAAATGCCTAATACTACTAGGGTAGCACAGGGCATGTCTCTCTATCCAAAAATACAGGATAAGACTTAGAAAATTCGAGGTGTCCTCAGGAGGCTTTCCTTGTGCTTTGTTCTGCGATGTGCTGGCACTGTTCTACCTAAGAGCAGCATGTGCAACGGCTAGAGCCCTGGGGAGGGGCCACGTCACCTTGCATCATGGGTTACCTTTGTGCTGCTGTGAACTGGGTGTGAACTCTGACACTGATATAAATGTTACTAAAATATTAACAGTATATTATATATATTCACATATTAATATATTAAAATATTAATCAACATATTTATATGTTATAATATATCGGCTTCACTCTAAAGCCTGTGATGCTGTAAGTGAGCATTAGCAGACAAGAAAATAAAGACACTGGCCCAGGAGTATTGAAAGTGGGGGAAAAAGCGTAAAGAAATAACCATCAGAGGAGAAAAACCACCTTACTCTGCTCTGTTGAAAGGACTTTTGAGCTGCCAAACTCAAATGACTATTGAAAATAGCCACATAAACATCAAGGAGATATAAGATTTTTAGTCCTACTCAATCAATATCTTGCAATTTTGAGGTTTAGTCTAACTAGCTAGGCTGCCTAGATGTTGGTTATGATTTATTTTGCTTACATTTAGTTACTTTTATTTTATCTCMATTTTCCATTATTTAATCTAATCTTAATTGGTGCCTGTTTAATAAAGCACGACCATTGGCAGAAGGTTCCTCAGAGAGGAGAGCTGCTCCAGGAMTGCAGGAGAGGCTGGCTGCAGACCGTGGGTGCCAGGGGGAGGCAGCCGGTTGTGCCAACAGMGAGCTACCAGGCATGGGCTGGGAGAAAAAAGGAAAACCCCAGAGATCAGGGGAGAAACCAGACCCAGAGACATGGAGTGCTTTTTCCATAAACTGATGGGCTGAAAAATTTAGACCTCAGATGAGTTCAGTTCTTCGCCAGGACTGAATTTGGCCCCGACTGTAAGCAGATCCTGGCAGAAAACACAAATAAAAGGAAACGTACCTTTGACATCACAACATAAAAAGAAAAAAAAAAGAAACCAAACTTACTTACTGGCTTTGAGGAGTATTTTATCACAACTTAAACGCTGCAGTGATTCACGTACTGCTGCTACTTCTTAGGGCAGCTGCAAGCTATTACTAAGATAAATCAGTGTGGCTGTTAGGTGAAAAAGGAAGCATAAGCCTTGATTATAAGCATTAAGCCCTGCACTTTCATGGAACAAGGATTTTGAAAGTGTTTTGCCTAAACACTGATTTTGCAGTGTAATTCTTATTCTCTCATTTTGCTCCTCTGTTCTGGAGTGACTTTGCAATCACCACAACTTTTCCAGTAGAACCTTGCAGAAACAAGAGCCCTTGTTCCAGATTTAGGCTTTGGTGTGCTTCACTGAGTAAATGAGGCCCTGACCGTATTAATTACATTCACTGGGAAGCTCAACATGCTACCAATGTCTCTGTAATTATTCAGTATGCTGAGTGTTATCATAGCAGCCATGTGGATCCATTATCATTTTGCTCCTCTAAATGCTGCTGATCTAACCATTAGCATAGCTGCAATTCATGCTCCCTAGGAATAAGAGAAATAATAGAGTTTAATTCCTTGTCTCTTTTTCAATTTTTCATGCTCCCTATCCATAGGCTGTTTCTCTCATAACCATTTACTAGCTTGTGCATGAGTCTCCAAGCCTAAGTTAATTATTATGGTTGTATAAAAAGTTAGAACCCCAAAAGACAGTAAAAAAAGAGACAGATGAAAAAGACAGTAAAATTACCTTGCAAATATTATTTGTCTGCAAAAAGATCTCTTCCATTTGGGCATATTTGCAAAGTAATGTTAATGTTTTCTGATTTGTAMAGATTCTACAGACAGACAAAGAAACAAACAAGTCTAAACAAAGGAGAAAAACTGGGAAAAACAGGGTTAGACAGAGGTATTTAAGCTATGGATAGATAGCTTATCAGTTCTTCATTTTATTTTCTCCTTGTTCACAATGCCTGATTAGTCCCTGACTCATATTATATGGTCTTAGTTACTGACAGCCACAATGATTGGCATGTGTCAGCCAGGAGACTAATGAAATGCAAAAAATGAATAATCCTTTGCATGTATGGTCATCCTTGTTAGCATTCCTAGTAGGAATACRGAAAAAGAAGTCAGACATCCTAGAAATATTCAAGCAAACACAAAAACCTACCCATCTAAATGTTCAGGAAAAGTGAATAACAATAGAGCATGAAAATTGAAGTGACTGATGTGCTCACAAACACTGCTTTGCAGTATTCAAGCAATTCTATTCAGACCCGTTCACTTTATCTAACATCACTGTGTAGCTATATTTTTAATGAGGTGAGTTTTATGCTTGAATCTTTTGTGTCAAAAATGTTTCGATTAATCTTATTAGCTACTGTAAGAACCAATTTGAAATTATTCTCACCCAGCCATGTTATTATGGAAACACCRAAGAGAAATCCAAACCCACTGTCTATGCAGATTTGCCAGAAATCCCCTTTTGTCACATGCTGTTCAGACAAAACTACAAAAGTAATCAGAACTAAGAATTACTGAGGGTCAGCCTTTGCATTTGATTAAAGATTTGGCAGTGTGAGGGCCAAAAYTTCTGCTGGTGTAAACAGCCGTAAATCATTGATTTGGCTTTGGTGATCACTGCCAAACTTACCCTAATTATCCATCTCCAGCAGGTAAAATATAAACATGCACAAAACCAAAAAAATCRCTGTTACATAAAACTGCAAGCAGAATTGAAATTGAAATTCTAGTTTCGAACTGGGAGATTCAGTGAGACTATATATAGTACATATGCATACAGAAAGAGAGAGGGTATATATGTACTACAATGCATCTTCTATCTGCACATGCATTTATCCTCTTATTTTGTTAAAATTATCTTTTTTTCTCAAGGTACCGAGGCAAACATTCTTCCCAAAATATCCTTCCTAAAAATAGTAGTTATTGTAAAARGGAAAATTATAGAGTTAAGATAGCTCACTGCTGCTTTTAAAGGAATTATTAACAGAAGTAAATTAATGAAAAAAGGAAATATCATTCTTGGCTAAGAACTATTTCCTGTTTAACATTCTTTACACTTAAAAGAAGGAGTTGTTCTGGAACTAGCACTCCTTTCAATGTAGCAACACAACCCTTAAATATTCTCACTGCAGAAAGCATTTTTCTTTTGCCTTCTTTTTTGTTGTTGTTTTGGAGAAATGCTGAAAAAGAAACCTCAATAGGACATTCATTCCTTTCATCTCTTCTACATTTTATCTTCTGGTCTATCTTATTTTATACATACTTCTTTGATGAACCTCAACTTGGGCAATACACGATATAGAACTATTTCTGATAGCACTATCAGGACAAAAGTCCCAATTTTAATTAAATCTCATCCAAGCCTCCTGCCTAGAATACATGATAGTTAAAACCATTGAGGGTTTTATTTTCTCTTTGGGAAACATACTGAGTTTTAAGGACAGTAGTAATTCATGTTTACCCAGAATCTTCACAGCCTGTTATCCCACCAGGCAAATTACGTTTGGTTAAACTGGAGTTGAAAAGTCTGGAGTCCCATGGCAAGGGACATGAAGGGCTACACGAAGGGCTTCTACAGGTCTATCAGCAGCAAAAGGAAGATGAGGGGAAACATGGGGTTGCTGCTAAATGGAGCTGGGGACCTGTGACAAGGGACATATGCCTGATGGGGACAGGGAGTAAAGAAGACGGAGCCAGGCTTTTTTCAGTGGCGCCCAGTGACAGGACAAGAGGCAATGGGCACAAACTGAAACACAGGACATTTCATTTAAAGATTAGCAGAAATTTTTTCACTCTGAGGGTGGTTAAGCGCTTGAACAGGGTTCCCAGAAAGGTTGTGAAGTCTCCATCCTTGGAGATATTCAAACACAGGCTGGAAACAGTCCTGAGCAACCTACTCTATCTGATCCTGCTTTGAGCAGGGCATCGGACATSATCTCTAGCCTCAGCTGTTGTGTGATTCTGTGAGGTTGCTGTCCCTCTGCCCAGGCATTAGGAGTGGTCATTGGAGTGATCCATTATGTAGTCAAGCAAAACTACTTAGATTCATTAAATCCCACCTTTACTGACTGTCTTTTACCTCGGGCAGAGCTGGASTCTGGCAGCACGGGTGAAAGCAAAGAGTTACAGGCAGTAATACCAGCCCCACTCTTTGCAAAATAAACCATTCCTAGCTGTTTATATGTCAAAGGGAACAAAACCTAATTGAACAGAAGCTGGCTGAGGCTGCTAGGCAGTCAATGGTATTCCTCTAGTGAGAAATACTGCACAGAAGTTGAAATCCTGGCTGGTAAGATGAACTGAAAGAGGTAAGAAAGTTGACTCTACCTTTGCGCAACATCTCAGAACCAGGTAATAATCTATGCTATAAGAAATAATCCTGCTTTTAGAGAGAGATAAGATATATGATCTAAYAGGAATTTTCCATCTCCAGCTCCTTGATTCTTGGATAGATAATGTACTATTTATCCTGGATAGTTAGAGAATAGTCAACGGTAGTCAGGCAAAAAATGTAGAAAACAATGCATTTTCCTAAGTGCTGTCTTTAAGCTGTATTAAAAGAAAATAAAAAAATATCTTAAAATATCCTTCTGAGCGAAGCTTATATGACACATTTGCCTCAGGCTGTATGTGATAGGGGCTAAATTGCCTTCTTTGTCATTTAAGTGGTACAAAAGTAAGAGCAGGAACGATTATTCAGTACAAATGTAGAAGAAGTGGTTTTAATATGCTTAAGCACACCTCATGCCCGATTTCTATAGATGTGCAAGTGGTCTTGAACTGATGAGAAAGAACATGACTGCTACATTAATCATTTGGAGACATACACTAATTTATAAATGCTACTCTCCCCTTCAGCTTTCTGCCGAGTTTGAGTTTTGCAAATAGAATGGGAAGTGGAACTAAGTATAACAAGCCAGCTACAGGGAATGTTTTTATTAAATGAATTTTAAAAGAAATATTTCCACTCCCACAGCTTTTCTTTTACATTCCCTCTGTCTATTTTTCTTACATTTTTAAAGGTGTATTTTAAAAGGTATTTATCATCCTGGTAGTTAAGCTTCTTTCCTTTCAATGCCCTCTTGTCTGTCACTAAAATTTACAGTCTTGGTGATACTTTCTGCAGTTGTATTACAGAGATCATTCAGTTTCTTTATTTTCCCGATGTCAACTCAGAAATGAGGAAATAAGATTAAAGGCTGCTCTTCCTTTTCACCATTCTATTCCCTTTTTCATCCAGGTAAATGTGAAATTAAAAAGCTATCTGTTCATTACATCGATTCTATGGGTTGAGACAGTGAGGCAGATGCTCTTTGTGCAATTAAATATTGCTTTAACTGGTATGAACACAAGGGAAGTGTTGAAGAGTTTTAGAACAGAATTGCCTGAGTGTATTGTTGACACACCTGGGCTGATCCACCTGGAGAGTMGACTTCTGATCTACTGGCCTGGTTCCCCTCCTGCTGGAGACGAGTCCACCTTATGGTGTCTCGGTTGTGCCAGATTGCCTTCCTGTCCACAYTGCATCCACACTATGGAGCTTTGCTGCTTCTAATAGAATCTTTCTTGATTCACAAGTGTCTCTGTGAGATTATATTTTTAAATTTCATCTTAATCCTAACCAGTAAAAAAAAAATCAATATGTCATTTCTGTGATGAGCTCATATCCCRAATCGCAGGGAAAAAGACTTGGGGTTTAACTATGAGGTCTTACAGAATTGGGAAAAACAAGTCCCTCTTCCCAGGCACTCCCCCTGGACCATCACAGCAATGGGTGGCCATCTCCTGGCTGTGCTGTGCTCCTTCCTGCACCTGCGCTGGCTCTTTGCCTCGGCTGCAGCAAAGGTGGCCCAGACACCTTGCCTCTCTCTTGGTTTCAGGATGCTCAGCAGCAGCAAACACCTGAAAGCTAAGAAATAGCCTGAAAAAAAATGAGAGGGTAAGTTTTGTACTTCCTTCTGTGTAAAAATATAGTGATGCAGAAGTAATAAAAAGGCAAACATGAAAGCAAGCTATGCAAGAGCTAGGAAGAAGGGGAGGCATAGATTGGGAAACACAGAAATTTGGAAGCTTTGAGGGATACAAAGACAGGGAGAAAAAGAGCTACAGAAAGATGGGGAAGAGAGATATAAGGGTTTCAGTTCTCTTAACCTGAAGACAAACTTTTCTGTCAAAATGTTTCACATCTTGCTAGGGAAATCTGATGCTTCACCGAAGATCTTAAAGAGACGCCCAAACATGGGCGAGTTTGATCTCCTGGCATTGATATCAGGCAGGAATCCTCAGCGACAGCCATAGAGTTGGAACAGTGAAAGTAAGGTCCAGATAAAATATTCAAAGGACTACAGCAGCTTTTGGGGATAAATGAAGTTCTTGATCCAGAGCCTTGACCTTAAATAAATTTTACTGACCTCAGGAGAATAGGTTTTTGTTTATACTTCTAGCTCTGGTATCAATATCTGGAATTAATCTGGAACAGATTTGTAGTCTTTCACTCCTTTTTCTAGCATTCTTTCAAGGCTGTGATGTTTGGATAAAAATAGAAATTCTGTTTTGGGAGCACATCCAAACTCTTCTCTGGAGGGTTTGTATCAGAGACAATGTGCATTCAGTGGTCTTCTTCCAGTTCATGAATGGTGCTGCTTAGATTTTTTTTATAAACTGAAGTATTTGCCAAAAAAAACACAAATGTATTCAATTTTATCCTCTCCCCCGCTAAGTAATTTTGTCCATTTTTTTCTTTTGCTAGATCCTCCCTCAAAAAAAAAAGGAATTAAATTAAATTTAATTTAATGGTTCAACCTGAACTGAAACCAAACAAAAGAGAAAGAACAGGATTCCTATTTCACCCCCAGAAACAACAAAAACAACAAAAACCAAAGCAAACAAACAAGCAAAAAAACCTAAGAAAACCCATCGTTTTCCCAGCTCTACCTTTAAACCTCATCTCAGAAATGTTACCACATTGTGTCTGTGCTCTGAACAAAACTATACTGTGCTCTAGTTGTGAACATTACCATATGGTTTCAGCAACTGCTTTGGTTCCCAAGCACGGTGTACTATGAATTCCCCACTGGACTGGTGGCATGATTTCCCACCTAGGAATGTCATTCAGTGATTTCAAAGCCTTGCTATGTACAATATCATTAACAGGAGGAATGGCATGAATCAACACCATTACAATAAACCTTGTGAGCTGAGCTCCAGAGGGGTTTGTTTCACAGAAGCTGAATTTCCAGCAAACCACACACTGCATCCCTAATATACATCAAGCAATGTAAAGATAAAAATGATAAAGAAATGTTTGGATGTTTTAAGTTTAGTAGAACTACATTAAAAATACATTGAATAGAGCTATTCATTCTAAAAAGACAGTGATAGATGGCATCAGATTCACTCATTTCCATTCATTTTTATGGAAAACGTTAGCAATTTTCCTATTGCATGGTGTTTTCATTATTAAGTCAAAGAACCATGATTGGCTTATTACTGCAGGAAAAGCCTGCATTTGTCTCTGTGATTGCAGTAACATTGAGAGATGTCAAAGATGTATGAACATAATACTACCACTTACTAATGTCCAGCTCAAACATTCATTGTATAACTGCAATTTCTTTCATCTTGTAGTTCTCGAAATTACAAGTGTGAAAACCACCAAGTAAATGAAATAAGAAGGAACAATAGCTGTGAAAATCAGTTTGTTGATTTAGCTGTCCTTTGCTGCAGATACTGTAAATGGAAAAATCCGTAGTGTAAGTGCTGTATGAGTCTCAGATATAGGAAGAAGAAAATTACTGAAGCTCTTTTTTGGTAAGAAGGGGGCTTTCTTAGGTGATTCTTGTAGCACCTAAGGCCTGGGAAGAGGAGTGTTAAAAATCACTCTTGCCAATATTATTTGTGATATTGGTTATGGAGCACACTTGCAGTGCTCAAGCATTTGTAATGTTTGGTACATTTCACTTTAAGCATTTCACAATTCTTCAGTCATTTATGTGATGAGCATGCTACAGCATAATCTCTTTGACTTACTTTTTTCTTGTTATTTTTTCTTTAACTTAGTGTTTGCGTAGCACCTCAGATGCAGCAATGATGCAATCCAGCAATGCCCCCGTGCAGAACCATAACACAGCAGGACTAGTTTTCAGTTAGAAACGGGTACAGGTGGTATCACCCTGAAAGGAAAGATTGGTTTTATTTTCTCTCCTCTCCTTTAAATCCACACTCACCTGCATACTGGAATGATGAGGTGAGGATTCCCATGACAAATACAGCTTCACAGGTGATCACGGCAATATATTTCTGACTGCAGTCCCAGAACCAGATGTATGCGTGTTTGAAACCATGCACAACAAAGAGTCATTGCTTGTCTTGCCTCTTACCAAGAGATGCTGGCACAATTCTATAATTTGACTCGGTAATTTCTTTTCAAGATACTCTACCTTCCTGCAGTGCTTGAATTCCCTCTGCAGACAAACTGATACTTTATGTGGCTTGTTTGTTTATTTGTTTTTCACTCTCATGYCCATTTTAAAATGGCCCCTATTAGTTTTGCATTTGTTGTGAAGTTATGATTCCTTTTTAACTCACTTTATAGTGCTACCATTTTGTGAGTATATTTTCTCTGATTCATGTAGTTGCTGTTTCCTTTGTTTCCTCATACTTAATATTCTATGTGCGGCTATTATCAGTTGTGCAATCTTTGCCAGTCAAGAACTACAATGAGGACATAGATAGATGTCAGTCATTTAAATTGAATATTTATCTATATAAAATGACAACTGATGAAGAACACAGATGAAGCAGATGATACCTAAGGAAGTGAAGACAAACTTGAGTCAAGACTAGCAGAGTTTTGAAATTATTTCAACTATGAAAGATAAGCTGTGAAACAAAATAAAACAAGCATGCATGTGCATGTATGTATTGGGTTTCCATGCCCAGGTTTTGGTAGTGTGGGGAGGAGGGCTAAAGGGGTGGCTTCTGTGAGAAGCTGCTAGAAGCTTCCCCTGTGTCCAATAGAGCCAATGCCAGTTGGCTCCAAGATGGACCCACCGCCAAGTCTGAGCACATCAGTGACGGTGGTAGCGCCTCTGTGATAACATATTTAAGAAGGGGGGAAGAAAAGGGCGCAACACCAGCAGCAGCGGAGAGAGGAGTGAGAATACGTGAGAGAAACAGCCCTGCAGACACTAAGGTCAGTGAAGAAGGAGGGGGAGGAGGTGCTCCAGGCGCCAGAGCAGAGATTCCCCTGCGGCCCCTGGTGAAGACCAGGATGAGACAGACTGTCCTCCTGCAGCCTATGGAGGTCCACAGTGGAGCAGATATCCACCTGCAGCCCATGGAGGACCCCACACCAGAGCAGGTGGATGCTCGAAGGAGGCTGTGACCCCGCGGGAAGCCCGCACTGGAGCAGGCTCCTGGCAGGACCTRTGGCCCCATGGAGAGAGGAGCCCACGCTAGAGCAGGTTTGCTGGCAGGACTTGTGACCCCGTGGGGGACCCATGCTGGAGCAGTCTGTTCCTGAAGGACTGCACCCCATGGAAGGGACCCACGCTGCAGCAGTCTGTGAAGAACTGCAACCCGTGAGAAGTTCGTGGAGGACTGTCTCCCATGGGAGGGACCCCACGCTGGAGCAGGGGCAGAGTGTGAGGAGTCCTCCCCCTGAGGAGGAAGGAGCGGCAGAGACAACTGACCACAACCCCCATTGCCCGTCCCCCTGCACGGCTCGGGAGGAGGAGGTAGAGAATTCGGGAGTGAAGTTGAGCCTGGGAAGAAGGGAGGGGTAGGGGGAATGTGTTTTAACATTTGGTTTTATTTCTCATATCCTAATCTGATTTTATTGGTAATAAATTAAACTAATTTGCCCAAGYTGAGTCTGTTTTGCCCGTGACAGTAATTGGTGAGTGATCTCTCCCCATCCTTATCTCGACCCCCGAGCCTTTCATTATATTTTCTCTCCCCTGTCCAGCTGAGGAGGGGAGTGATAGTGAGGCTTTGGTGGGTACCTGGCGTCCAGCCAGGGTCAACCCACTACAATGTATTTCAATTTATGTTCATTTTATACATACATATACGTGTRTATATATATATGGTATTTAAAAGAGAGAGGGCAGTATTCYTGGATTACAATTAAATATTTATATTTTTGCATAGAATAAATTTAACAAAAGTACCTCCTAAGTCTGGATGGTTTAGACTTTGCTGCTGAAATGCTGGTAGGCTTAAAAACAGCAATATTAACACAGGTAATGGATTTCATGCTGTTCTCWGGTACACCAGGGAGAACTACCTACAGCTATTACTGGTTAAAAGGAAGATAAAGATTCCTATTTTCTAAATAGGAATCCCTGCCTTCAGTGAAGTAGGATTCCCAGCTTCATTTGAAAAGAAAGTGCCAAATTCTGCCAGATATGGGGAGAGGTGATTTGAATGTGAATTGCTCAGATTTGGTAGAAGAAGGATTAGAATTTGACCCCATCTTACTTAAAAGATTTGATTTTAAAGTAATAGCTGGAGAAGAATTGATAATTCAGCAATTGCTTTACCAACACCACATAGTCTGTTTTAAGCCTATGCTTTCTCCTTTATCAGTCTTACTCTACCCTGTGATTTGCCTTCCATTATCTACCTGTCCTTAAGATTTGGTTTGCTTCTTAGGCCAGTACAATCTGACTTTTCAAATGTCAAAGGTTTAAAACTTCCAAAGGTTAAYCATCATTCTCTGGATCCCTTTCTAAATATCAAATAAAGTTCCTTGAAGTCAGCTGTGTCAAATATTATTCCCTCMTTTTATAAGAGAATCACTTGGAAGGAGGAAAGTTCCTGACAGGAATCTTTTGGAGGAAGGAAAATTTTATGAGAGAACAAGAACAAAGCTGTCAACATAAGGGAAGATAATTTAATCACATTTGTGACTGCACGGTAAGAAAGTAAAGTCCCTAAAGCGGCAGGCAGCACTAGACAAGCTTTGTCTCCTACAACTTCAAATATTTGGATTATATTTAATACAAAGGCAGAACTCCTTCAAGGAGGTGTAAAAATTGTTTTCAGGTGGTAAAGTCTATAGCAGTAAAATCTAGAAAGGCAAAGCCTGTACTATTTACTTATTGGCATGTCTTTTGTAGTCAGCTCCCAGTCCCTGCAGAAAAAAAGGAGCTTTGATTTTCCAGAGCAAGAGATTGCCTCAAATCTGTGTTGGTTTCGCAAGATCCAGAAAATAAGTCATTTCACTAGCTACGGGGTGCCTCTACTTTCTTTGCTTTTTCCCAGACTCCGTCCTTTCTGGTGAAAGCACTATAAGCAGAATTCAGTGGGACCCAGCTATCGGGTTAGTTCTCAACTCATCTACAAGAACCCTTGGTCAAGAAGAAAAGCAGAGAGCCACAGGCAGATCTGCAGGCAGATCAATCAGGCAAAGRCTTAGGTAAACCGCTTCCAGGAAATCAATCTTTTGGGGCCTATCACCATTTCATGTTATTTAAAGGAGAGCTGGCTTATCCAAAAGCCTTAATTGTAATGACAAATGAAAATAGCAGTAGATGAATCTATAAGAACCCTACTCTGTATTCTGTGCMAAAGTGTTTTTTATTAGTTTGGGGAGTATGGAAGGAAGCAGTCTTCAGCCTGTAAGTAATTATTGTGACAGTTCTTGTTTACTATTTTCATTTCTCAACTTTTTATTCAAACCCATTTTATAGCCCTATAAAGTTTGAGAAAACTGTATTCGGTGCTTTATCTAAATATTGATCAGCATGTTTATAGGGAAATTACTATGCCTTCTGCTTGAACAGCAAGAAGTAATAAATTAAGCATTAAAAAAAAAACTTTACATGCTGAGAGTCCCATTTTATTTTATAATCTATAATCCATTACTTTTCTACAATTAATTTGCCTAAATGTGCCCAGTATTTTTATCATTTATCTACAGTTCTACTAGAGCCTGATTCAAATTACATATATTTTTAGTGGATAAGCAAAATAACAGTAGCAATTACTATACATTAGTCTGATTGAAAACAGAGGTGAGGAGACCTCTGCCTAGTTAAGTGAAATTCAAGCCTGATATAATTCAGAGAAAATGGACTTGACATTTTTAGTCTAGTAACTAATGTCAGGACTGGCTTAATTTTGAAGTCTTATTCCTGTTAGTCTCCATCTCACAGCTTTGTTCTTAAATTCTTGTTCATGTCTGTAGTTCATTGAGAAAGCATAACTCATCCACAAAAAAAATTTGAGTACTGTTGACCTGGACATGTTTTCTTTCTTCCTTCACAGTAAAGGATGGGTGAGAAAAGGTATTCAGACTCACTGAAATATAGTATTACACCAGTGTTTTTCACCGAGCATGTGGTTTAAATATACATTGTTCTATTTCGCTACAATTTGCCTGTATCTGAATAAGCTTCTTTCAAGAATGTAAAGGATGTGTTTGACTCTTCAATAAAACCAAATAAATTTCACAAATATTTTCTTCACTTGAAGCACTGTTTTTAAACCTTAGCTTTATTAGAAACTCCAAAGAAGAAATGTGGGAATTACCCATCTGCAATATCACTGCTGCACATAGAAGTCCCTGGAGAATTCAACGTGTAAGCTGGAGTAGCCATTTTCTCATTACCTTTGTAGATCCTGTAATTCTGAACTTTTAGTGTAAATGTACACCACTGGTAAGGTCACTGCTTTATTAAATAGTTCAGTGATGCAATCTAAGCTTTCACACAATCCAGGGCTAACTGCGTGAAGAACATGGTAAGATGTCCTCTGCACATAAATTGGGCTTTTTAAATATCTGTGATATTGACAGTTTAAAGCAATAAACTGGCACTACCTAGAAGCAACATGAGCAAGGGACAAACAGAAGCCTTCAAAAAGATTTTTACTCCAAGTTTGTTTAAACATAAAGGTAAAATATTCTGCTTAGGGAGGTTGGTGCAAACTATTCTACTAACCTGACTATAAACTGTTTAAATTTAGAATTTGACTGCTCTTCTAGGTGTTTTCTTTCACGTATAAAAATCATATCAGTTGGCTCATTTGCACTTTACAAAGCTTCCTCTGCTCTACTAATAGACGCTATAAATAATTTAGAGCAACATTGGGTATATAGACTTGTTGTGTGTTTTCCCCTTAGAAACTAATAAGCTATTTTTCTTACCTTACTCTCTCTTCATTGCAGATATGTTGGTTATATTATGCAGCCAATATTTCACCTGCAATCAGAAAGAAAGCAAAACCAGCAATTTTAAGTAGGTAAGCAAAACTGCAGATAGACCCTGTGCTGGGTAATGCAGACAATTCTGAGCAGCGTTCCYCTCCTGATACCAAGCAGCTCTTCATCTCTTCACCACTTTGTTCCACTGGTTAACCACCCGGACTGTTAAAAATGGGTAGCTTATTCCTAATATGAATTTGTTTTTTAACTGCTAGCCATCTTTTCYTGTTTCTGTCTTTCTCTACTAGATTAAAGAGCCTTTTGTCTATTCTTCCCCTGAAGGGACCTTATTTACGCTAGTTATATTGTCTCTCAGTCATTTTCTTGGTTAACTAAGCAGAGTGAGTTCTCTAAGGCATCCTCTCTAATTTGTGAACCATTTTTCTGGCACTCTCCTATATATGGCCAATTTTTCAKCAAACTCAGAAAAGTATTTTCCTCTGGGAGTTTAATTCAGTGAACCGAGCAGTGGACATCAAACCAAGAGGTGGTCCTCAGTCCCACAGACGTTGAATCCTAACACAAGCCAAGAGAGGGATGCAGAGGCAGAGGGGAAGTGCAAGGAGCCAGCATGGCAAGCAGTTATCTCAACACACCCAGAGATTGACTGTTGACAAGTTTTTCCTAGGCATTATGGCRAAGAGGAGCTTTAATGAGGGATTTGAAGGAGGATAATGATGTAGCTTCACAGATGTTTACAGGGAGCTTCACCCAAGCATAAGTAATTAGCACTGATAATACTTACTGTCTTCGATGGGCGTGGAGGTTTTAAAGGGCATCTGGGTGAGCTAGCTTGGGTACCCTCGGCAGCAGGCAGACAGTGTGACAGTATACTGCTGCAAACATGCCCAGCTTCTCCACACAGTTAATTAGCCAAGCTGCAGTATCACATTACGCTGTTGCCAGTACCCGACAGTGTCACCCAGAGGTAGCAGAGCCATCTCTCTGCGTGACAGTGCACTGGTGCTGTGCAGATGCTCCCTGAAATGCCTGTAGATGTTATGGATAGTGAAATACGGTAGGATTGTTTTATTTACTTTTCTCTGCATCTGGAAGTTTMTTGATAATACATTGCCTTTTCTGAGTCATATTTAAGAATGGGAAATAGCATATTGATTTTGTCATGCCAGTGAAGAAATGTGAACCTGTCAACGTCTATGGTCACTCCATCGAGCAGGCTGATCCTCCATCTCTCTGCCAAGTGTAATGTGCTGAAAAAATAGTTTTATTGGAGGGACAGAAAAAAAATATTTTGGACAATTAATCAACRTTCAGTCTGGCTGTAACAGTTCAACAGTATGTAATAAAATTGCTTTTTACCCAGAAATGTTCCCTTCAGTCTGAAACTAAACCATTTTGGCAGCAAGCTCTGGGCAGCTACATACCCACAATCAGTTCAAGCCAGTATCAAAATCTTAAGCAAACATGATTTTAAACCATCTTGTGGGAATTTCTTTTCTAATCAAATGTTCTGCATTTCGGATTGGTCTGTAAYCAGTCTATGTCTTTATGTCCAAATGTCATGGCTCACCACTCTGTCTGCTGATTGTGAACTATATCAGAATTCAGCCACCAAACAGCACAGAAGTTCAGAAAATTTCACATAAAGGCCTGGGTCCCTTGTTGCAGTTTGGAGTCTTCTCTGATTTCTACATAAAAATATGATATTACAAAAAAAATTGTTGTCCTTGCTGTGTCTGAATAGCTTTTCTGAGCTGTTCTGAGCTCTATAGACAAGAAGAAATCTTAGGTTTTGTCCCTAGGGTTACTCTTTGTATTTACATTATTTTCAAACCTGAGCTCAGAGACTCCTGAGAGCTCCTCAGTCTGGTTACTTCAAGGATGAAGGACTGGGCCTGAGACCACAATAGGAAGAGAAGAGGCAGACGGAAGATCCCTACAAGGGCTGGCATACTGTTCTTGTGCCATAGGGGCACAAAGGGAGAAGCAGGAGCAAAACATATTGCTTCTGGGCTATCCCTCCCTTCCCTTGCAGCCACACAGCTATTCCAAGCAGCACAAACCCTCTTCAAATGGCAGCATCTACTATATGCATGATTTCCAGAGCTCCATCAGAAATGGCCAAGAAATGGGCTGTGGCTATGGCTGCCTGCCCTGGRCAACTCCCTGTTTTGCCTATACCTTCAGCCAGCTCTGCCTACATCTGTATGACATGAAAATGCTAGCTTTTATCTATGTCACTGAAGTATTTATCAGAGCCAAATATGAATTTGGGGAGACAAGAGGAAATACCAGCAGCCCCTAATGTGAAAGGSTCACTTTAAAGCCTTAAAGTGGAGTTCTGATTTCTTGGAAATTGAGGACTGAACTGTCAGTAGGGATTTTCCAAAGAGGCAGTGCAGATCTTCCTCCCATATACGGTAGAATTTCTCTCTAGTTTGAAATCCAATGTCTTTTTRCTCAAAGAAAACACCTTTACCTTTTGGTCTGACACTGAATACTTTTGGCTCCTGGACCTCACCAGCCTACATGTCTCTTGTGAGATTGTGGATTAGAACCAACAGAGACAGCAAAAAGCAGCCACGTGCAGCTTTTTGAGGATAAGACAGCAGCGCAGACTAGTGAACTATTTCAGTCTTAATACAAACAGTTTTAAAGCCAGACTGAGCCTTTGAGCGTGGAAAAAAAAAGGTAAGTGATTTTACCCAGCTTAACTTTTCTAGCTATGAAGATTAGATGCTTATTTTTTGTTTACACCCTCCCTCCRACTCAGAAATAACCACTGTAACCACATTATTCTGTCCTTATCTTCTGAAATGCAGAGGCTGATGAGAGATAAGGTAAGTAATCTGACTGGCCAATACATGGTCTTAATTTTCTTAAAATAATTAGAGCAAGATATTAAAATATAAAGAATGCTGCTCATTAATAAGAATGACAGAATAATAGTCTGTCTCTCTGCATGACTGTGACACTAATCCAATCATAGATTGATTTCTAGGAGAAAATAAACAGCTACCTCTTTACAGTATCTTAGGTCATCAGCTGCTTCCAACTTCTATCTTGTTCCTGGGGAGAATTTTCTTGGCTGGTATTGCCTAATTATGCTTCAGAATTTTGCCTTTTCGCAGATTGTCATCTCTTTAAATCAAGATCCACTATCTATTTAAATCAAAGGTCATTGTTCCATATTTGCTGATAGAAGGAAACAGTAGAGAAAAAGCTCTGAACTTCCTGCAGCTAACGAAGAGACTTAAAGGATGCACTTAGAGTATGGCTTTGGCCAGACCATCTAACCTCAGCCCCACTGTCACAAAACTCCCTTTGTCTTCAGTGTAAATACTGCTGATTAAGGAGAGAAGAACTTGTCTATTGATCTGTTTAATATCTTCCAGATCCCTACCCTTTGTCCCTTAATCCATCATTTTTTGAAGTGACAACATTGCTTACCATCTCATCCATTACATACAGTCCCTACTGATGGAAACTTCCCACAAATCAGACTGAACTTGAAGAACATGGGTATTAATGARAAGAAAATGTATAGAAAAGTCTGAAATTGAGAGCTGAGCTAGGGAATTGTAACTCCCTAGTTTTAACAAGCTCAGAGGTCTGTTTTCTTTTACTTACTTCTTGAAAACATTTTACACTGGCTGTACTTTGTTTTCCAGCTGTCAGAATTAGAAACGAGTCTAGTTTATCCCTGGTGTTTTTGTACTTTTATTTGAAACTACTTCATATCAGACATTTTTAAGTCTAGAGCATATTATTTTTTTAACATTCAAACTGAATTTAGAAAGCTGAAGGAAAACATTACAATGCATTTTGTCCATGCAAAGTTAACTGACTGCAAACGAATAAACTGCAATAAGTTTAAAAAAATCTTTTTCTAAATCCAATTCACTTTCCTCAAAAGTGTATTTGAAAATGAAAGTAAAAGGCCTTTACTTTGGCATTTTAAATCGTGCTGTTGTTTTCAATCAACTGAAACTTTCCCTGAAGGAAAAGTCCCAATTTACACTGAATGTAATACTTCAAGCTTCAGAACCTCTAATATTAGCATGAGTTGAAGAGTCAAGTAGGTAGGAATTGTCTCCATTTTGGAGATTAACTTGCAAGAATTTTGTCTCTTTTTGCCACATTGAGAAGAGGGAGTCTTTTTCCTCTCTACTTTCCTCACGAAAAAAAGATCCTTGAAAACCCTAGTAAGGAGGAGGACAGCAGCAAGAGGGAAGAAGGCAGAACAGAGTGTGAAAACTGTGTACAAAAACAAAACAGCAGTGAAACCTTATTCTTTGCTACCCTTAGCAGGCAATTAAGTCCAGGCAGTAAGACTGTTTTTCCTATGGTCAGTCCATAGGTTTCATAGACAGCTTGGTTGGGGTGCAAACCAGACAAGCTAGAGGAAATACAAGAAACCACAGAGAAAGTACAACAGTAGAGAATTTCCACTTCCCTGCAGAGGATAGCTAGTTAGTTAGGCTGATGATGACTGCAGAGTTTGTGTACTGATCCCCTCACACTTCTTCTCAAAAGAAAGGAAAGAACTGCTAATATTGCTATTACTGCCCCTCCTAATTAAGTATGTAACATTGCAAAACTATTTCTTGGGTGGATTTTTTTTTTTCCCAGGAGGATATAATTTTACCAAATGTAATCAAGAATTTGAACTTCACAAACTGATGTTCACAAAATCACAGTCCTAATGTGCTCTCTGATACAGTGCTATATGAGGGATAAAATTGTTCTACTTAATTTGAAGATGGAAAAAATCTATTCATTTGTCTGGTTCTTCCATATAAGACTTAAAATTGTTGCCTACAGAAAGGTTTCTACTTCCTCGGATAAATTTAATTTTAAATGCACTATGTGCTCACTGGGGAAAAATTACACAGTCTAATACAGCTTGCTCTATTCAGTTCTCATATTCTTCTTTCTGTATTACCAAGTCAGTATGTGTATATTTTGTTGTTTCTTTATATGGACTTCCTTGTCACTTTAGTGTTCTTTCCACTTGTATTTCAACACTTTCAGAAAGCAGTTTGCAAAAGTAAAGAAAACACTTTGAGAACAGTTTGCAAAGGCAAAGAAAAAGTTCAACTTAAGTTTTCAAAGGCCATTTTTACCGTTCTTGACTATTATACAATTTTCTACTTTTTTTTTTTTTTTTAAACATCCCTATTATTTGGTAATTTCTATGCTGGCACTTCACTAGCTGTATAAATCTATGAGGTAATTGTAGAATAAATTATCTAATTGCTTATAATATCACTCTAGATTCTGTACAGGCATCTGTAGCTAAAAATTACAATATAATTACATACACATAAATTTTTAGTTATCTAGCAATCATAGCATAATTGTTACACTGTTTCTTACAAAACTGATGTATAGAAGAATGTTTTGGTACTTTCAACACCGTGAATCTGGCTATATGTGAATTGTCTTTGTTTGGAATTTTGAATTCAAAGACATGATAACTGTTTAACCCACACTGGTTTTAAATTTTTAAAAAATTATTTCCTGCATCTAAATTGAGAATGTAAATTAGGCTGGTTTTAAGCACATAGTTAAGAAAAATCCTACCTCCGAAGTAGGTAGGACAAAGGTATTTATTTAGAGTTATTTTCTTCAAACTAAATTCACTCCAGTGAACAGCAAATATTTGTGCAACCATTCCAATGGAAGACATGGTACCTGATCAATTTAAGCAACAGCTTCTTACCATAAGAGGCTGCAAAAATACACTTCCTCATACTTTTTCCTTTACATTCATATCTTTGTCTGCTAATACTGCTATACATATCAAGTATGTCTTATATCATCAGCATGTCTTGATATTAGCCAGTGAAGTATGCATCTGTAGAGAAAGGTGAATATGATTTTGCAGTCTTCCTAACTAAACTCCRGAGTTCTCTCTTATCATGATGCTGAGGTCAAGATAATGGGGCTGATATATTTTCAGCATTCTCCTCAGCATCAGAAGACAAAAGTCTGAAAATCCTCAGACAAGGAAGGAATTGCAACGGTCTCTCTGGACCTGGGTGGCTTTYCCCAGTAGGCTTAACAGAGTAGGCTTAAAGGGAGGCAGCTCTACCACCGCCTGCAGATATGACATTAAAAGAAAACAGTGAGTCCGTGTTATCAGCTCCTACCAATTAACTGTAACTGCATCAGACATTTATTGGATTTGGTTAGTAAACAGTGTAGATAATTTTAAAAGGTTGTGAGAAAACTGTAAAAATTAACCCAAGTTATTAAATCAGATCTAGATGCTGGAAAAATCAGTGGTAGTTTGGGGACACTTGATATTTGACCGAGATCCATTAAGTAGAATTATTAGGTTAGAAACTCATCAGAGTATAATCTCTGAGACAGGTTCTCTCCAGTCACTGTCTATAATTATAGCATGGTGTCAGGAGTGAAGGTTGAAAAAGAAGAGTGACTCGAGAAACAGTGGAATAGAAGAGGAATAATTGGACAATGTGGAGCATGAATTTAAAAATCTAAAGAGGCTGAAACTCTCCAGGAGTACAGCAGATGACTGAAAAGGTTCAAGCAAGATAATTGTATCTTTATGAAGCCAAGGGGAAACCCTAAAAAGAAAAATGGAATAAGGCAGGTTTTCTCATTTTAATATTGCAGAGTATGAGATTAATTTAAGAATCAACAGTTAAATGAGAAAGAGCAAGCTAGTTAACATATTATGTTACTGAAATTTAACAAGCATTGTAATCCAAGAAATGGATTCATGTAGCACATATTTGAGAGTTTTGAGACAAATAGACTGTTCTGAAAGATCTGACAAGTCCTTAACCTGAGATTAGACTGTAACAGGTATCAGAAACCTGTCAAAACCTGTAAGAAATGCACAACTAAGAAAAAAAAAAGTGTGTTAGATTTACATCTTGGATTAGATTTAGAAAAAGAATGTGGTGATGTCAGGTTGCATAACAAACAGATTGGATTATAATGTTAGAAAGGAAAAAATTTCTTGCAGGTGTGTCTCAGACCACAGAAATGACCAGAAAAAATAAGAAAACTAAAAAGAGGACARTACAAAACCTAATCAGAAAAAGAGAGCAAAAAGCATAATGAAAGAAAGTACAGACTTCAATGGTGCTCAGCCTTTCAGCAGAACCAGTATATTCAAGGGAAGATAAAATTTGGCATAAAAGGACTGAAACTACCGAAGAAAAAAAAGAGATTTAAAAAAAAGAAGAAGAATTTGTTAGAATAGTGCGTGTTTCTAACCCTTCGGTTATTCTGAAAATTAGAGAAGTCCTTGTTCCATATACATCCATTGTTCAAGTTAATGTGATATCTGAAAATAAAAGAAAAGATTTTAAAGTTAAAGCATAGTCTTATTTACAGGTGTGGATAAGAAATGTTCAGATAAGTCTTTATCTTGAGGGAAAATGAAGGCAAAACAAAATCTTGAAAAGACAGAGTTTGAATTGTTGCAGGAGATGGAGCACATATTGCAGGGCTGAGAGTGTATCAGACCCTAAATCTCACTGAGAGAGGTTATAGTGCAGAGGCAGAAGGCTGAGAAGATGGRACGTAAAAATGACAAAGAAAAAGTAGGACTAAATGAAACTACAGAACAGCAAAGGTGTCACAGCAGAATTTAGGGGTGGGGTAGCCACAAGGACAAAGCCACAGCACTCTGTCCCATAAAATTCAGAATTTATTTACTAACCAGGATGAGTATTGTGGGTGGGTAGCAATTTCTGTTCTACAACACACACGCTTGTGCACATGCTGTACAGATACACCCCCATCAGCCACGGCCTCGGGTCCAGCCTGAGCGTCACAGCAGCCTCGGGGCAGCAGAACTCCTCACAGCTGGACGAAGTGCCCGAGCACTGGTTGCTGCCTGGCTTTCACACAGTGCTTCCACCTTGGGCTCAGCCTTCTGTGGTGTGCTGGGCTCCTGGGGAGGTCTTCCTACCAAGGAACTTTACCTCTTTATTGCTTTCTAACTTAGATGGTCAGACTAACTTTCCAAAGGCCTTGCTGGTCTGTCACCCCAGGACAAATACCTTTGACTTTCTCCACATTTAAAGCCAGATAGCTGTTTCTACATGGGTTTCTTTCACCTTCTGATACCCCACCCTAAATGTATTACAAGGATGTAGCATTCTTAAGAACACCTTTTGTGTTCTTGGTTTCTTCCCCATGCACACCTAAACCATTAAAGGTGGGCAGATGTAGTTCAGAGGTTATGGATAAGGGTCCCCCATAACAATTATTTGTGCTTTGATTATTTTCCCAGCACATACCACAATCATATAATAATAAGAGCTGGGCAGATGTAGTTGAGGTCTCAAGTGATTCGTGTTTTCAGGTAGGCTTCTATACATCACACAAAGGAAAAACCATATTCTTAGCAAGTCAAGAAGTTATATAAATTAAATACTAACATAATACTGACACTTTTAAAAATGGCATTCACATCAGAGTGAGACTCAAAAATGTTATACATATTGCATATAAGAACAAGGAAACTATAAATGGTCCACAGTACACATAGAAGTTTTTCTATGTGCTGGAAAATAAGTATTGATTTTGGATTATGATTCCCACTTAGCAGAAGGATAAAGAATAAAACCCACAACTATTACAAACTTGATTTCATGTACAAATCAATATTTGCAAGATATGACACATGAGCCACAGTAATGACATATAAGAAACAAGTTTTAACACTTTGCAAAGGTTTATTATTTTAGGTATATTTTTTCAGGTCCAAGATGGACACAGTCAGATGGAAAAAAAACCTATCAAAATTATTTGAAGGATTCTTAAAAGCCTGCTGTGCTASCTCAGATCTGCACTTGGTCCTGGTAAGTTATAGGACAGTACCTCTTGAATCTAAATTCTCAATGGCCTGATGTTATTTAGAAAAGGAAAGGAAAAATTTAGTCCAGTGCTATTAAAAGTAGGAGTATTGTGAATTCCTTTTAAGCACAACAAAAACAACAAACAGAAAGGTCCAATAGSTTAAATGTGTCATGACATAGCCATTTGACAATGTGCATTCATACACCTAAAATGTGGACTTTTTTCCCATGAAGCCGCCCCTTTTTGTTAAAGTGGTTAGACATCAGTGCTTGATGTAAGAGCAAAACAGGAAGAGGAGAGCCAAGGTGAAAAAGTTCAGGCAGAAGAGTAGCAGTGGACTAGGTGTTACCAAGGGAGAGGTCTAAGCAGAGCAAGGCAGGGACCAAGCACAGCTCTGTAGAGACTTAAATACATGCAGCACCTCAGAGATCTCAAAGATACAGGGTACCAACTCAGAGACTGGCTGAAAATACAGGTACATATTGTATTAGGTATTATGTATACACTGTATACGTATTATATGCATACATTTCTTTCCTCTGGAAGGGGGTGTTGTGAGAGTATGTGCCCCTTAAGAAGCTCCAAGCATTTCGATTTGAAGAAGTCCTGCACTCCTAGCTCTGAGCACTTTGATGCTGAAACAGAGACTGAAAAGTCTAATTTTCTCCCTCAGAATTTGTGTTCCTTCAACCAGTACTTGCTAACTGAGGTACTTAAGGTCACCCCAGAGAAGCCTGCCTTTCCCAAGCGTATATAGAGGGTGCTGAAAAGACTGATGTTTCTAAAGCTAAAAGCTAAGCACAGAGTAAGCTGTGCATCATGTCCTTAGCTACCAAAGTACTTCTGAGTAGTACTGAACTCAGAGTTGAAGAGGTCAAGGTTTGGGAAACTCCAAATAGCTTAAATTATCTGCTRACAAGTTCAGTGTTACTTAAAGTGCAAGCAAGGGTACTATATACAGTGCAGGAGCTATACAGGRCCTTCAGCTTTTATACACTGTAATTTCCTGAAAGTAAGGACCATTAAAATATCCATACACAAGGTGGGTTTTTTTAATCTTTTAAAAAGTTCCATTGTTAGGCCTAAAATTGTTCAGAAATGTTTTTCCTTTAAGCAATTTCTAATGGCTGTCACTATGATTTAAAGTCTTCTACAGAATCTCTCACATAAGGTATGGCTGCCTAAATTACTTTGGACCTAATTTTAGATAAATTGCTATAGCAAGTGTTGAATAAATGCATGAGTAAGCAAAGAAAAGCAAAACAGATATTTAACATTTGTGACTGGTGTTATCTTTCCAGATTATTTGAATAGAAGTAGTTTAGGTTTGTTAATTGGGTTCCACACAAAAAATTCATGTTCAAAGGTATTACATTGCATTCATCATTTCTCTAAAAGGCTTGTCATTGCATTACCACTGGCTAAAAAAACAACCTAACACAGATCAATGCCAGATGCATTTCTTTATAAGACACTTTCTCATCCCTTGGCACAATAATGCCAAGTATGAGGGGAACTCTCAGGATGAACATACATTTAAGCCAAGATTATTTTGCTGGGAAAAAAAAAAAAAAAGCACTCAAATAAAAAAAGACACTGTGTTAGAAAAATTTAATTACTCTATAGTGATATATATTGAAATTGTACCTGTGAGGTGGTGTTTTGTGCTTGTCTTTTTGTTAGTAAGACTTTGAGGAGATTGTTCCATGACAACTGTGTTTTTCAGTCTGTTCTGTTAACTTWAAAAAAAAAAARATGTGGCAATAATAAAATGTTCCAGTATTAAATCTTTTAATTTGAGGAAGGAGAGAAAGAACCAAGCAAGTGCACAGAAACATTGAACTCRGAGGTCTTTGCACAGTCACAGGTTTCCTGAACTGTCACCCTGAATTAGTTATCAAGTATTCAGCCTAAGGCTCCTATGACATAGAAAAAGTATGTTCCTAGACCAAGCACATATAACATAACAGGTGACTATAAAGGACTCTTTGCTTTAGTTACGGGGTCACAGATARATATTATTCCCCTTATTTTCATTGTCAGTTTAATTACACCTTTTATTTTATCCAGTCAGAGCCATAAGAATCACATCATCCAACTTTATCTAACTTTCATCAACCACTGAAAATTGGTTTTTAGAGCTATCATTCTGCTTGGCCAAATCCCTTTGAAATCAATGGGATTTTCAGAGTAGAGTGACAGACAGATGGGGCCCCTGATCAATAGGGAGGGCAAATTTTGAATACAGATTAAAGATACAAATGTCATAGGTCACAAGATGAACAATATTAAATACACTACATCAGGCATTTTTTTCATGTATCAAATGTACCTAAAAAATCAATTAAAAGGAAAAAAAAGCCTTCTGTAAATAAGCAACAGCTGCGTTTACTGTCTAAGCCATGTCTCTCGTTTGGCTGAACTGAACTGCAGTTCAGCTCACATTATACAAACATGGATGGGTCGTGGGAGTGACACAAACCTCACCTTGTAACTCCTTGTCATGAGCTGGTTTCTGATCGTTATCAATTTAAGCCTCCTTAAAGCTGCTGTGATGCTGGTTGCCAGTGGCAGYACAGCTTCAAATGGCAGCTCCAGATCAGCAAGGCTGGGGGAAGATGGTCTGTGGCCTTTCAACCTGTCTTGCAATGAGAGAAGTGGATAAGGAGGGAAATGACCCATCAGGGGAAAAGTAAACTCTACACTGAGAGAAGACTGCTTTCATCCACACCTTGTTGTCACAGTGCCTCTGTGAATACCCTTAATGCCAAATGGTGTCCCAGTAACACTGTCCCTCCTTTGGAGTGTCCTCCTGGGTGTCCTGGGTGCAGTCCAGTGGGGATGCAACAAAAGTGCTCTCGCTGGCAGGTTACCTCCAGCAACGTGGATGACCAGCATCAGCAACARCCCTGCTTGGGGCAGCTGAGCTCAGGCAACCCATACTTCACAATGCCATGGGGAATGCCATGCCCCAGTGACCCACTCATGGATATCTTGGGGCTATCAGGGTCATACCCAAACTCATCAGACCCTAGTCAAGGATCCTCTGGGGTGACCAGTCTTCTGCAGTCTCCCAGCTTGAAAAACTATTGCTGTTCTTGCACATATTGAAAAATACAAGATAGACCACCTTGTAACCATCCAGATGGGAATTTCTGTACCGCCAGAATGGGAATGGAGATCACACCACTGGATGATCACTGATGTGCAGCTTGTTTTTTACAAGTAGGTAGATGCCAATTTTGCAAACAGCAAAAAAATTTACTTTTATCTTTTTATTAATAAAYCATTGAGATCAGTGAGGAATATTACCTCTCACACATATAGTTATCATGGGTGTTTATAGTGGACAAGAAAGCATGCCTCCTGGGTACATTACATCTCTAYAGTATTTCCCAAGGATATATGAGGTTGTACAAATGTTGTTTAGCTGCACAAAAGCTCCGGTTACAGCGATCATTGACTTGTGGATTCCAGCCTGCTGTGCTATGATCTGTGGTAACCATTTTTTCCAAGCTCCAGGGAGACAGCACTACCAACCTCTGGACCAAGGTGAAGTGTCCCTGCCAGACTGATACAAACTCCTGACAGTACAATAAAAGTAGCCTTTCACTTCTTGTAAATAGTTGCCATGTGAGTTGAAATAACCCCGTGATCCCACCAGGGAAGCAAGTGATGTGCATCCATATCGTTGTAGCCTTCAGATGCGTGGATGCAGGGGCAATGCCCCTGGCCATCCAGCCAAGTCCTAGGAATTTCAGAGAACATCTCACCCCAAACTGTGGCTGGTGGGGAGCTGAGCCAGCCAGGGCTTTCACCTTGACTAAGCTTTGGAGTAAGTTATAAGAGCAACAGAGACAGCTGACACATGCTTTTTATGAAGTTGTATGGTAAGTATATATAAGGATTGCACGTGGAACAGACAAGGAGGTAAGTGCTATGACAAGACTTGTGGATAAGAGACATCCTTAAGAGCACTCCTGGAAGCAAGCATGACTTAAGTTTTCCATGAGCATGCTGGCGGCCTGCAGTGCAGGTGCTGATGGGGATTCCCACACCTGGTGCTCTCAGAGGAGAGGCCTCAGGGAATGGCGTAGGACATCATGGTACCCGTGGCCAATCCCACCTCCATAGGAGCTGTGCTCCAGCAGATTAAGGCACCTCATGATCAGAGTGTGCTGGTGTCACAGGACATTTCATTCTCAGCGTAGCCATAGAGAGCGTGTCATAATGAGCACTCATATAAGAAAAGACTTTCTCTGACAAGCTGATCAGATCCCCCTCAGGTGGTTGGGGTCTGATTCATCACTCTCTGCTGCTCTACCTTTGTAACAGAGCAGCTTTAATTTAAAGCAATTTAATTCCACATGGAAAAACAGTGCAATACAGAAATAAATCAAGTGCTCTGTATTTACATAAAGACTAATATCCTCAGTCAACGAAAACTGGAGTGGTTCTGCTGAAGTCAATGGAGTTGTACTGATTTACACTAGCTCGAGCTCTGCTCTAATATTTTAGAAATAATGGTCTAAAGCCTCAGATAATGTATGCCAGAACAACTCCATCAAATTCGTACATCCGAATGAGGATCTGACCTTTTATTGAAATGAGTATGCTAGAATTCCCCTTTGGTTTGTTTAAAACATTGAAAAACAGTAGCCAGGTTGTTGATTGGTACACTACTAACCCAGAGGCACAGTAGTTCAGATACTGCATGCTATGTGGCTGCAGTTTGTATATGTTTGTACCCAGCAACACAGCAAAAGTATTTCAGAGCAGTGACAGAATGGGTAGTAAGGAAGTAAACGTGCCCTATGGCAATCCCTCATCATGCATCTCTCACATTGCCAAATTTCAGAGTGAATACTGCACATGGATTTTGCCCTCTGGAGCACGAGGTCCCATTTTGTTGGGTTTTTTTTTTTCTTTAGCTTGAATAAGTACTTCTTATCGCTCAGGTCCTTAATAAAGCATAGGGAAAAAGAAATGTGCAAATTTGAAATTGAAGGTTCAGTGAATTTCATAAGCTTTTGGCATTTTTTGAGGTCTCTTGGTTTAGCTTAGTTTCTGAGCAGAAGATACTTTACGTCACAAACAGATACACATACACTTTTTCAAACTCTGTAGGTGAGCTGCATTTGCACAGAGATGGGAAAACTAAGTATCAACTATGCAGCCCATTTTCTCCACTCTGTACTCCTTAAATCTCTATGTGTTATGATGACTGTTATTACTGAATTAGTGCACAGTCTCTAACAATGCATTAGACACTTTACAGAAATTTTAGCCATGTTCAGAAATAGCGTACAGTCTCAGGCATGCTATCTGCAAATGCTCATGCATGCAGATAAACTCAGATGACTCAGTTCAGTTCTTTTGAACTCAATGGGATTACTCATGTAAGCAAATTAACTCATACATTAAAGGTCTTTGCAGTGTAAAATTTTGAATTTAATCTCAAAAGTGAAATGCTGACGTCTTAAAGTCAAATAAAGGACTGGGGAAATTGATTTTGGTGGTAATTTTACCCCAATGGCAACAGATGGGCAGGTCCAGGTGACAGAAATGCTAAATAAAATAAATGAAGAAGACAATAAAAAGGTAAGTGCAGTTGTTCAGCTGAAGCACATGATTGTTATGAAGATCCAATTAAATCCAGTTAAATGTTCTATTGCTGTTTTTCTTCTCAAGGAAACATACATTGCAGTAAAATGATAGGAGAAGATAAAGAAGCCAGAAGGGTCCATACTAAGGGGTCTTTTGTGTCCACCATATAATACAAGGATTTCTAAGAAGACTTGCAGTCTGTGAGAAGTCAATGCCAATTAAACCAGTGCAGGGAAGCAATTCTAAGGATAAGGAGGCATCACTAAAATGACTTAATCATGAATAATTACAGAAACGACCTTACTTATGCATTTCATGGAAATCTGAATCACTCTACCAGCTTCAGCCAAACTGTACTGATTAAGCAACAAAGGAGCAACCTACTGGATCAAAACCATTTAATTTTTTCATGGTTTTATGGGATACTTTTGAATGATTGTTTTCATACTTAAAATCTTAAATGCATTTGAAACCAGAGTTGACTGAACAGAGCTGGAAGATGGTTTTGGAAGAATTAGTAACACAGACCATATTTTAATCCCATAAAATTTGAGAAGTTTAGAAATCTGCCCTAGGACTTTTTTTTTTGTTCTCAGGAGAAGAAATAGACRAGGCATTAAAATCGCTGAAACTGGCGAATGCCTGTCTTGTCTCTCACAGACTTAAGTTGGCATATCTACACTTCATGCTTGAGTGTAAGCTGGTAATAATTTTATCTATATTGTACCTGTATAATGCAAAATTATGATTGCTGCATGTTGCATTCCAATTTACCTTGATTCAGTAAGACACAACATATGGCCATATTATGCACTAACTGCTGCAAAGTAATACTGCTGGGAAGGTACATTGCATGGAAAATGTTTGTCTCTCATCACAGAGATCCAGTCCACCACAAGCCATATCAAATACCATCTACTAATCAAGCCATATTAGCAACGAGAGGTGTTTGTAGTATGTTCTGCTGTATACTACGGAGGGTCACAGTGGTGGGAAAAGAAATCTTCAAAAAGGTAAAAGGAGATCTAGGAACAACAAACAAAATTGCTGTGATATGCACATTTTTTAAGTACTCCATTCTCTGCCTTTTTTTGTCTTTTAAGGGTGCTTGTGTCTGTATTTTTCTTTCTTTTTACTCTCTAGTTAGTGTTACCTTAGGTTTAATTTCATTGTTTCTCTCTGGTCTTTGCAGTTTTCCCGAGTAGATTGTAAATCAAATGAAGGCCATGCTGAACTCTTCCACTCTTTAAACCCACAGGACCCTAAGTGCAGTTTTTCAATTACAAATACATTGGGATAGGCTCCAGTCTTGAGTCCAGTTCCACTCTAGCTACTTCTGCCAGGAGAAATTTGTTGTTAAGAACTGGAATATGCTCTAATGACTTTCTGGAAGCATGTTGTTGACACTGACAAGTCCTCAATCTAGAGACCTTACATTTTCCAAACATCAACAGAAGGCTTGAGCCTGAAAGAACATGTTTTCTCCTGGTTAAACTGCTAGGAGAGAYGGACCTGTGAGTCATGCCTTAACATGACTGTACCGTGCTGTCTGCCTTTGTGCTGCGGACAGGTTATTGGAGGGGGGAAAATGCTTTTGTGCCTTCCCCTCCCACCCCATCCAAAAAAAACACAGTTATGTATAAACTAACCCCTCCAAAACCTACAGTTCTGATGAAGTGAGGAAGGAAAATAGAAGAAAAAAAAAATCAATCAATATACCAAAATCAAAAAGTAAACCATTCCATTGGTCTCAGTTCTGTGGGTGCAGGTGTACCTATTAGAAGATAATCCCCAATTGTTCCCTTCTTTGACAGGCTGATATGTGTGAGGATTTAGACTGTAGAGAATGAAAATGTCACACATACCTTTAGGCTTTTTCTGTRTCGCTGAGTTTGATGTGATTTGATGGCTTACGGGGCTGGTTTAGAATTATCATAGTCGTGTTCAATACCTGACCTCCCAAGGACTTGCTAGTGGCCCAAAAGCACAAAGTATTCTGTATACTCTTGCTTTTACTGATGCCTGTCACCATGAAACTAGTAGAAAAAAGTATACTTGAAGAAATTTAAGGAAGAGTTTATTTGCTTATGATTTTCATATTTATTAAATATCAACAAGCAATAAACCCAATATAATTAAAACTTTATTTTGTAAGAAAAAAAGGAAATTTTTTATTGATACTCAGCTTAGATGACTGGTTTATATTTAYGTGCATGGACATGTAATTTTTTGTTCTTAATGAGCACGACCTACGGTTTACATCAAGTTAGGAAGGTATTCTTCCTAGGACAAAAAAGGAATGGTCATTGCTTTACCCAGTTCTAGTTTACTACACTTAAGGTAAGTCTCACATAGATAAATCTCACATACATGACTAGTAGAAAAATACATCCTTTACTCTAATAATCCATGGCTTTGTGTCTAATTATTACTGTCCAGATTTTGAATCTTCTTCATATCATGCCTCTAGCACAAATCAGAGCTCCAGTCCTGCAAACATATGCCCATGCCTCACTTTACATAATCTCACATATGCCTAAATCTACAAAGATAATCTGTGCCACTGAGCACAATTTTTCTGAGAGAAAAATTAAATGTACTCATCAGTATTTTGGGGACCAGGGATTCCTAAGAATCAGTCTAAGGATGAATTCAATAGTGAATGTAAGATACCTAAATAGGAGAACAGTATTTTTAGAAAAGCATGCCTGAGCTATTGTGCAAGAGGCAGGCTCACAGAATCTTATCTCACAAAGCATTGCTGACAAAGATCATCCAATAACATTAGGTGGAGGAGTCTTCAGGGATGAAGTGCTGTGATTACAAAAAGAAGAAGAGGGGACAAAGAAAAAGATGGGACAAATCAAATGTGTTATGTTTGGCAAATTGTTTGGAAGCAAGCCACCTTTTTCTTACTGTCACTGCTGGAATAAATGCAAGATGCTTTCATCTGTAACGGTGTTTTCAAGTCTGCAAAAAAAAACATTTCCCTACACAGTTGCCAAAATTATTACTTAGGAATGAAGTTGAGAAACAGCAATAACACAATTATAACTGTTCACTCTGCACTGACAAATAACAACTATCTAATTGCCACCACTGAGTTTGAACAGAGCAGAGGCTTTTTAAACAAAGAGGGCCAGCTTCATCACGGGTGAATGCTGGCCTTGCAAGCCTACTTGCCATTCTCCACTCCTTTCCCTAGGGCCATAGCCAGATGATTTATTTATGCACAGCTTGTTTGCACAACTGGAGGTGCTGAGCTGTGAAAAATTACAAATAAACTTTTGGGGGTTTAAATTGTGGACGTCTCCTCTAAGGTGCCTTGGACATAGTTAATGTTGTATGAGCTGATTTTCAAAGCTACAGGGAGCTTCTGCTGAGTGTTTGGGAAAGTCACGTGTTTTAATCCTATTTCTGCCTTTAAAATTTTTTGTGTTTGGGACAACAAATTCTGTTCTGTCAAGACAGTGTACATGGAGTGACACGTCCTTCCCCAGTGTTTATTACCTCCTGTTAGGTAAACAGTAGCCAAAAGCTTTTAGCATTCAAAGGTTATGTGGGGATTAATATGAAACAAACCTGTATCTCTGAGCCAAATCCTAAAAGACAGCTATCCACACAATAGAAGTCATTGATCCTGAATATTCAGGAATGTATCAGGAACTGATACATCAGCATAGAGCTCATTTTTTTAAAAAATCTACCTTTTTCAGCAGTCAGTACTACTTTGGTCATTGCTTTCATGAACCACCTACCCCACAAAATAAGAGACAAGCAAATGTGCTGAATGTGTCTCGTCATTAAAAACAGTAAAACATTTTTGTAGATGGGTTCACATCTAACTGTCTCCAGTTATTACAGGTTTTAGAGCCTGCTCATTATCCCTACTTTCTTTTTCTGCCCAAGGTGAGCAGTGATCCTGAGAAGTCTTAAAAAAATTCTTAAATAAAATGCTTGAAATTTCCTCAGGAAAAAAAAAAAAAAAAGTTCATAGTGCCTATAGAGTGACTTTGATTTGAATATTTAATTATGAATTTAGTGGTTCAGGTAGAGACATTTGGCTTTAAAAGGCCTGGGTCCTGTTCATTTTGACATTACTCACTTTCCCCTCCACATTCTCTTAGATCATGTGATGTTTCACACTTAACAATGAAAATTGTACTGCACAGCACATTAAGTTGCTTATTTTCTATTAGGTGGTATTGCTTCTCTTTCAGCTGTGAAATGTTACACTCTATTTCCTCACATGGATGGAATAGATGCCACTAGGAGGAAAATATTGACTCTTATCTCTGCAAATATGTTTCAAAATATTGTGCCTTTGACTAACATACAGCTGAACTAAATTAACATTTCTGATAGAGAAAGCTACAAACTCCATGCTGTAAATGTCTACTAAAATGAGAAGTTTTACTCTTAGACTTGTGCATAATATGCACCATAAAATGGTTGCAAAATGGGGCTTAAAAGCTTAAGTATTTGGAAAGATCTCACTGTTCTACCATCAAGGTGCTTAAGGGTCAGACCAGACAAACCTATAGGTTGTTTGCTAAACCCCTGAGAAAGCCTATTGACAATGCAATGAGAGGGAAACTACTCTACTATTGGATGTATTGTGACTGTTGTATGGCTAAGTAAAAAAACTCTATAGCCAACAGTTTAATGCATTTCCTGGAAATTATATCGGATGGTACTAAATTAATTCAGTCCTTTTAGTTTTTAAAGGTATCAGTCAAAAGTAGTCCCAAGTTGAAATGATACTTCCGGCTACTGCTTCCTCACCAATTCTATAATACCATAATTGGATGTAGCCATATCAAAATTTGGTCTTGCCAGACATCCAATGTGTACTGGGCATATCCAAAATATCTGGAGATATCTTCATGGCTTAGATCTGACAATCCTCATCAATCACCAGTTTTAAAATAGTGCCACACTAATCACCCACCTGATTCTGACAATTTCTTTTAACCTACTGATTTATGTTAAAATGATTGTCTGTGGAAACTGCTGAGCATTAGCTTCTACAAGTTATTTCAAGTATCTTGTGAAGATTGTCACTAAATGTAAGAGGTGATTACTACAAATTGTGTCTTAATGATAGTCTGTCTTCAGAGTAGAAACAAAACAGGGTTTGTATGGGTGGTTCTGTCTTAAAATTGTTTATACTGGCATTTTTCCAATATATTTACATGGAGCAATAAAAATGAAATTTGACTTGCTGCAGTGTTCAATTTTGATTAAAGACATGGTGATTTTCATGAAATGGGAGTAACCTGAAATTGAAATGACCCTTTCAATAGACTGTGACTCTTTGGATAAAGAYAGTTTTGTTTGCATCACTACTTTTCTCTCTAAATCTCAGTACTTTATTGCTAGCCTTCATAAAGAGACCTCTTTTGAGTAAAGCAATGCCCACAATTACTTATTGGTGATTTGTAATCAAGGAGCTTTTTCAAAATTTCTTTTCTCAGTATAGAACTGACCAGAGAATGAAAATTCCATTTCATAAAAAATTTTGCGGGTTTTAACATTTGTTTTCCTTCCTAACTCTAATAAAAACCAAGTCTGTAAACATTTTCAGAAAAAAAATGGAGTTATTCAGACTGTCACCTTGACTCAGTGATTGAAAGTTCTTTGTTTCTTTATCTGTAGCTCTGTACTTTAAAATGACACAAAAATTTCACAAAATCTTCAGATAAATTCCCATTTAAAATAACTGTGTGGCTGTAAAACATAATATTGCTATTCTTTCCCCATACTCCTTCTCCACCCTGTCCCCGAGAAAAAGTTCAAACATTCTGTTGAAGAATAGATCTGGCCAGAATTTTTGGGTTTCATTCCAGTAAAAGGCTGAGTATTGAACATGGAAATTTTGATATGGAATAGGCCAATAATTATACTGTATGATCTTACAGTATTTTATGAGACAAATCTCTGCGTATAAACCAGTTTAACTGAAGATTCTACAGCTTTTAAACTGATTTCCTTTACACAAAATATATCGCAGGATTCAATACTCGAGCCAATTCTTTTCAGCATCTTCATTAATTACCTGGATGATGGGACAGAGTATACCCTCAGCAAGTTTGCGGGTAATACAAAACTGGAAGGAGTGGCTGACTGATACACCAGAGGGTTGTGCTGCCATCCAGAGGGACCTCGACAGGCTGGAAAAATGGTCTTACAGGAACCTCATGAAGTTCATCAAGGAGAAGTGCAAAGTCCTGCACCTGGGGAGGAATAACCCTAGGTACCAGAACAGGCTGGGGGCAGGAAGGCTTGAAAGCAACTTTGAAGAAAAAGCCCTGGAACTCCTGGTGGACACCAAGTTGACCATGACCCAGCAATGTGCCTTAGTAGCAAAGAAGACCAACAGCCTCCTGGACTCCATTAGGAGGAACATTGACAGCAGGTTGAGGGCGGTGATCCTTCCCCTCTACTCAGCCCTAGTGAGATGCATCTGGAGTGCTGGGTCCAGTCCTGGGCTCCCCAATACAAGAGACACATGGAGCTACTGGAGGGAGTCCAGTCAAGGGTCCCTAAGATGATTAAGGGACTGGAGCATCTCTCCTATGAGAAAAGGCTGGGAGAGCTGGAACTATTCAGCCTGGAGAAGAGAAGGCTCAGGAGGATCTTGTCAATGTTTATAAATTCCTGATGGAGGTGAGTAAACAGGGCAGAGCCAGGCTGTTTACAGTGGTGCCCAGTGACAGGGCAAGAGGCAATGGGCACAAACTGAAATACAGGAAATTCCATTTAAACATAAGAAGAAACTCGTCACAAATATGGTGGTTGAACACTGGCACAGGTTGCCCAGGGAATCTCCATCCTTGGAGTAATTCAAACACTGAACACACACGGTCCTGAGCAGCCTGCTTCAAATGATTAATCCTTGAGCAGAGGGGTTGGACTAAATCATCTGTTTTGCCTGCTGATCTTCAGAATTGTACTCATTGTTGGAGATTCAGTTTATGAGTGTTACACCCTGTGAATCAAGAGCATGTGCTTTCTTCTAGTGACAGGTTGTTATTTAGACTTTCTCAATTACCTGACCTGTTCTTTCTAACTCAGCAATATCAGCAAACAGAGAAATATTTAGAAAGGAACCAAGGAGCAGGAAGCTAGACCCTTTTGCTCACCTCACTTCTAGGCAGTCAGTTCACCTAGGACCTATCATCTGACATCAACCCACTGGCTTTATAAATTACATGTAATCTCAGAATTGTTTCCTCAGAGGATGCTGCATCTAGCAAACAAATTGGAATGAAGCTTATTCACCTGTGGGCCATTATAACAACAGTGGCAGCTTGGTAGGGCAAGAAACTTACAGCCAATTTAATCTGCAACTAACAGGTTAAATCTATTTGGCATGGGAGAGAAAGAGAAAAAAAAAACAAAACAAAACAAAAAAAAACCAACCCAAGAGCTAAGGATTAAAGACAGAAGCCTCTCATAGGAAAAGCTTTTCTTTCTCTGTCTCTGAGAAAACGACCCATTTTTATTTCTGGTGGTTTTTTTTTTTTTTTCCCCCTCAAGTGCTTTTGTTTCTCTGCCCTACTGTGCTCACTAAATTGATTTCCAGCAATGGCTGAAGAGCGTGAACAGTCCTTTATTTTGCAGGACGTCAAGGTGCATGCAGGTTCCCTCTAGGCTACCTGGAGGGAAAAGCAGTGGCCTGTGCAATAAGCAGACATCCACAGAAACACTTTAGGCCTTCCTGATCCTCTTGGGGGGAAGAGAAGCTTCAGGCTTCTTCAGCCTAGAAGAGCAGAGAGGTAGATATCTTCAAGCCTCAGTAGCTCTGTGCTAAATACCACATAGAAAGGGAGATTCTCTGAGAACTGCCAAGGGAAAAATAATAGGAAGGAGGAAAATCATTGGGAGAACTGCTATTTGTTTATATTTGTCTTGGGTTACAATCATATGGCTAGTGATGATGATATATTGCTATTTTCTACAGCCTGTTGCAGAAATCTTGACTAGAATCTAGCAGTTCTGTGACCAGCATAACTCTACAGGTATGCTTCCAAACCTTCCTATTCAGATGGTAACCACTCTAATTCTTCTGGTCAAAAGTCTCCAAGCACTGTTTTGCAGTTATTTCTGAGTAACATGATTTATTTATAACACAACACAGGCCGTGTTGAACCAACAGGGATGAACCAATTAAGTATATTCTACCCCATATTAAATGGGATAGAATAGCATGTGATCTGCTCTGGCACACTGCTTTAGCACCTTCTTGCAAAGTACCCATTACCCATCTATACCCTGTCATCCATCCAGCAGAGCAGGAATTTTCAATTTCATTTCGCTTTCCCTGGCTGTCCKCAGACGTATACATTACAAAATATAAGGTGCATAATTGCATTTTACTTGTTTTACTGGCATTTCTTGTCTCATACTGACATCAAAGGCTGAACATAGCTACAGTGGGAGAGCCAGTGAGAGCTTGATACTGAGCAAACTGGTCTCAACATGAAGAGGAATCATGGAAAGCATGCTTTGGAGTTAAATCACTCCCTCAGAGACTGATGCATGGGAACTTATAATGAGAAGGGGAAGGTTGCAGGTAACATTTCTGTTTAAGAGGCTCCTAATTGTTTCCATGCACTCTGGACATTGCCTTTCAAAAGTCTTTATTTTCTCTATGTCTCTTTTCACTGAAAAGGACCAAATGAAATGTTCCATGATGCATCTTGRTACTACTTCCTTAAAAAGGGATCACTCTGGAGTGACATAAGACTTCATTTCCATTCCCTGTGTATCTGCTTTCTAAGGAACTCGATAGTCTTCCTCTGAGACTCTGTAGCATGTCTTCGGATACAAATTTCCAGGCTTCTGGAAAGCATAACATCCCAGCTGCTTTGGTCTGGGCTATCCCATGATCCCACCTGCACCATTAGCTACTTCCGCCATCTCACTGTGACTTTGCTTTATTCTTCACTGGCTTTGCCTGATATCTTGCATTGTTTTGAAAACACTTCCAATATTTGTCATGTTGAATAACAACTCTTTTATTATAGCCATTGTGCATATCTCTGTTTTTCTCTCTTATACTACATTTGTTACAATCTAGGATGTGGGCTGTTTGGGGAATGTTACGGGAAACATTTAATTTACCTTTTTTTAGATTCAGTTGTGTGTTTTGCAGATCATATCCCTGAACTCTCACTGGATATGTGGCTGATATACTCCTGTGGCAACCTGTTTCTATTCTGCCTCTTTGTGTGTGGAAATGCTAATAACATCTGAGTGAAATCTTTAAATTTTAACAGTATAGGAGCCTCCTATAAATCAAACTAAATATCCACTCAATTACGTTCTTCAAAAACTATCTACAGTTTTAAATCAAACAATGTAATTCAGAAGTAAAGTTGTGTCTGATAATAATAATTCAGAAAATGCACAGCTTCTTTTTGACTAATAGATACAAATTATCCATCATTCTAAACCTGTTATTAATACTAACATTGGTATCACACCACTGAGATGAACTCCTCGCTCATAAAGTGTTATCATTGCAGACATACRGCAAATTGGTTGTTAACTTCTACCACAATTGATATGCCTTTTATTATTACAATATTCTGTTTCAACAAAACAGTGCCCATTTCCCGGTGATGAACCATTTTAATGATTTTATGTAGAAATACAGCTAATGAAAAATAATGACAAGGGACTTCTGATTTCAGTTTTTTATTCTCCATTCCAGCAGTACTCATTACAATATCACAAAATTATGTCTTATGAAGACGACACACAGGTACACTTCAGTCTCTGTTTCAAGCTGCCTCCCATAAATAGGAAAAATTGCACTAGTATCAGGACAACGTCCTACAATGCTTGGGTTGTCCAGCAAATAGAAGCATTAGAATAATTTATTCTTTCTGTTACATTTGGCATATGCATTACCTGAAGCATTCATCTTTCCCAGCTACTGTTCTCTCTTGATATGAGCATCCAAATGAGGAAATGAGAGCCCTAACTTAGCCTAAATTTTAAAATGAGACTAATACTACTACTAGGCTTGAGAATATGCATAAAATACCAGAAGTACAACTGAAACCTCTTATTATCACTGTCACTCTATTATATTTCTTTCCTAAGCACCAGCATGTGRCAATTATTAAAAAAATACAGTGGAATATAGTAATAGTCTCTATTAGCAGTGAATGACAGATGTTTCCAAAGAAAGTATGAGGACTCTATGATCTTGTAAGCTGTTTATCAGACACTTTTTTCCCATAAGTTCTTTCATTTAAGGGGTTCGATTATATACTGAAGTGTGAATGCTTATGTCCCTTTTCTACCCTACCATATCTGCCACAACATGGAAAATGATTTGGCATTCATAGAGGATAGAGATGTCAACAACTGGGCTGATCTTCAGGCATAGGTAAGAGCCAGGTTTTGATCCCTGTTCCCAAGCCACCCTATCTTTTGTGCTATGATTTTTTAAATTATTTTTTGTATATTTTTTTTTAGTGTAAAACAACTGATGGGAAGGCACAAGATGCTGGAACATCTTTACAGCAGTATGCACCAGTCTGACACTTTCCGGTTGCAGGTTAGATTACCTAAACTTTTCTTAATATACTTAATGCGTACCTGTCTTAATATACTTAATGTGTTGATAGATTTTAATTGCAGAGTTAATTTCCAATAACTATATTGACAATCTCAAAAAAAGAGGTCTTCATATTAATCAGTTTCTGTATGGAAATGCTCTGATTCTAGTATGCAGGAAAAGGCATCAGCTGCTATTTGCTCCACCTGTACCATATTTTTTTTCAGCAGGTGGGTGATAATCAGCCTTTCTATTTATTTCAGCCAATTTAACTGATTCCAAAGTATGGTTCCATGATCTGTTCTGTCTTGGACAGCATCCACATGATTTCAAGATAGAGACACATTCGCCACATTTCCAGTCCCACAGAATAATAGCTGATTTTAATGAGCTTTTTAAACATTTTCTTTATTAGGTCAGTATTTAGTCTGTATTTTTTTCAAAACCCTGCAAAGCATTCAGTCTCGGGAACTTACAACTTAATTTATCAATTTGTTCCAGCATGTCTCACTAGAGAGCTTGCAGGACTCTAAACACAGAGAGGAGAAAAAACCAGCCCTGCTTGATGATAAAGTCCAGCACTTTGCTGAAAGGGCTTGTAAACGCAATAAAACGTGAAACAAAGTACTTCTGGGAAGTATGCAATTTGTCCATGCTCTAGGAAGCACGCAATACAGTCCAAGATCAGTGTAAGTGGCACATTGTTCTGCACTGAAATAATGTAAGAATCTCACAGCAAACTGGTGGGGGTCCTGGAAAAAAATGTGACGGGAGAGTTGTTAATCAAACAGAAGAAAAATCTAGTGAAGAATAGAGAGAAATCACAGTGAATTTTCTCTTGCAACACCCCATAGATGAAAACCCCATTTGGGGGGGTTTGGAAGGGATTAGATTTTGGGTGGGAGCCCTCAGATTGTAAATGTAATTTCTCAGTACACGCAGCATAGCTGCATATGCAATTTTGTTCAATACATGGCCTTTAAGCAAACATATTTCTTTGTGGAAAGATAAGTATAGGTTGCTTATTTTCATGATGGTATTGAACAAATCATCATCTATGTTAAACTCAGTTTTAATAGTAACAAGTATTATTTTACTGTATCATCAATAACAAGAAATCTGTGTTGAAAAACATTAATAAGCCAATTATTTTTCTTTACTTTGTCAAATTAATTGACAGAATTCTATTTTGAATAATACAGCAATTAAATTTTAGTTAATACGGGGCAACATTAGCATAAAGGCAGTTTTCTATGCCTGCTGTGACAGAACATAGGACTAACAAAATTAAAATGTGTACTAAATGTCATCCATTATTCTTTTAATACCATCACTCTATCCTGCCAACTAGCAAGTCAACTAACACTAGATCTTAAATCGCACATGAGCTGAAGCAAATACCCTGAAGTCTAACCCATAACAGCTATATGCAAGAAATTCTATTAACCTATATCATGTTTCTCTAAGGATAAATATCACCACACCATGAATCTTTTACTAAATAGACATTTCAAAATTGCCAGGAAGGAGTCAACATCCTGAATCAGTCAGGACCACATTAGGAATTGTGATACAGTTCATTACTTGTGAGATGTTACACAGCATTAGGGACTTCCATAGGCTTAATTTGACATGAAGCCATCAAACTGTGTAAAATAAATTATAAGAAAACAAATTTCAAATACATTTACCTTCCAAACAGATCTGAATTTTGCACACATCTTTTCTTCCTGAGCCTGCAAAGGTGGAATATGATGACAGATGGATGTTTTAATATAGCAAAAAGAAATATCAACATTAACCCTTATTTTTTCTTAGTCATTTAACTCACAATTAAATGTGAGGAAAAGAAACACTAAAACATTTTAGTATAGCAGTCACTGCTATTGAAAAATGCCGGCACTCTTGAATATTTTTTCTATGCCAAGCTTATACTAAAAAAGCATGAATTATGTGCTACAATTTATTTGGAGAATTTTGTCTTTTCTGTTGTCGATAAATTACTGGTCGGGATTCAGAATATTTCAGTCTTTATACAAATGTATTTTAGACTTTGAATTGCTTGCAAGCTGTGTTTGTGTTTGAAGCATTTTGTTCACTGAAGCCTACATTCAAGGTTTACTCTCTATAAACTTTTAAAGTATTAACTATCCTCTGAGTATGTACAAAGGCACATTAGAGGAAGTTTTTCAGCTCAAAATGTCTCACTTTTTTTTTCCCCAGTTTCAAAAAAGGACCATCATGGGTGTCATCTTCAGCACTCACTGAAAGACCAAAAGATACACATAGGACATATAGCACAGTAATGCCAAAAATATACTGTGAGACAGCTCTTTGTAGTCTGTGAAAAGAGGTACAAAGGACAACAAATGAAGCCAGAGCTTTCCCTAACCCCTCTGCTCGGACACAGGTATCACCTCTGTGTAGTCAGGTGAGTAAATGGTGCTGCTGATCTACAGAGGAGGGGATACAAAGATGAAAAGCAACCTGCTGCTCTTAAGGGCTGAAAACAGACCGTTGTAGTTTAGGGCATGTACCTAACTTGTTACCCGTAAAATCTTATAAATTCTTTAATCACCCAGTCTTTATTCTTGTACATTGTACCCCTTTCCTTTTGTTTCAGTTCATGCCCCAGTTCTGCAAAAATTTACAAAACTGTGTTGAACTTTAAACCTTGTCAGGAGTCCAAATCACCTCAGTGGCTCTCTGCTCCCAGAAGTGAAATACATTTTTGATCTTCAGAAGCCTGAGACTATAAATTTTTACAGTCTGAGGCAGGAACTTCATTTATGCTTCAGTCTGAGCATTGCTGTAACCGACCAAAGTAACAAACACATAATAGTCTACGATATCATTTAAAAATACAACTAGTCAGATCAAGTGTTAGAGACCTGTACTTGAGGTGCTGAAGATTAAAAATCCCCAAAACAAAAAAAAAGCTCTTTCCTGTTGAGCTTGTGCCATGGGACTGATTGTGTCTTTTGTCTGTGATGTATAGAAGGGGCAGGGAAAAGGGAGTCTGGGGAGTCAGCAGGGCACAGGGCTGCCTGCAACGCAGCTCAGGCTATCTGGTTTTGTTGAAATCTATTGCAAATCTCCCTTGGCTTCCAGCAGCCCAGGATTTCACCTCCTGAGTTAATGGGAACAGAATGAAAAAGAAGTGCCCTGCCGGAATCACCCCACTCCTATCTGCACATATGACTTTCTGTAGTCTGGAAGTGAATTAAAGGAGAAAATTTTTTTCAGGTAGAGTATCTGAGAGCTACATGTCTTTCTGAGGTGGAATTGTTTGCACATGATTTCTAACTTCTCTTTTCAGTGTCATTTGAAGGATAACAGACTCCTGAAGGTAGTCTTCCTATATTTATTAATTTCTCCTTTTCCTTCCCTACAAGGGAGTACTCTTTTGGAATAAAGAGGACTTGCTTAGGGAAGACAATTTTTATTGCTATTTCTGATTTACTATGTCAATGGATATACAGTCTTTAATGGAAAAGAAACTTTCCCCCTCTTCACCTTCTACTAGCATTAGTCTTGATTAGGCTTCTCTATGTGTACATGCCTGGCTTTTGGAAGAGGAATGCACCATTCACTGAAGGAATGAGGGCATGTCCCTCCTTTCTGTGCAAGAGCTTGCTAACCTACCATATACTTTCTAATAAATCATGAGAGAGCTGATAGACAGCAGGATTAGCTGTGTAAATGGTCTGAAGAAAGGATATGGAAGCCCAGTGTAAGGACAGGTGTCAAGTTCCATGCCTAGAAGGAACGGTCAACCCTGTCAATGCAAGACTTTGCAAAATAGATGAAGTAGCAGTTCTGCAGAAAGGTATCTGGTTACTCTGTGAAAATTAGTACCAACAACATTGTGCTATTGCAAAAGGGGTAAAAGTAAATCTGGGGCATAAAAACAAGAGTATACTTTATACAGATGTTCCAGAAGGTAAACTTTCTCTTTCATTCAGCATTGGTAGGACTGCAGCTGAAATCTTATGTCCAATTTTGGGCACTAGTCTTCTGSATAGACATGTACTAATTTGAAAGGAGGTCCAGGGCAGATCAAGAAGAATGAGTGGTGGTCTAAAAATGAAAGTTTTAAGGAAAGTTTGAAGAAACTTTTCCTATTTATTCTACAAGAGAAAAGTGAGGGGTTGTGGAATGACATTCATCAAATTTGTGAGAAGCTGTGGAAACTAAGGAGTAGTCTGCTCTCCATATCTGTGAGAAAAGGACAAGAAGTAATTGGTGACAAGAGAGATTTAAGTTAGTTTTTTAGAAAGATTTTCTACTCAGAAATTTGATTCACCAAGGAATCAGTCCTATGAACTTTCAATTGCTGGAGGTTTTTGAGTGCTCATGTTAGACAGACATGTGTCCAGCATGACAGAACAAGTATCGGTAACTTGGAAAAAACTCTCATGTTCCATTCTGGCTTTATTTCATAAAAGTATTCATTTGTTTCACTTTTTAAATTGTATTTTGTTATAATTCTGTAAATCTTGAATAAATAATATTAGTGAAAAAGGCATGGGCGGAAGCCRTAGTCCAGCAAAACAGATTTAAGAAAGCATTTGTACTTCACTAAGTAAAATGCTCAGGTGCTAACCAGACCTAAGTTTGACAGAAGTAGTGTAAAATCAGAATCAAGTAGTGATGATAGTGCAACTGACGGATTGGAAAAAAACATAAGTAGTAATTTTGTTGATGTTGGATCAGTAATGCCTCAATTATGTCCCTATTACTATCCTTGAATAAATCATTAGTGAAGAATAGAGCCAGAGGCAATAATAGGGATTAGTGTGGGAAGGTGCAGCGCAATAGTAACTAGGATTCTGTGTTTACTATTTTGTGTTTGTCTACAGTATGACATCCAAAATACAGTCACTTAGAAAGTGTCTTATTCTACACCACATTTACAATATCATTCTCTCCACAAACAAAAGGCTTTTAAACTAGAAATGGGGACACCATGTTATCTTCACTTTGCATTGAAAAAAATAAATTTGTAAGACCTATTCACTTATCTGCTTTTTAAACAGGACCATGAAAGGGATGTCCTTTCATTTTTAAAGCTTATTTTTGCAAGCAAACTAAAATTGTCTAAATATAGACCAGTATTGATTAATGATTATGATGGTTTACAAGTTGGGAGATATTTTGCATTTTTAGTTGTGGCACAAACGCTTTATTGCAGAACCCCAGACATTTTATATAGCTCTAGCAAATATGCCTATCACAAATGTAAAATCTCACAAGCCACTTACTACATTTAATTTTAGCTTGCAAAGTGGAGTTTGAAACACCAGATTTGAAGTCTTTGCAAATTAAGGGAAAGAACAGTCTCTTAGTTTGAAACACCATTGTCAGTTCCCTCACCAAAAACATGAAATTAAAGTTTGAAAAAGTTTGGAAGCAGCTGAAGATTTGAACTTTACAGCTGAGCCTCATCAAATATTGACAGCCACTGCATAACAGATATAGGTTATTCTGCAACAGATAGCATGTATTCCCATTGACAATGTGTTGTGGAGTTAATTTGAAAGTAAATCACATGGGCAACAATTAAAAAAAAACAAATAAAACATTATTACATATACTTTTCCAAATGTTCTAGGTTGGAATTCTTTCTTTATACTTTTTAATGCAAAGAATTCCAAAGCTCTCGGGATTAACACATATTATCATTTAACATACTACTGATAGGATGCTAATGTGCTCTTACCCATCATTTTTATAATAATCATTGCAAATTGCATATAATTTACATAATAATTGCTATAATTATTCACATTAGAATAATTGATCTCAAAAAGCATAAATACGTATATTTTTTGGTTTAGTAATGATAGGTACCTTGAAGCATTAGGAATTGATACATAGTCCTTTTTATTTGATGCTTGATTGGATATACTAAGGTATGAGGTCTAAAAAGGGAAGGACAGTTGCAGAGATGTACAAATGTAGCCAGTGTTAACTTGGGACTGCTTCTCAGTTTTGTATTCAAATTATTCGTCCCAGAAAGAGAACATTCCATCAGGTGATATTTTATCTTTTTATCACGGGAAGAAATGTCTCAACTATGCCCATTGCTTCCATGTATTGTACGATATATTTAAGCTATTAATGGACTACAGTGGAAAAAAAATACTACTAAAGAGGGTATGGCCAGCTAGCTGGGAAGCAGGACTACTCTTTACACAGTTCTGGCTGTGCAAAAGCTCCTGGACAGAAGCAAGGAGCTTGAGCACAGAGAAGCTGCCCCAGCAAGGTGTGAGATGCCTGGGGAGCCTTCTGGCATTGGCAGAAAACACCAACCAAGGCAAAGGAGAGGACTTTTCTGGAGCCCGGAAAGAACAATGAAGATTTATTTCAGTCCAGAAAGCTACTGATAGTTTTTGGATAGGAAATMATGAGAAAAGGACCAGCATACGGAGAACATAGCATCTGGGGAGATGATAGGTTTTTGTTTAATGTGTCACCTAACAGATCTGATGTATCTCTGTTCATAGCACTATTTTTTCTGGGTTATTAATTGTACTCTAGCAAAATAGAGTGTTAGAACTGTTTTTGGTATCTTTTGGCAACTCACATCAACAAAATAGGCATGGCCCAGGACTCCATACCATCAGCTGTTTCAGCCGCAGCTTTCCTGGGGACCCTCATCACCTCAGCAAAACCTGTCCTCCTCTGCTGTGCTCAGGAGGAATAGTGTCAGTCCTAAACATTAAATGTCATGAGGCAGGTCCCCAAATTAACAGAATACTTCAGCAATCATGCAGTTTAAAAGGTAAAATACGTTTCATTCTCTGCCTCAAGCATATAGTCCCATGGGGTACGCTTGTGCTACGTCTTTAGGTTTTTCTGTGTTAGTTGGTGAGTTTCATACTTTTTTTTTTAAGACAGTCATAACTACCTTGCATTCTTTTTGTTTCAGCAGCTAGATCTCTAAGAAACGTCAACTTAAAATCAAATTGCAAGCATTATCAGCCCTGACTAATTCTGATTCCAACTGCTCAGGACTCAAAACTCCCATTAAAAAAATCCTATTGCATGTGTGAAATAACTACAGGACTTCTCAATAGCTGTTTTTACCCAATATGTATTTTAAAAAGCAGTTCTCTTCAGAAAAAAACAGCACGTCTTCTCCCCATGTACATACAATGTCACTTCTGCTCCCTTCAGTGAAGAAAATAAGTGTCTAACACCTTTTATTCCTACTGGCCCTGAAAAACTGACCTCTGTGAAACAGCTGACATGTGAYTTGTTATTGCCTGGGTAATCATAAATTATTTGCCCAGTTTTCAGCAAGAGACCAAGCAGTCATGCAAATGCAATTTTATTAAGATGAAGGAATAGTTGGAACAAAAGATATAATCTTTTTTGTGATTTTTAATGGGAAAAAGGTAATGTTATCTGACTTGACCTTTGAGATCAGATTGAGTTTGAAGGAGTCAAAGCCCAAAAAAAGTCATGTTTTTCTTCAGTTAAAACAAGAACCTTCAACTTGGAACCAATTCAGAGACAATAAATATGGAACATTACGATGCTATTTCTACAGAACTGCTTTTCCAGACTGGAACTACATTTTGAAGTCAAATTTGTCAAAACATGTCAAGTGATGAAGTACCAATGGAGTCTGTACAGCAGAAACTGAGGCAAGCCACATCCTTCCATTAAGCCACCCTCATGGTTTCAATCTCTTCCCTGCTCAGAGAGTGACAAGAGGTCATTGAGGTTCAGCGCTGACAGTCCTCCCTACCTAGGGCAGCTCCTGGGCTCAGTTTATCTTGGCTTGCTGCTCAGGAATACAAACAGCAAAGTGAGAAAGGGCATTTCATGCATGCAGTTCCTCTGACTATGGTAACACTGAAGGAAAGAACTCTATTTATTGTCTCATATAGTTGATATTATTAAATGTACAAGATAGCCCTTGATTGATACTTGGGTTTTTTGTTGCTTTGCTGTTTCCTAACAAACTCTGGAGATCTTTTATAACTAAGTTCTGTTCTTATTGAAATAGTGAGCTAAAATGAATAAAAAAAAAAAAAAAACAAACAAAAAAACCCCAAACCCTAAACAACAAACACTGCTGCTATGATTGGGTAATTTTTTTCCCATTGTGACAGAAAAAAAATGACATATTGAGTTAGATGGAGATTAAACTAGTTGACAGTTCATCACAGGTATGATCAACAACTACTTAAACAGCTAAGAGTAATTTTTAATCTTTGAAATATATAAATACATGTGTAAGAGATATCCAGCAAAGGTTAGAAATAATAATTGTTTATTTGAATAAGAAGCAGACTTGTAATGTGATTTTTGATTTACTAAAATCCTAAAATCCAGAGGTGTTTTGTTTTGGTTTTATGAGAACATAACTGAAGTCACCCAAATAATGAAATGCTTAATACATTTCAAGTTTCCTTTTCTCACTTGAGACAAATTAAAGCTAAAATAAGTGTCATTTATACTTCAGTTTTTCTACTTCTAGAACTAGTGAAAAAAAGGARGGGAAAAGCCCTTCTTAACATTAGGATCAATATGACTTCTGTAAGGAGGCACACAACAAACCTAGAAAAATATGCAAGAAAAGAGTTACTATTTAAGGCAGATTTCATAAGTATATAATGCACTTCATTGTATGAGTTGACTTCTGTTTTTTAAAATATATTCTGTGCAATATTGGAAACAATAAATGCTATAAATTGTTATAAAAGAGATTGCTAGTTATGGATCACCTTTTTTTTACCCTTTGTGTAAGGAGAAACATAGCAGTTTAAACAGGAGAAGGCAGAGCACAACCCATCCCAACACTTAGGATTAAAAGACAGTCCTATGTCAGTCTTCATAATCTCTTGAGAAAAGACAGAAATGAAGAACAGATGACAAGAGAAAGGGATGAATCCTACTTACGGATTCCAGGTTCAGGCAGGGATGTAGAGGCCTTTGCCTGGAAGCCCTCAGCTTGAGTGGAAGCAGCAGAAGGCCACCCTCACGCTCCACCCGTGAGGAACCGTGGAGGTGAGGGCACAACCCGGAGCTCCCTGGGCTGCCCACCAGCTTCAAGGGGCTTCCAGACCTGCACGTAGCATGCTCTTGGGGGTCCTTATTCTCTCCCACTGACTAAGAAGAGGGAGGACAGTGTATAGTGGGAGGAAGAAAAACATCTCTCTCACAACCTGGGATTAAAAATTCAGTCCTGGGGCTGTACTTGCTCTGTTTATACGGCAGCTGTAAGCAGGGCACGTGCTACGGTTCGTTCCCCTTCTGTCACGATGACTGCCTCCTGGACAGCCTCAAGCACGCCGCTGACATGAGTGCCCTCATCCACCACAGCGTCCTGGGTATGCAAGACCCTGCACCAGGGCTGCTCTGGCAGTGCCTGTCACCGAATTCAGAAGTCTGGAAAACAGAAGGGTCAGAAGTCTGGTCTGAAGGGTCATCATCAGACCACTCCTTTAGAGACATCCTAGAGGCAATCACTTATTCCCGAATCCTACCCCATCACTTTCTTTCCCATCTTCCCTTCCCCCAAAGGAACGAGAGTTGTATAAATYTGCATTTATACACAAATCCAAACTTTGGACAGTTGCTACAAGTTCCTCTGGTYRCAGGAGCAAATTTCTGTAGGCAAAAGTTCATGGCTGCTGTTCGTGTTTCCTGCAACATAGATTTAAAGAGTGGTGTGAATAAAGTGAAATGTTCTTATTGAATATTCTCACAGCTCTGTGGGAAAACGAATGACAATACTGACTATTTACTTTGCAGATATTTTTTAAATGATCACCCTAAGTAGTATTTCACCTTTTTACCTATTGAAATCTTGGTTATTTCATGTATTTCAGTGAGAGCAGAGAAAGGTTAGAATCTCCCAGTAAAAGTATATGAAGGTCCTATAAATTCTACCTAGAAGCTGAAAGCACTTGTATTGTTAGTTTTAAGAAAGTTTCTTATCTGCTTGAATCAGACTAGTCTTGCTGCCAACTGTATTTAGCAGGTGGGCTATATTACATGTTTCGAAGGCAAGTATTTCTAGCTTACTATACTCTACTTTGGACCTCTGTTCTTGCAAAACAATTTACAAATTTTAATATTGTCTCACCTCATTCCACACTTGTCTTTAAAATTATCACACTGTGAAGCTCACACAATTAGGTGCAAGATACTGTACAAACACTGAAATTTAAATACAAGGCACATTTTGCATTGCAGAGTATCTAGTTTGAAGAGAAGTTGGAAAGAAAGGGAAAAAATGTGAAGTCTCAGATATTAACTGAATCTGAATATAAAAACATGACACCTCTCTAATATAGTATGTCATTGTAAGATGTCATATCAGTACTGTTCTGTTGTCTGTGATAATAGAAATCTTTGCACCTTTTTTTTTTATTTAAGACTATAACAGATTTAAAACTTGGGAAAATGCAGTGGTAAGGAAATTGCCTGCATATGTTGATAACACATGGGTCTGTTATATTTGTCATATTTTAACGCTTTCACAAAAGAATTCAATCATATATCCAAAGTAAATTAACGGTCAGTATAACAGCATGGATTTTAAATTCAGACCAGAACTGTAACAGACACACAATAAAGTATCTGAGATAAAAAAAATCAGTGAATTATATTAATAAATGGATCCAAATGAAAATATTATATTTCTGGGTTTTGAATGCATGTTAAAGATAAAATACATAACTGGTTACCCTATCTCTGTTGTATTTACCACTGCATAAACTGAAAGCTGTGTTTGTGAATATAACTTCATGTATGCAGCCATTGCTGTCTGCATCTCTCTGGCTGCAGTTGCACAGCAATTCAAGCCGTAATCCTGCTGAAACTGGGCAAGTAATGCCAAGTACTTCAGCAGGGTCATAATTTGCTGATCTTTAGAATGGACCAAATGGGTCGCTTTAAGCAAGTCTGCTACGTTTGGATTTCAAACAGGTATTTCTTGTGGAGGGAAAATGAGAGGCAGCAACAAGGTTCTGGACCTTACTCTCAGGACTTATTATCCAACAGAAATGTCATGTAAGAAAGAGATATATCATTACAGGGATCTGGATATGAAAGCTCAATGATTCTTCTTCCTAGTTAAGTGCTAAAACCATAAGGTGAGAGTTAACCTGGCAAGGCAGGCAGGCTCTCTTGCTGTCTCCTTCGGTTGTGAGTGCCCCATTGCCTCCAGGCTGCTCCAAGAGGGAGGGCTCATCAACCCCCTGGCAAAATCTGGGGCTGTGACAGCTGCATACCCCATCTGCCTTTGGTGCAATCAAGCTGTAGATCTATTTCTGTCTAGTGGAATATCCCACCTACCTGACCATTATACAGAGGTAGGTAGCACCAGCAAAAATCATGCTCTTTGCAAATGCTAGGAGGCTGCACTAACCTGACTCAACCTGCCTCAGAGCTGGGCTTCAGTGGGAGACTCTGGGTCATTCTCCTGAACAGGCACTTTAGAAATGGTTGTCTAATATTAGCTGCAAGGAAATTTTCAGAGGAAGAAGTGAAGTATCTATGAATTATAGGGCTAGGCATTTTTTGATACAGTATCTGTCTGAGACATGGGAGGATTTTTAACAGACAGGTTCTCAATACTTCCGAACTTTCACTTTGAAATAACAATACTCTAAAAATAAAGTATTGGGTATCCTAACAAATATCATATATTTCTAATGTGCATTTCATAATCAGGATTTTTTATCTCCTTAAAGCCTTTTAAAGTATATACAAAGATATGCATTTTTTAAGACACAAAATCATAGTATCATCTCCTTCATTTGTGCGTTGCAATGAAACACTCAAGTAACCACYGTGACACAGACAGCCAGGCATCAATAACAACTATCCGGAGACATGCTTAATCCTGCTGGATATTGGTAGGTTCTGTGAGACTTCCTTTTTCCCTCCAGCTTCATTCCCTGTGTTTCCATATACATAGAAATAAAGTACAGAAGCGTAGGTAAGTTACAGCAACAGGAAGGTGATCTGTACACTAGCACCAGTCTCAGGCACATCCTGCCAGGTTAGCTATTCCATAAACTGGTGGTGATGTCTTCACCTGATCGTGTCACTAGAAAATGTGTGTGAGGCTTGGTTGCTGGAGTTGGATTTTTCTTAGGAATAAGAAAAAAATATAAGAAATTAGAGAAGATGTTGCACAAGAAATAAGAACCACATTTTAAGAGAGGGCATGTATTCTAACCAATATATTTATCTACAAGAAAACCCACCCATCTGCTTAGCCTTTTTATACTGTCTTCACATGTAATAGTTTCTTCCAAACCATTACACAAGTTTTGATACTGAAGAAAAAGTAGATGTATGCATTTTCTTCTCATTCACACGAATCCATACATCAAAATAAACTTTAAATTCTAAAGGGAAAGATCTGTGGATACTAATAATCATGCAACAAAGAAATCCTAGTGTCTCTTTAGTTGCTTGAAACTTGTCTCTGTACAAAGGCAAAACTCCTTTAAAAAATTGCCAAAGCTTCATTAAAAAAGCTTAACAAGATCCACTGAAAACTGTAGGCWAGATTGTATACTTGCTCACATTCATGTAATTTCACTGAAAGCAAAGAATTAAATGTACTTCTTCCATAAGATACAGTTGTGTGGGATTTTGCCATGTATCTCTTTTCCTCCAATAGATTCTGGGAGAAAAAAAAAAAAAAAAAGAAAAGAAAGAAATACGCAATACCACCCAATAAGTGCAAAAAGCAAAAAGCACTTGTTAGAAACAAGTAGTTCCATAAGCATTATATCACCCCAGGGCTGTTGCTGGCATCTACTAATTCAGCTAGCTCACAGCGAAGCCTTTTACTCAGGGAGGTCACTAAAATGAGCCTCACTCTTCCCTCCTCAGATATTTATTTTCAGAAACTTCTTGGAAATTACACTGTATTTCACTATCATCAAATGTATTTGKAATCAGTCAAGATACTGAAAAACAATTTGGGCAGGAAGTTGCCATAAACCCACACAGCACACTCACAAATGTTTTATGTCCTTTAGAAACCAGGCAAAAAAATCAGAGGTGATCCATTGTGCAAACTTCTGATTTTCTCACCTGCCTATATTAAATTTTACTTTCTGATCAATTTAATAMTTTTTATAGCACTCTACCTTCAAAGTTCTTCCTTTAGAAAAGGGCAGCAGAAAATTTATGGAAAATAAAGATATGCTGAGTTCAGTTTTCTTATGTAGCAGGGGAATTATTAGTCTTCCGTAATATAAATTACAACTGAGTGTTTAATTAAAAAAAAAAAGAATTCAAATGGAAAAGCACTCATATTGCTTTACTCCAGAGATCTTTTGATACAGAGTTTAAATGAGAAAGAAAATTCAATAAAGATCATAATCTTTGACCCGGTTTCACCAAAGGTTTCATTTTTATTACMGTTTTGTTATGCTCTCTGCATTTGTTTGGCTTTAGCAGCAACACACAGAACATACATTAACCGCATGGAAACTTTCATCTTTTTGATGAACTAAACATATTCTCTTTGTTTCTCTTTCTCGCATCATTGACAACAGGCTTTTGTGTCCAACTGTGATAATGTCCTGTGTTCAGAATATACACGTCTCTGTATGAATCTAACAACAGGCAATTGACATCTTGATGGCTTTCTTGTCCTCCATAAGGGGATAAACAAACACGTGCATATGCAGCCCATGCTTAAATGGAGAGAAAAACTTGGTCTGACTAGCAGGGCTTTCATACACCTGTTCTATTTAATACATATGTCAGGCACCATCTGTTAAAAAGACTCTTTTTTCCCTCCTTGTGCTTTAAACAAGACACACAAATAAACTGCTAAGAAGCTCAAACATTGCAGAGGTAAAGAAATGGCTATCCATCAAGGCCTGGGGTTTCAAAATAAAAACCACATTAGAGCAGAATGAGATCAAAATCAATGGATTGTTCTGTTTCCTAGCTGCTCGCATTAGTCACACAATACCACAGTGAATACACATTACTTTATTTGTGGTAACCTATCACTACTATGACAAAGCACTAATTGCTTTAAAATATTGTGATTAAATATTCAGCCGGGAATTGCTGTTGAAATTAACACTTGTTTTAAAGAAGTCTTTGTCCTCATATTTTTTTGATCTCTTGATTGATATGCAGTCATCCCTTAATTGTGGGTAATTTTGTGAGCTATTGCCTGTATTTAAAATACTCCTTTTATATTTGTCCAACTACCCTGATGATTAGATAACTTAAAAAAAAAAAAAAAAAAAAAAACAAAAAACAAAACAACAAAACACAATCCTTCAGTAGTTCAATAGCCAGAAGCCTTTTTTTTTAATCTCTCATATCCGTTTGAAAAAAAAAAAAAAAAAAAAAAAAAAAAAAAAAAAAAAACAAAAAACAAAACAACAAAACACAATTTCTAAATCTAATTCTTTGGGAATTTCTTTATGGAGTGTAGCTTGTGTCTGCAAATGGATCCATTGTGCACAAGCCCTTTTTTAGCTACTTTGTTTCTTAGTTTGAATGAATTAAACCCTGTTGGCCTTTTCCTGAAAAGCACTGTATTCTGTCTAGGGAATATTTTGAGAGGTTTTCCTTCATTGCCAGCTGATCAGTGGAAGCAGCCATAGGAATTTACTCTGCTTTTCTATAGCCACTTGACTGTGTAGCATTTCCTTTGAGTCAGGCTTGGAATCTGGAAATGCTTTGGGTGGCAGATCACGACTGACTTTCTTTTTGTGASATAGGGGGATTTCCAGTTTCCATCCAATGCAAGTGCAGCAGCTCTCATGACATCCTTATTCCTCCCAACGACCCAGTTCACCATTCATTTTGTTTTATGTTGTAGTCAGGGGATTGCCTGAAGGAAGCCTAAATGGAAGAAATAAGAAAGCTGGTTTAAATCAATATTTTGTCTACATACATATGAAGATACACCAAAATTATGATGATTTCTGAACCCGAATATTGTTATCAAATGAGGTTTCGACTGACTCTGCTAATGTATGAAGTTCTGAAACATAATGTGAGACCTAATTGATTTAATAAAGCATGTGAAGAATGGTTTTGTTCTAAAATAGAGTCTTTCCTGCACTTAAACCTAGACAAAAATGGAGCAATTATTCTGCTTGATTTGCTTTCCCTTTGTCTCTGATGTGCTGAGTTGTATGACTGCACCAGCTGATATGCAGAAAAGTGGGAATACACTCAGCACTCTAACTGTGGAGARTGAAGGTCTTGCTGACTGCTGGTGTTACAGTAATAACAGTGAGCTGAAACCTACCCAGGAGTAGGGGTACCCATTCCAAGTAACTACAGAATAATACTTAAACTATAGAAAATTGTTGTATATGCTTGAGTAAAGATACTTTGCTTTGTGGGCACAGCCCGTATCAGGTAGAGAACTGACTCAAATAGCATGCTTAGCCTTTAACTGCTCTAACAGTTGGAGGCAGATAAATAAAACCTTTTAAAAATCAGGACTGTCCCTTTTGGCACCTAAGTCTCCATATATGGAGATCCACTTTGACTCCTAACAGAGATCTTCTTATTTCCAGCTTCCATGAAAATTTACTGAGCCACTATGCATGGTAAGAAATATCTATTCTGGRTTATGTGCTCTGTTATTATCCTAATTTAGAGCTCTGTTGTGATTTTACTGTAGGTGGACAACTACCAAGGCTCTGCATGAGTCCTTAGAGCTACCAAAGATCTTGAGCACAACCAATGTCAGTAACGGTGGAGGCTGCCTCTCATGATATACTTGTAATCAGAGCACATCCGAAGGAATTGGTTTACCTGTATTCTGGGCATAGCTATCCTAGGCGTGTTTCAAGCCAAATTGCTGGCCCGAAGCCCTGCATCGCAATAATTCGGAATGAGAACATTTGACATTTTCTGCTAACGTAGAGCCACTCTGCTGCCAAGAAAGTAAAGTTCATGGAACCAARCAGAGCTAGCAATAAACAAACTAACTCCAGTATAATGATTAGAGTAATGTCCTACTCTTCTGGGCTCTGCTCCCAGGACTTTCTGTACCATTATTTCTTCAAAAAATGTCGGAGAAAGTTGTGCCAGTACTRTATGAAAATGACCACTCAAGACACAGGGGTAGAGAACCTTCTGCTCAGTCCTGGGTGAGTAGTCAGACTACAAGGTTAGTTTGGAAAGGATAAAAGCARGGTGCTGCCACAAGTTTTGAAGGTTTGTCTGTTTTTTTGCTTAAGAGCAAAAGCTATGCATAGTCCCTTAAAAGCAGACATGTGTGAGACCTGGGTGCTGAAAAGAAGTAAGTGTCTAGCATTTTCCTTCACAGGGAAATGAGAGAGCTARCCCCTTGCTTTGGATGTAATATATGACTTCTGGAAGTTTTCTCTTGCACCTTTCCAATGRTATTTATTTTAGGATGTTTGGATGTTCCCAGTATTAGGTGCTCAAATCTAGATATMTGTGTGTCTGAGTCAGGCCCATTAAAACTAACCCAGGAATACTTGCACATCTCTTTAGGTAAAGATTTGCAGATTAACTAAAACAAGAAGCAGGTCTTTTTTACAAGGTCTATTAAATACTACCATTATGTGAATTTGCTTTTTTATGTAAATGAACTTTGAGTGATAGACTCTATTTCTCAGCAAGTTGCGAAGAGAGGCATGAGTGGCACAGAATTTTGTTTCCCTTTTATTCTTAACCAGACTGAGACTTCCAATTTTTTGTGGCAAGCTCTGCAATTATTAAGAAACACTTAATGCTTTTCCTGGGACCATGTCTCCTAYTTTTCTTCTGTTAATGGAAGAAAGGAGTAGCACTCACGTCTCTGTTACCCCTACCAAACTCTAAACTTCCTAATCTGTACAACTTCTGTAAACTAATAAGCATGAGACAGGAGCGTATGCATATTGACTATTACCTAGACTTTCAGGATAGAAAGTGACAGTGCCCACAAAAAAGAACAAATTCATTCCAGGAATGCCAACACTCTGCATAAAAAAATAAGCCAGTGTGATGCCAAATAAAAGCTCAGCTCTACCATTCACAAGTAGATTCCAGTAGTGCATGTGTAATTATTTGTATGATGCTATTTGCTTGACACAAAACATTTTTCAAAGAGGCAATCAAATAATGGTTATAGTTAAATGTGTTATTTTCAAATAGTACTGATTTTAATCAGGTGAAATTCAGTTGAATATATCTTTATTATCACAAGGCTCAATTTCTAGGGAYAATGAAAGTGAGTTTGTATCAGAATGAGAATCATTCTTATTAGAAAGAAAAGTATTTATTTCAAATTCCTTGCTTTGCTTGCAACTGCAGCATTCCAACTTTGCAAAGTCTCTCAAACTTCTGACACTCATGCCTCCTTTCTTCCTGACTTCTTTCTTACCAAGTATTTGGGATTTGGGCAAACATTTTAATTCTTAGAATTCTAGAAGTCAAAACACATTCATTTGAGAACCTAGATAGATCCTTTTGCAAATTATTCTGCATTCTGAGTGTTTTCTTGCTGAAATCTTAAAYGTAGTTTGTGTTTTACAAAATTTGAGAACACCAAGCTGTGTTCAAAACAGTGAACTTGTGTTCTAAAGTTACTAATTAATCTTAAATATATGCAAATTAGTTTTAAAAGGTGGAAAGAGATGTTGTAGGTGACAATTATTTGATATTCAAGTTTGCAAAGTGAGTAAAGATAGCAGTATTTAATTTTAGACTGGTTCCTGTCTACACATTCACTCTTACTTGAGCATAGACACATTTAACATCTGTGACAAGCTAAATACAGCTTTAGATAAGCTAAAGTCTAAACATGTCAGGAATCTCAGAATAGGAAACATGTTATTCTGACTGAGCCATGCAGTGGCAGGGAATCGCTCCACTGATCTCCCCTGTTTTTCTGCCCTGGTTCATAATTTATATACCATATTKCTTAAGGCTTGCCTCTGGATAACCATCTTTTGACCTAGTAATTTTTGAGCAAAAGAAGAGGGTCCATACAGGAATAGACATTCAAGCAATTTTAGGTTGGAGCAGGAGAARCTTAAACCAAAGGCCCAGTGGAAGAATGATAGGGTCAGAGAAGAGGCAAAGGAGGAATAGTTGAATAATAAATGAAGTCCATCTTTGCTGTAATTCATGACTCATTACAGAACAAATGTGTTTCTTTCTGATTAATTCTGTTTCTATAAAAGGGRCTGTTTTGTGCCAGCTTTTCATTCAGTATATTTTTTCTGCTATTCCTTTCTACTTTTTCTGCACCACCACATGCAAACCAAACTTGATTTCAAAAGGTGGAAAACCACCTTCCCCAATAAATATGAAGRATTCATTATGTCACTCACTGCTATTTGTACACAATTACAAATGATTAATTAAGGGAGATAATATGTTCAGTCTTAAGGATTTGTTTTGCACGAGCATGTTTAACACACTGGCACCATCACTGAGTATTTCAAAGGCATTCTGGTTATTAGAATTACTATAACATCTTGCAAAGACTGTCTAGGCATTCAGTTTGGTAGGCAGTGTCTCTCCATGGCTAACATATTATAAAGATATACATCTGGTCTGTCTATATGTTGCAAACTTCTACTCTAGCAAACATATTAATTGAAACAGAAGCTTGAGCCACCCTCAATAAAGATGCAGAACATTTCTTTCAGGTGGGAGTCCTACTCCTCAGTCAGTGTTTTGCAGGACAAACGTACTTGTCCCTCTTGAAGCCTACTATTTCACTTTAGTCATTAGTTTGACCCCAGTTACCAGACAGTGAATGAGATCAATGATATCAGGATACTAAAAAGCATGGAACAAGCACAACTTTTTTTTTTGGAAAAGATCTCCAGGGAGATAACATTTTCTGGTGGCACTATAGCCTGGATTAAACCGAAAGTAATCATTAACCATCTTTCTCTGAAATTTTCTTGACCCTCCCATCTACAAACCTGCAAAAGCTGGTACACATATAAATTAAGCAGGCACTCTAGGTTTTTGGTGGTTTTATTTTACTAAATGTGTGTGTGTGTGTGGACAAAAAGCTAACTGTAAACCACAGAACATGAATAAAGGGACATATTCTAGTTAACAAGTAGCACAATAGCTGGCAGTCAGGGAAAAAAACCCAACAACAAAACAAGCACAGAAAGTAGGCTTACCTCTCTCTCAGTACATCATTGTCTGTAGCCTCTCCTGCAAAGCGTTACCTTTTACAGCTACTGCACAGTTTTGGGTGGATGACCGTGCATGTCCATAAGGGTGTGCCCATGGACAGGTCATGTATTCCTTCCTTGTGAATCCTGATGTTCAGTTGCACTCRTGGCATTATGCTTCTTGAGCTAGATTTTTATTTTCTTGGCATTTTAGTGTTTATTTTGTTTGCTGCCTGCTTTGGGATTTATTTGCATTTTCTTAATATTGTGCCTGGATATCCTGCATTGTTGATTTTTCATAAATAATTTTTCAGCTAAATTCCCTGGTGCATGAATACTTGGGCAATAAATAGAGATAGCAACTTCAAAGCAGAGATTTTAATTGTAAATGAATACATAAAATTGATTATCTCAAGGGGTTAGTGATACAGTACTTTAATGTTGTGCTCCCATTATCTCACCACCTAAGATCTGAATCACTCCTTGGAAGTGCCTATATCTCCATTGTAAATAAGGGCTGCCTCGGGCAAGTAGCCTACAAACGTAAGCATTTCAGTTGCATGCCTACTATTAAATGGACTGAATCCAGGATCCAGGCCTCAAAGTTCGTCTCATAGATCAGAATAACATATCATTTTCAGATGAGAGTTATTTTGTCTTCACATAATCTTTTACCCCTTACCTGTGTAAACCATGGGTCAGCTACTATGGGGCTAATAAGTCAGTTCACAAAGTTATGATGGACCTATTTTGGCTCTTGTCCTCATCTGAGGTGAATGAAATTCATACTAGGAGGTTTGAATGATTATCAAAATTCACTGGCAGGAATAACTTTGAAAATTGGTTAATTCTTTTCACCGTTGCTGACCATGTCCTGTTAACTCTGTAAATAGATATGGGAGTAGACATGATGTTGTCAGGTTCAAGAGGAAAGATTCCATCTTAGCGTCTTTTCTAATTTTATAAATTCAAATTAGCTGAAATATCAGCTGTGATTTTCCAGAAAAAAATAAAAATAATAATGTAGATAAATTCTACAATGGGTTTATTAAACATTCATTCCAATGTATAGTCCTGATTCTTAACCTTAATGCAAGAAATAGATTACAGTCTTGATCATACAGGGTATTTATCCCCTTAAAATCGATGAAATAAATAGAATATAAGATATGCTGGAAATTAACTAACTATATAAATGCTTCTGCCACTCCTATTATTGCAAAACAATGGTATGTAATCATGATTCCAACTAAAAAAATCAACAAATCAAACTAGTAATATATTTCTTAAAATAGCTGCAACATCATAGTGTAATGAATGAAATCTGCATTACATGTATGTAGGAAAGTCTGTGACCAAGAAAGAAGATTTGGTCCCTCCAGATAAAAATGAAAAATTCATCATTAGCAAGTGGAAAAGTATGGTTAAACCCGACAGTATTTCAAGGAGTCCTTGGTTAGTCTTTAGATTTGAGTTCTAAGCCAGCCTGTAGAATATATATCATCTAACTTACTACAACAAGCAATGTTATTATTTTTTGAGATTATGTCACAAAAAGTCTACAATGAAATCATGGAGGACTTCATTGAAYGAAATCGTGGAGCATCCTAAATAACAATGGCACAGATTTGCCCGTAWTAAACTAAGTATTGATAATTCTGTAGTTTTATACAAATACCTGAGATAATTTTACAGTAACTTTGAGGTTGGCAAGTAAGAGGACATATTCACACTTTGGGAGTTCTGAATTTGCCATTGAAAAACAGTAATTAGTCATACTCTGATGAAAGCAACACCAAACTCAAATGTGTAAAGTTTTCCTGAGTCACACACACCACAGCTGCTGTCACAAACAGACCAGGCTTATCATGCTATAATCATAAAGCTTACAAAARCTTCAAAAAGAAATGTTCATATCAAAATTTGAAATTTCTTCATCACCATAATCCTTAAGTAACACTAGATTATTATGGAAAAGAATCCTCAGGACTGTTTGCAGAGCCTTAATTGCATATACCTACTTTTAATAAAACATTTTACTGCTGCTGTGTTTCTTCATTAACAAATCTCTGTTTATCTTTTTTTTTCCCTTAGCATTTATTTTCTCCTCTCTTCTGATGTTACTCTAGCCAGGAGAAGTACTTAATGATGGCAAACTCTGTCAACAAAAGCATTAATTCCTATTTGCTTATAAGTGTCTAGCCATCCTGGAGAGGTAGGGTTTAGTTTAAGGCACCCAAAATCAGTGGGCTGCATGTAGGTGACTATACGAGCAGCAGGTAACTCTGGATATTGTCAGTACAAATCTTGGGCACAGTTAATTTGTTTAAGTGACGCATCTTGTACCATTTGAGATGCTCTTACCCTATGAATGTCCCTGTGTGACCCTCTGGAGGGGCATGGGTATCTCAGTTTGCATATTGCATAGGCAGCCCCATGCGAGATATTTTGGGAAATATGAAATAACACAAAGTACCCATGTTTATGTGCCTGATTTCAGTCCAGGGTGAGATGAATCACTCTTTAGTCTCCACTGTGTCTCAATGGGTGCAGCCACTCATTGAATGAGGGGCTCAGAGCATGATCCAATTTGCTCTGAAATAGACATCTAAATTCAGGTGCCTACATATGGGCATCTGGTGTCCATCTCAAGCACCATGAGGTACATGAGGCACCTCATGGACTAGTTTATATGACAAGGAACCTGTGGGAGACCACTACCCTTCTGGAGGGACAGCTCGAGGTCAGGCAGGTTATGCTTGATTGGGCATCTTACATGAACTCTAGAAATCAAAGAAGAAATCAAAGAGACCAGAGWGTCTAATGAGACACTTCCTCTGAGTAACATGATAAGGGAAAGAAAACATTACTGTACAATGCTTGCAAGATCACAGCTTCAGCCAGATCTGCATATCTGCTTTTGTCCTGCTTTAATCACTATGCAATGGTGCACAGCAAGAGAGAATCTGGTCTCCAGCCTGAGAGTTCAACTGCTCTCACTCCTGGGAGAATCATTTACTACAGACTTCTTTCAGAGCTTAGAGAGGGTTGTACTGTAGCACTGGCTAATTCAAGAAAATTCAAACCAGTGGAATGATATGTGCACAGTTGTAAACATCTAATGTAGGCTGTAAAGCAAAGCCAGATCTCCTGGAGTGCTTTGGGGGTATTTCTGTGTTGCTTTGCCATGCCAATAAACACTTGTTTTGCTGAGTTCGASCAGATAAGAAACACCAAAGGGAATCCCTAGCCACGGTTTGCACAGTGCTATCCTGGGAGTAGTAAGACCAGCTACTGARATGGCTTCTCGTTTGATTTGGCAAAGTGTATATACAACACTCTAATGGTTCCATATGTTAAAAATGCAATCACATGCAACACCAAACTCTGCAAATTTAGTGTCCTGAAAAACAATGAAATTGTGCATGACAGCACTTGCTTGGGCTACTTCTAAACAGCAATATTGCTGGAATTCATTTGGCTCATCACAAATGAGCGCACAGATTTCAAGAAAGTATGCCTAAAGAGGATAAGTTACTCTCCAAAAACCTAAGTCCTGATTGGTTTTATCCTTTAGGTAGTGAGGCAGAAGGTGGAAAAACACATACCTGTATCTATTATAGCTTCTGGCTTACTGGAAGGTATCTCTGCAGACTTTGCTGTAAAAAAAGGTTTATTGAAATAGCTAGTGTATATTAACACAAAGAAAATATCTAGTCTCTTTTCTTAAATGTCTTTAGTTCATAAAGGAGAAACAACTGTTATAGGGGTTTGAAAGTACCTGTTGGATCCTGAAATAATCCTGCCACTGAAAYCAAATGTTTCTGATGCCTTGGACAAACAGTTTAATCTCTCTAGCTCACATTTTAATTGGTAAAATTGGGATAGCAATATTTAATTGCTTTTCTTAGTGGGGATAGTATAAGGATTCAATAGTTAATATTTATACAGCACTTTGATTATGTAGAATTCTATGCAAGTGCCAAGTAGTATTAATATTTTTAAAAAACAGCAAAAAGTTTATATTTATGTATTGTCTTACACTTCTTCAAATAAGCAGAAAAGCATTGTGTATGGGAAACATGTACAACATAATTTCACAACCAAAGTGAAAGCTAACAAGAAAACGAGTGCCATAAATTATGAGAAGTAAATGAATATGCTAAATGGAATATAATTAGCTTTGACTTATTTTATTCATACATATTATCCTTGACAAGACGAGCTTATTGTACAAGCTCAGTAACTTGAGTCTGTGGTTTGAGACCAGTTTTCTGGTTCAGGAAGATGTGTTTCATTTTGGAGAAATCAGCTGAAACTGATTTCAGCCTTAAGCCAAAAATCTCTATATTGAAATAGAGCTTTTCTGGAGTGGGTTTGTCAGACCATTCAGCAATGTCAAAACTCTTCCAATTGCATCCGTTGTAAAACTCCCAATAACTTCAACAGAGGAAAAATCATTGAATAACATGAAGCACACTTGAAAAAGTTGCTCTATCATATTGTTGTATGATAGGTTTCTTTTTGTATAATAATTTATGCTCTAACATCTCCAAAATTAATATAATTAGTTTCTCATAGGTCTCTGTTAATAATCTCCTGTAACATGCTGTCTAATGCTGAAGACAAACAAAATATACTCTGTGAGTAGTGTGTGCCTTTAAAGGAATGATGTCTCTAAAGGAACAGGAAGCTGTTAAAGCAACTGAAGCACGGGSGTCTTCTGCTTTTATCAGTTGAACAAGCAGCACGCTGTGCTGTACATCATCAAAAGACTCTGAACTGCCTTCCTGTGCAGCAAAGACCAGACCTGTAACCAGGCCATGTTACAGCAGATTAACCTGAAGTTAGCGATGGCGTGGATAACTGTAAGAGCGTGCCTCAGAAAGGAAAACGTCACCCTGCAAACCAACTTACCACAGCCACCTGCAGATCAGAGCTGATGGATCCAGAAAAACTCTGAGCTGTCAAGACACCCAAAGCAATTGCATGTCCCTACAATCTCCCCATAATAATCGTAATACCAATCACAGCCCCCATACGTCCCTCCGGTACAATCAAGTGCTCCCTATAATAAAAAATATCTCTGCATATTTACAAGGAGACAAAGACAGATAGCTGACATTCAGCGTACTGTCTCAGCTGAGAAAGAAAGGGTAATGTCTCTGCTTCAGAGACAGGAATACATAAAACTGTGCTTTATAACGATGCAGGTGATATCACAACCACAGAAAAGTCTCAGGCTTCCTTACTACTGTATTTTTTATTTATACATAGGCGCACACACASACACTCACAAAAGTATTTGGCAGCTGTTTTGAACAGATGGAGTCCTACACATCTCCAGGGGAAGAGTCTGTGGAAACATAGACAAAATACTTATTAACATCCTTAAAATACTCTATGAAAGAAACTACTGAGGAGAACTCTTACCCACATGTCCAAACAGAGTCATAGCTCCCAAATAAGCCACCAATACCTTAGGGTCAGATAAAGAACAGCATGATCATTTAACATGTGGTCAGCTGCATAACCAAAAATGTTACTGCAGATTCTGGGCAACRACCACATTATAAAACTGATATTCCAGAAACTGAAGGCACCAAGATTATTTTTGAAACTAGATTTTGCAAACAGGATTCTTAAAACTTTCCATGACGGAAGAGATTTTTATATAKAATGGGAAACAAAGTTCACATGCACTCATTTTTTTACTCATCCAGGAGAAAAAAAAAAAAATCCAGTACCTTTGAGAAGGATTGATCCTCAGGAAAACAAAGTCGTACTAGGAAACACTGACATTGCTGACTTTTACTATCCACTTAATTCTCCCTATGCAGTCACAAAAATTCTATCTATCTCACAGCTTATTTTGTTTTGCAATTATATCTCCATGAATCCAAAATAAAGTGGCTTTAGAGTTCAAGGAAACCTCCATCGTGGATTATAATGTCTGCACAGAAATACACATTTGCATAACAAAGTATCTATCTTGCTATAATCCTAGTTAAGAAGGAATTTTTTTCTTGGACGATGGTTCAGAAATTTATACTGTCAAAATGTAATCAGAGTTGGATTCCTTTTTTTAAGTTTAGTAACTGCATGCAAACAGATTTCAGAGGTATTTCCTAACTGAGCAAAAGGCAGCAGCATCATGGCAAGACAATCCAACATAGAGATATAGATCATAGCTTCTAGAACAGTAACTAATGGTAAAGTAAATGTCTTCAAGCTGTCAGTAATGTACCTTAGAGGATTCTGAAGGATTCTAAAAGGTTTTAAAGATTAAGTATCGTAAGTTAGGTATCACAATTTGTCCCCTTTGTCATTTAAAAAGTGCTATTTATGCAAGCCTATTTGTCTACTTTATATAAACCCCTCTTCCAGATTTCTCTGAAAAAAACTGCATTAGGTACGTAAGTCAGGAACAATTCTGTTTTGCTGTCTTTTGCTCAGCTTAGTCAACTCTTCAAATTTGTTTCAAGTAATCCAACCAAATATTTAATTCTATGGCTCATTTCCACCACTTAATTGTTTTATGATTAGTCTTTAAACATTTAGAACTCGATTCAGTTGCTTGCCTAGAAATCTATAGTGCCACCTAAGACACCTGAGGATGTCCAGAGTTTCCACATAGAAATGGCAAATATAACACAGGGCTTACAGGAGGAGACCCATTCAGGGTATATCAGATGTGCCTGCCTCCTTTCATAYTCTTTGCTCTGGGCCCTGGGGTGGAGATACAGGTTTAATTTCTCTGTCTGCCTACAAAAAGTTCTTGCATGACCTTGAAAGAAGTCCCTTCCTCCCACTCTTCCTTAATTCCTCATGGATACAGGAGAGGCAAACAGTATTTTTTCATCATCGGTCTTGTATGGCCACATCCCCAAAAGCATTTAGGCTTGAACTAAATGAGCTGAACATGAGCCRGCAGTGTGCCCAGGTGGCCAAGAAGGCCAAYGRCATCCTGGCCTGTATCAGGAATAGTGTGGCCAGTGGGCAGAGGGAGGTGATCGTGCCCCTGTACTCGGCACTGGTGAGGCCGCACCTCGAATCCTGTGTTCAGTTTTGGGCCCCTCACTACAAGAAGGACATTGAGGTGCTGGAGCGTGTCCAGAGAAGGGCGACGAGGCTGGTGAAGGGTCTAGAGAACAGGTCTTATGAGGAGCGACTGAGGGAGCTGGGGTTGTTTAGCCTGGAGAAGAGGAGGCTGAGGGGAGACCTTATCGCTCTCTACAATTACCTGAAAGGAGGCTGTAGAGAGGTGGGYGTTGGTCTCTTCTCCCAAGTAACAAGTGACAGGACGAGAGGAAATGGCCTCAAGTTGCACCAGGGGAGGTTTAGATTGGATATTAGGAAAAATTTCTTCACTGAAAGGGTAGTCAGGCATTGGAACAGGCTGCCCAGGGAAGTGGTGGATTCACCATCCCTGGAGGTGTTCAAAAAACGTGTGGATGAGGTGCTTCGGGACATGGTTTAGTGGGCATGGGTACTGGGTTGATGGTTGGACTCGATGATCTTAGAGGTCTTTTCCAACCTTAAGGATTCTATGATTCTATGATTCTTGGCAGGGCTGCTCTCAGTCCCTCATCCCCCAGTCTGTATTGAACTCTCCATATATATTTCAGTGGAAGGTTAAGTGTCCTATGAGAAACTAAGCACCCTAAGTCAGTACTTAGTGCAGCTCTGATGTTAATGCAGAGAGCTGCATAGGAGCACCAACAGCCCTGTCAATTTACCCTGCACGTRTACAATACAGCATGATGGTCGTGAAAGTAAAAAGGTCTTCTCAGTTCACTCTTCTACTCTTACCTCTCCCAGAAATCCGCCTTTTTGGATCCAGGCCAGTGTGTTTATGCAGTGCTTGTGATCTTGATCAGGGACAGTATACACAAAGAAAATATAAATCATACTGAAAAGTCTAAATTCTAGCCATAAGTTCATAGGTTTATGAAATGAAGACACATGARGGTTATGAGCCTAGCAGAAAGCAAAATGAATGCAGACATACTCTCAAAAGAGCTCTTTTAGCCTATTAGCAGAGAGCAATACACTTTTTATATACAGGGTGCAGTCAGTTAAGTGGCTGTAGGGAACATTTCTTGCTCCTGCCAGGGGCAGCAAATGTGTACACTTTGGCCCAGCTGGCCCTCACTTACTTTAGTCCAAACTAGCTGCCTAGCTCGTTGTCTTAGATAAGTAGGATGCATTACTCCCTGGAGTGCCTAGTCTGCTCTACAGTTCCAACAAAGTGAGCCCACATTACTGCRTAAGCTATATACTTAACTTTAAGTCTCTAAAGAAAAGATGCATGATTTTTTTYCCCCATGTGATCTCTTTGATCCCTGTGGCTTTCTGTCTGGGTTTGCACTGTGCAGGTACTGTGCCTCAGACAACAACCTAGACAGCGCTTTTGCCTTCCCAGCCTTCCCGTGTMGAGTGGGAATGTGTTAAAGAATGCATTTGCAATATATTTAAAAGCTGATTTCAAAAACCAATTTAGTTAGCTATCTCTCTACTAACAAAGCACAAACACTTAAAAGCAAGGAAGTGAATAGATGCCATCACAAACTGTCCACTGCTACCTCAGAAATTAATGCATGTATCTCATCAAGTGTAATGAAATGCATATTTCATTACAATACAGTGACCTTATCACTGACCCACAGAAAGGTGGGTATTATTAGATGGGGTGTTTTGTTATCTTGATTTCAGTAGCAGAATATTTTCTTTAGAGGAAAGTTCTTACATGGACAACACTAGCAGCTAATTATCTATTGACAGCAAAATGCCATGGTAAGATACTTGTGGTGCATTAAGAAACTGCATATATCCTCAAGCAAGGGCAGAAGAATGGTTCCAGTTCACCCACGATTTATGGATGGATTCTGCCAACTGGCTTTAATTGTCTCACATAGTTGCTACAATCAATACTTGAAATGCCCTTGCCCTTGCCTAGCAAGATGACTCCAATTACTTAAATTACCTGCCTATTGTGACTACACTCAGAATATAGTCTACAGAAATAAATTAAAAGAGTAGAAAGCCCTGCAGAGTAAACCAGAGTGGAGTCATCTATTTTGCCTTGTTATCAAACTCTTCCCACCCAAAGCCTTTGTACAGTTGCCCCAGCAGGTCTGCTGAAGTGATGAGCCTTCACTGGCCTTGATAGCTCTAAGTGTGCACAAGGACTCCTGGCCACAGACAGGTGGCCAAAACCTCCTTCCATAGGGCACCTGGGCRGTTCACTGCAAGCTCTCTCCTCCTCCACCTTCAGGAGAAAAGTTGGAACCAGTTTCATTAACTTGAAAGTGCTACCACTTGTGCAAGTGATAATTGGAGCACTGCAAGGTCTAGCTCAGTACATTTATGTAAGACCTTTAAGACATTTCTGAAAGTCCTGGGCACCTCTGCAGGGTGAGCAATGTTAGCATTGTTAAGCATAATTGTTAGCATAGATAAGAACTCAGATGCTTACAGGACTTAAACGTATTTTGACAAACAGTCTGTGTAATTACATTTTGTGTTTATTTTTCATAAGGGCTATGCTGTATTTACTGCACAGTTGCTGGTAAACATACAATATTTTACATATGTATTTCATTTTGGTTTACAGTTGAAGTGTTGTCTTGCAATAAACTGTGTCTCTACTCTGTAAGAGTAATACAGGAGCACTGAAGCTGGTAGAAATACCTGTAGCTTAACTAAATTTGGGAACTTTGTGTCTGCTTTTGTGCACAGAAAACCAGGTCAAACTTGTTTGTTTATTCTTTAGGCAGCACCAATTTTAGATTATTCCTAACTATTCTTTTATTTGCTCTTAATTGCTTGRGATTTCAAAATGTATGACAGTTGCTGGCCTCACTGTCGTGCCTAGTAACAATGAGGAGACTTTGAATACTGTGTTTGTTTATGTATCTGGCATTTTAGAAGGTAGGAAATTTCCTTTTATTTATTATTTTATTTAGACAAACAAAATAAAACTTGACATGCATCTTTGCTTCTTTTCTTTATTCTTTTATTTAGACAGATAAAATAAAAGTTGACATATGTTTTTGTTTATCAGTATTATAAATATTACTCATGTTCTGGCAGAACTTGAAGTCGCCATAATGATATGAAAGCCCTCCAGTCCTAACTGCTGTGTAAACATCCTAAAATACACTCCCTACTGCCAGAAGAACCCTATGACCTAAAGAGAGCAGGGGGATAAGGAAAGGTTAGGCAGAGATGTTTTATGTTGGCTAGATAGTGTTCCTCATTTCAACAGAGTGCTCCCTATCTATGTATAGTTGAAATGTCTTGATCTTTCCACTCCTATTTCCTTTCTATTTTTCATTTTCATGCCAAGTTATCTATAACGGAATGTGGTGTGAGGGGCAGAAGAATGTGAGTGTGAGTTATTAATACTCTTGCATGCATGCAAGTAGGGAAGTACTAGGGGAGTGAGAGGGAGGAAGGAGAAAGGAAGAGACAGAGAGGGAGTGTGAGGAGCAGAGACCCGAGAAGAACAAGGCGGGCACTTGGTTGAAGTACTGTTTGGAGAGCAACAGCACACAGTTTCACAGCAGCATGAAAACGTAAGACAAACATCTCCCTGGAGCTTGCAAAACTGTTGCTAACATTGTGCAGTGTGTCAACCTGTGGTGGGTTGACCCCAGCTGGACACCAGGTGCCCACCAAAGCCGCTCTATCACTCCCCTCCTCAGCTGGACAGGGGAGAGAAAATATAATGAAAGGCTCGGGAGTCAAGATAAGGACAGGGAGAGATCACTCACCAATTACTGCCATGGRCAAAACAGGCTCAACTTGGGGAAATTAGTTTAATTTATTACCAATAAAATCAGAKTTGGATAATGAGAAATAAAACCCAAATCTTAAAACACCTTTCCCCCTCCCCTCCCTTCTTCCCAGGCTCAACTTCACTCCCGATTTTGTCTACCTCCTCCCCCCGAGCGGTGCAGGGGGACGGGGATGGGGGTTGTGGKSAGTTCATCACACATTGTCCCTGTCTCTCCTTCCTCCTCAGCGGAAGGACTCCTCACACTCAGCCCCTGCTCCAGCRTGGAGTCCCTCCCACAGGAGACAGTCCTCTATGAACTTCCCACAGGCTACAGTTCTTCACAAACTGCTCCAGCGTGGGTCCCCTCCACGGGGTCACAAGTCCTGCCAGCAAACTGCTCCAGCGTGGGTTCCTCTCTCCATGGGGCCAGAGGTCCTGCCAGGAGCCTGCTCCAGCGCGGGCTTCCCACGGGGTCACAGCCTCCTTCGGGCATCCATCTGCTCCGGTGTGGGGTCCTCCATGGGCTGCCAGTGGCGGGTCCATCTTGGAGCCGGCTGGCATTGGCTCTGTCAGACATAGGGGAAGCTTCTAGCAGCTTCTCACAGAAGCCACCCCTGTAGCCCCCCCTCCCCCCGCTACCAAAATCTTGCCATGAAACCCAATACAGAACCCCATTGTCCACCATCAGCTTATATTTTCCTCCCTCCAGTGTTGGTAAGACTTATTCTGTATCTCTTCTCTGACTCTTTTCCGAACTTCACTTTTAACTAACTTTGTATCTGGACTGTTTATAATATGTTCATTTTTAATSTTCTTCTGCATTAAAAGTCACTTCTTACACTGCTTCTGTCCCTCCTTTACCATTATCATTTCAACCCCATTTCTTCACAYTTCTCATCCAATTTGTGACAGTGTTTGCTTTTGTTGCTTCTTCATTTCTGAACTTTAAGTGAACCCTATTCTGATCTCATGTCCACATGTAGAAACCCAGACCAGGAAGGTTGTAGTCAATCTGTTTTTTATCTTCCTGCTAATCTGACTGTTACCTCTGACAAAAATGTTGAATTTATTCTCATAAGTTCAAAAGAATATGACAAAATCACCATACTTAAATCAGATGACAGTTTTCTCTCTTTCATCCTGGTTCAGCAGTCCTTGCACTATGCCTAACATTTAGCCTGAGCATAAATGTCATTAAAATCAAGCACGTGCTTAAGGCCCTAAAAGAAGCTCTCCTGGCAACAGATATCTGTGACTGGTTAGAAACATTTAACCATCCATAACTATCTTTCTACAGTGTGCTCCTGCTTCTATTGCTACATTATCAATCTTCATTCCTGTCTCTTTGTGCCTGGACAGAAATTGCTTTGGTTCTTGAAAATCTAACTCACTCAAATTTATTCCTATCCCCTTCCTTTCCTCCTTTCTGTGCATGTAGAAATCTTCCCTTTCTATCAGCAAGCCTTACTGAAAAGCAAACCAAACACATACCCTTGTGAGTCACAGTGACTTTGAGCCCTCTTTCCTCTGTCTTTTGTAACTTTTTACCCTAGAAATTCTGCGTGSCCCCTGTGGGAAATGTGGGTAGTGCATGATTTTCACCTTTTCAGTTTCAGGTTATTCAGCAAGATGTTCTGTGGATCCCATTAATGGCTTCAGCCTCCAAAGTACAAGCTTCCAAACCATGACAAGCTTTTGAAAATACTTGCCTGCAATAGTTTTTTAACCTCTTTTTTTCCTGGATTGTTTCCCATTGTAATCAGCAATCTTCTCAGACATATTAAATCCTTCCTCCAGTAATATTTCCTCGTCACCAGATTTTTTTGTTTCCAGATCTCTTTTTTTTTTTTTTTTGAGGTTCTCTTGATATCTAAACAAACTGTATTCCATACCTAGTATCTCATGTCTGTCTCCAAAGGGGACTACTAACAACAGTAACTCAGGTTTGCTTTAGTCTGTATGAATTCTCTAAAATCTATTTACACTAAAGCTACAGATGAATTTTCAACTACCTCTTCTATTTGAATCCTTCCCTCTTATTCTATCACTATCCACAACCGAACTTATGTTAATGGCACATTTGAATTTCAGGGCAGATGTTGTTAACCAGGGGATGTGTTTTGCTGAGTTTTACAAGGTGACTGAAGAGTTAGATTTCATGACAAACAGGATCAGGGTGCAGAAGGTGGAGCCAGAGGCTGGACCTGAAGCCAGCAGTTCAGCACCATTGATTTGATTGCCAGCCAGCGGAAAGTTTCCCTTCTTTGACYTCTAGGAGTTTCCACCTTGGCCCTTAATGCACACATGGTGAGATGGCATGATTGGAGTGCGAGATGTTCGTGTTAGTGCAGGTGTAATAAGACTATTCACTCAAATGTTTAAGAAAAAAGGAAGCATGTAGTCCTAACACAGGGCTTTGTTTAGTGATTTTTTTTTAATCACTTAGGCTCAGATCCTTGAAAGAATTTAGCATCCTAATTTTCAATTAAAATCAGTGAAATCGCTCCATGAAATGAATGACTGTTACCTGCGTAAATACCATTTAATTCTGGAGCTTTGATCTTTTGGCAGCCTTTTTACTGGCCTCCCGAGAGGTCAGTGAAACTAATGAAAAAATTAACATCAACCATTCTGAGTCAGGGCTGAAACTGAGAACCTCAGATTTCCTGGTTGCATGGTATTAGAAAGAAGTGAATCCCTTTCATCTAAATATAGCTCTTCCTCCACCATCTTCATAGTAAAATTCGGCAGCTTAACTCCACTACTGGTACCAGTGAGATGCTTTTCCCAAGCCACTTTCAGAAAAAGCCATCAGAAATTGTTGCTAAATGTCATTTGTAGTATCAGCATTGCAGTTTCTGTCCACTGCAGATTAAAAGTGCCGCTTTGAATTAAGTAAATCACAGTAGCACTCCAGCTACCCCATAATCTCTACTGGAACACTTTCCTGGCATATTTAGACTGCAAAATGTATTTCTATCAGCACCACGGAAGTCAGGAGACTGTGAAACCTCTTTGCTACAACAAGGCTCTAGAGGAGAATGAAAGCTTTTAATTTTTAGCAATCTCTTTACGGAGTACAGTGTTACAGTATTTTAGGGCTAGGCAAATCCAAGTTGGTAATAAAACAAACTTTTATTCTTTGTATTATATGTTCGCTATTATTCAGTTTTATTTWAAAATCTCTTCTCTGTGTAATATGTTGTTCAAAATGCCTGAAGTAATAATTATTACAATTAATAACATTACGGTATTTCAGTTTACATATTAATGAAGAGAGAATTAGTGATAATTAGCTATATGTATTAATTAGAAACCAGGAAGCTTTAAAGCTGAATTTAGCACATTTCATTGGTTAATATCTATTGGATTTTTTTCATTYACGACCATGTAAAACAATATATATTGTCTACTTAGTACCTTTATTGCACCGAGTTTGGTGATGCAAATGCTCTGTTTAAAGCACAAAGGAGGCACTGCTGTGAGGACATACACATGAACACAAAAAATCAAGTGTTATAGCCAGGATTCATGCCTCTAACTTCAGGCAGTCATTGTTACTGTTGTATATCATAAATGTAGAGAGAGAAGCAACTCATGAAAGATTCATGCATTTGGCAGCCTAAGTCACCCTTTGCAGGTGACTAACTTGCACCGTGGGGCAGTTTTATACAGATATTTAATCATTTAAGCCCATAACCTAACAGGCATTTCAGCTCCTACTTTCTGTTGCAATAAATTTAACAAGGGCACCTTGGTCAGTCTGCCAGCGAGACTTTCAAAAGCAACTAGCTACCTAGGGTAAGGTTCAACCCATCTAACTTCACGTGTCTGCAATGTAAGCATATATAGCGAAGCTGGGCATACAGATTCTGATTACAGCAAATGGATAAAAATAATCACCAAACTCAGTGAAGATTACTGTGCAGTTCCTACATTGGATGCAGATGTTTGCTCTAGAGTGAGGTGCAAGCACCTACAGCAGTGACACTGAAAGCAGAGCTGAACCCATACCCTTAATTTGAACCAAAGTTCACATAGAATTTACTTTCCACTTAGCCAATACCCTGCTGAATACCATCAAGGAATTGGTCCTCACAACCCAATTATATTCCCAGTGGAAAACATCATCAGTTTCAGTGGAAGTTGGGTCAGACTGGCAGTAGTTCACACTAAGTAGTTATAAGTATCAATCACTCTGTATGGTTATGTCCAAAGTAAGCCTGGTCATACAAGCATACGGAGAGGCAATGTCTGAGGCAAAATTAAACTGTATTTGCTTCTCAGCCTTCTAAAATGTGAGACTCAGTAAAATAAAGCCTGATTTGATCTTACTCCTGCTTCTAGACAAGAGTGACTTTATGGCTACCTAGCAGCATTCTCATTAATGCAGGGCAGAGTTTCTATGCATTACTTGTCTTCTGTGTCAATTTTTTATTTGCAGTTTATTCACAGAACTCTTTGCCTGTGCCCTTGAAGAGTCATCTTCTTCAAATGACTGAACTGATTGCATTACACAAAGTACACCAGTAAAATATTTTTGGGAAGTGAAACAACATTTTATTCTTTTCAAGCTATTCCTGATATTCATACTGCCAGATCCACCGCTAGGTAGGAATGCAGCACGTTAGCAGCATGATTATGGCACTGGGTGTCCCTTTGAAAAATTTTACATTATGAAACATTATGAGATCGGCTAATTGTGGACAAAACTAAGCTAGAAATAAAGTGCCCATTTTTTACTAGAAGTTAGTTAACTAATGCCTGTATTGGGTATATTGTATGTTCTCTCTCATTCAAATTCTTTATAATAAAATTTGTCTGTCTTTCTCAAAGATGTGAAGTGCCTTGATCAGAAGTTGCAGTCTTGATGTATCTATTACTTGGTGAAATTATGTCTTCCATTACAAGAAGCCAGGATGTCTGACCACTGTGGTCCTTTCCACCCTCAACATCTGAAGCTTCTTCTCATTTTGACCTTGAAYCAAAGCCCAATGAATTTAGTGTGAAACTTTGGTTTCAAAGGACACCTCCCTGCAAACTGGCTATAATGTGCAAACTCACTTTTCAGGACTCCTGATGGCTGGGACAGAAAAACAGGGTTCCTTTTACCCTTGGAAATGGGATTTGCTTAGTGGCACAGAGGCCTTCTATGCACAGGCATGAATTTTACACAGACAGCTTTCAGGATTGCTGCCTGTTACTCTGAGTAATGCAGTACTATGTAGGTTGCTCAKTGGAAAATGTGCAAAAAGTTAAAATTAATATCACAGCAGGAAAATTCATTTCTGGATGTTACTTTAGTGTTGTACCCTTAAAGTTAAATGAGTAGGGGTGTATGAGGACCAATTTCCTGTCATCTTGAGCCCAGAAGTCATCTTACTGAAGATGCGAAGACTGGCTTAGAAAAGCAAGGAGGATTTGGCTTTCAAATTACTTTGGGCTTATTATCTTGGGGAGGAAATGTAGAATGTAGTTAATTATGATTGTTTTGCATTATGTTACTCATTAATAAATAACTCTTTCCCATGCTCAGATGCTCACTTTGCTGAGAAAGGCATGTACTCTATTTACATCTAAATTATAGTGTTGAATCATTTCAGTGGGCTGTATATGACATTCTCCAAATTTTAGTTATCATGTGACCTCCCTAGAGTTCTCAGGTTGGTACATTCAAGATTAAGGAGACACCGGCTCTCTATTAGGAAGCTATTTAAGAATATGCATTTAATTATTGTGAATCATTACAGGAATTAATACAATCTGACCTTTTTATCAATACAAGTTAACTAAATAGTGTCTGGTTTACCCCAGTGCAAGGTCCTCAAACAGGATATTTTTTATGGACATTGTTCTGCTAATGACAGCAACTCAGACCACACACAGAAAGGGCCAAAATTTCAAACAACGGTTCTCTGTTTTGGAGAGCACCATCTACACATACATTTGCGCATTTGGATCCGAGTTAAGAGTAGTAGACAACAGACACAAGCGCACAGGCTTATGCTTTTTATTCATTTTGTAGGCACAGCAGTTGCCCAAACAAATGGATATGTTCAAACGCAGCTTTGCAAGTGCTGAGAAAACACATGTGGTTTCACTAGGTAGCCTTCCAAGTTCCCATAGGTAGCTTTCTGTTTTCTCTGAATACAAATGGCCAGTTTCAGCTTACACGCAATCAAATGGAGTGATACTTGTAGGAACACTCTCATTAATTTTAATGAAATTAGTTTCTGAGTAAGGTGCTATTCCATGAGAGTAAAGGTGACCACACCTGGTCCAAAGACATTGCTGTAAGCTGCTCCACTGTATCACTCCATATTAGATTTTCGAACTTGTATGACCTGGGTTTGGGGTTTGTATTTTTTTTAAATTTTATTTTAGAAGCTTTTCACATACAATAGCATCAGAGGGAACATTTTTACTTTCTCTGGAGATTCAAAGGAATTGGATTTCTAGCTCTTCCATTAGTTCTTAGTGGGACAGAGATAATGCCTGCATTTTACTGACAGCCCTAGGACAGACAATATTTGGGGCATGCAATGTTTTAATTTCATCTCCTTTGGCCTGCTCTTGCTCCCGTTGACATTCATGGCAATGACACTCTTCGTCTCAGTGAAAGCCAGATCCGACCCCCATCTCTGAGARGATTCCTAAGTACRTATAGAATACAAAGATATGTTGATAAAAATAAAGCATTGATTTGTTGTGAGTTTTTTGTTTGTTTGKTTTTTTAATTGACATCTCATGAGACTTTATTTCCAAAGATTAAACAGCTTTGCTGTTGTCCAGGGGGAATATCTTGAAACTACATATCAAAGCTAATGTAATTTCCATGTTCTACTAACATTGTTCTTTAACTGCTAAGATCTAAAGCACAGGTACCTGACTAGAATGGRGGTGATCCCATAAAGTTTTCTGTGACATCATACTTTAGATCACAGGCAATGGCTACCAGACCACAGGCACAGCCTGGACAATTCTAATAATAGATCAAGATTTGATCCTCAGCCAAAAAAACACCAACAGGTAAGTCTTATATGTGATTTTTGGAGGCCAAGCCATCTTCAACCTGAGGAGTTCTGCAAAACTGTGCCCCTAAAGGCAGGGAGCCAATAGTGCTGTAATCAAGAAACTTGAAGGGTTACAGGAATTTAAATAAAACCACATTAGATGATGCCTAAGAAGATACATTTCACTCATTTAAATATCATCTAATATACGGCTAGTCCTATATCTATTGTCTAATTATCACATGAGTTTGCTTCTTGAGTATCCTTTCCCTACTGTCTGCATGGAACATTCCCACTTTCCATACACTTAAACCCCCAGATTTACTTCTTCTGTTACTAAATTCAAAACAGCTCTAGTTCTAGTCTCCAAGTAATAGGGTCATAGTATAAGCAAAATGAATGCAGCCAAGATACAAGCATGTCTCACATGTCACCCACAAGTATATCTTACATGCCACTGTACAAATCAGATTTGTTGTTCCAAGTTCCTCTGCTCTGAACACAACTGTAGCAGTGCTTAAATGACCACTCCAGAAGTGATGACAACCTGGAAGTATAAGGGTCCTTACCCACAAAACACTGAGCAATTATGGCAATCCCATCATGAACAGATAATAGAGAATTCATTTGCAGTGAATTATAAAGGGCCTAAACAATTTGGGTTCCAACAGTCCTCTTACCTCTGCCTTTTTGACTGTGTTCAAGGCTGCCAGTGTGTTGACTTGGCAGACAGACGTACCAAGAATTACAATAATCCAATCTGAGGAGGTCATGAGAACATGAATCTAATGAATCTAGGCTAATAATTACAGCTCATTTAATTACCTCTGAGATAAAGCAGGAGCTGTAATTTTTTTATAATTTATGTTGCTGACATCTTTGTACCTTTTAAGTGTACTAGTCATAAAATCTGCCATGTTAATGTTGAAGTTGATAAAAATGTCACAAAGTAAAGCAAAGATAATGGAACAGGAGAGTCTCTAAATGTCAAATAAGTAGAAAGGTATTGGTAGATAGATACTTTACTGCCTTTATGCTGCACATGAGCTCTGCAATAAATGTACAACATGTGTGAGGAAGTGAATCAGGAGCTCCTGGCTGAAATACCGTCAAGGTTTTGTTTGGTCAGATTTTCTCAATGTAATTTTAATTTCTTATACTTGCCTTAGGCCATTATCATGAAAACAGATGCATTAGACTAGACACTTGATGGAGGAATCCATGTTATTATACAGGCATCCATGTTAAAATATTGGATAGCTTCAGGCCCCAAACCTGGTAAACTTGTAATTACACAGCAACTATATTCAGGTAAATTGCCTTATTGAAGTTTTGTATCTGCCACACTGGGAATTTAGAAAATAGTCTCTTTAACAATTGAAAAAAATATTTGGCTCAATAATGTTCCTTTTTCATACAGAGCATTGATTATTCTTTCTCCATGGACTGATCCTGCACCTCTGCAGCCAGTGAGAGTTTTACAATCAACGAGAGTTTAACTTCATCKTGAATAGGAGCAGGTCTTCTGTGCCTAATGGACCTTGAAATTAACACAACTTCTTTATATTTTTGCATTTGCTTCAGCACTCTCAGTGCCAGCGCAGATTTCAAAGAGGTGTTTCCAGCCAGCTCACTCTCCCCCTGCTGCACCTCAAACAGCAGAGGACAAACGGAGMTGAAGGTTGGTCCCACATGGACAGGAGAGTTTGTTATGCATGCTTGGTTGGTTGGTTTTCGAAAGTCCTSTTTGCCTTGTCAATAATTTAGTATCTCTTCCTTCCTCACATCTTAGGCAATATCTTGATGGTCAGGGGTATGGCCCATGGGTCCAAAGGACACTATGGAATAGTCTTGCAGAGCTCAGGTCTTGGTGCAGTGGCACCTCTGATAGTGGGCTGAGCAGTCAGATGTTTTTTCTCCCAGTACGTGGCATTGAGATTACCAAGAAGCAGCAGCTCAGAGAGCACCAGCCCCCTTCCTACACCATGGCCCAGGTCTTCTCCCCGTAGCAGGGCTGTCCAGACACCAGGGAAGAAGGGGAGGTTTGCGGGAGAGACATAAGATCAAGGTCTAATGCAGATACCCTGCTAAAGTTGTATAGTTTTATTCATCTGCAGAATGAGGGCAATAATGTGTACTTTTTCCATCTTAATTTAGGTTAAAAATTCTTCAAAATTATCTCTGCCTGCATTAGTTTACCACTTAGTACTACTACATTTCTTGATGTCTATTCTAACTGTAACAGTCATGACCTGTTATAAACACAACAAATTATGAATATTTATTATTTGTAGCATCATTTGACAGATAATAGCTGAAGTGAATCATCCTGCTGCCCTTTTAAACAAAACACAGAACTATACACACACATTATCCTGTTTAAAAAGACCCACTCAAAACCAGACCTGACCATATTTTTCATTAGTGGAACATAAAAAATAACTTTGTTCTTTGTGAAACCATTTTAATACCACAGCAACAGTTTATAATTTTGACTTCATCATAGTAGTTTATTGTTTTCCTGACATTTTTTTGAATTATATTCATTGTACAAATTTAATTCATTTATGCATACATAAGAGAAAAAACAAAGTTTCTCTCTATGGTCCAACACTCAGCTGATAGTCATTCAGGCTTTTGTTATTTCACACAAGGTTTAACTGCAAAACTCCCTTTATCTCAACAAAAGAAGAGGAACATTGATTCAGCAATGTAGTGTGGACATGTAACAGTGAAAACCGGGCAAACAGGGTTCCAGTGTCACCTACAAAAAAAAAAAAACTTTTGGAAACCACAGCAGTTCAAGAGGGAAGTAGTAATAAACTGTTTTCCTTTTGCTTCTTTGATCTTGGATTATACCGATGACAACAACCAGTTGTAGGAAAAGAAAAACAAGGTCATCCTTAAGGGACACAGCACAAAAAGTGAGAGGATTATGCACTTTCACCCCTCTTAGCAGACTGTTGTGACACAGCAGTTTTAAAAACTCTATTATAATAATAATAAAAAGAAACAATACAGATTCCTCACTTACTTTAATAATCTCATATAACTGATCTAAGAAGTGACGTTTAAAGTGTTATTTAGATACTGCCAGCTAGCTGGTTGCAATCTAACACTTCAAAATATTTTTTATTTTAGTATACTGATGAACTAAAGTTGCTGTAAGTTCAGTTATGGTGACATGATTTTGAAAAAGCAGAGGACTCATGGGTCCCATAAGACCTTGAACCAAAGCAGCAATAAAATTTGCAGCTCCTACATGACGTCATGATTATATTTGCTTTTCTTTTTTAGAGTTTGCCGTGTATCAGCTGTCTTTAAACTCTTTGGAACTGATCTTCTATTTACTATTAATTTAAGACCTTCTTAAGCAGAAGAAACGGGCCTAAGAAAAAAAAMCACACAGAAACAAACCTCCTCTATGTGAAGGGTCTCTCCCCAAATTATTGAACACTCCAGCACATTCAAGTATCTCAGCCACTTCAAAGTGCACTGATAGCCAGACAAGGGAATTTTTCTTCCTCCAAAACTTAGTAGCATCTTCATAACATTTCTTAGAACAGGAAGAAAGTCAAATTAGAGCAAGTAAAGAAAGAAGATGACTAGGGAGAGGAGAGGAAGTAATACAGAGGCAGAATATATTAGTAACGAGACGGGCATACTGATACTGCTGGTCTCTTAAGCCCAGTCCCACCTACCATCTATACTGTTCATCTGCAGGCACAGACTTATGTTGTTCTCCAGAGCATACCTAGGTGGAAAAGTTAATAGAGCTCATGTAACTGCAAACTCAGAAAGACTGGAGCTAAGCGCCTTCCAGGCCTGTCTACCAGCAGAGAGCTCAGATGTAATTCTTGCTGATTCTTCAGGTGAATCTCTCCTAGCTCAGTATAGACACCACCTGAACTAAAGCCCCCTAGTTCATGGAAAGAAACAGGTGCTTTACAGGCAGGAGTTATCTGACCTATTTTACATGACTAATTTAAGATCGAATTAATTGTATGCTGGAAGCATGCTGTTTTGTATATTGGCTTTAGAGGAAAACCTTTAGAAGAGCTGCTAGCTTTGGTGTTGGCATCTGCACTGCGGATGTCTACATTTGGTCAAAAGAATCCATCCAGTGTATATACCTGAATCCAAGGCACAGCTTGGCTTCTGGACACCTATGGAGATGGAAAATTCATGGTTCAGCATGTTTAACATGCTCTCTCAGKCTGCTCCTCAGTTAGGTTTCCATGTCCCATGATGCAGAAAGTGRCCAAGGAGCAGCAGTTGACTATGGCTGGAGTTAATTGTCTAAATATCTAATTAAGAGATATTTAAGATTATAATTAATAGAAGTATAAAACTTATGTGCAAAATGTCATGTTGATTACTACTCTTGYAAGTAGTAGGAGAATGGTTGTGTCACTCCCAGCAATTGAGCTATTGAGGCGGGTAGAGGACACAAGCAAGGAGGTCAGGAATACACCAAGATTTGGAGGCAGACACCAAATGGGGAGAAATGCACCCAAATCCTGCCAGCTGCCRCAATCCAGAAGGAGCTGGTACCAAACTGTTGCTCTGTAATAAGAGCATTTTACCGCTACCTTGCACGTTACCAGCATTGCGAAGTGTGAAGGAGGTTCACAACACATTTTTCAAAAAGATTTTCTATTTGTAATTTCCACAGTTATTGTCTTGATTTCACACGCCCAAGATGTGGGTTGTCTTCTATATCTTATTCATCATTTTGGACACATATCACACCTGCTCTTTGCTTTTAGCCTGGCAAGGCTCATCTTATCCTGAGCTAGATATCTAAACCAGACAGATCACCTCAGTCCATTTTCCTTTAGTTATTATAGAGACAAGAATTGTGCCTCAAATTTTAGGGTCTGYTTTGTAGATATATAAAGAGAAGTGAGATGAAGACCAATGAATTTGAACACTGATTTTTTTCCGTACCAAAATAAAATCTTTTCTACCTTAGCTTCAACAATTTTAAATGGTTAACTTTGTCCAAATCGAAAACTGTTGCAAGAAGTGATGCATAACTATTCTATCTTTGCTCCTGTATCTTGCTGTCTACAAATGCTTGGAGAGAAGTATGTGCATGTTTTCCTGGAGAGGAATGCTTTCCTGAATCATGGCCTTAAGAATTACACAGTAGAGAGACCTGACTATGAGGAGCATTTTGCATTTCATTGAAAATAAACCACCACTGAAATGGAAGAGACAGTTATCCAGCCATATACAGCACCATTATCCAATGGTTCATGGTGCATAACTTCTTACTCAGATGAAATTCTCAGAGGCAATTTGAGGTAAATAAAATATAGTTTTCTGATACAGAAGTTAACAGCTGTCTTTGCTTAACATTTTGACTTGCCTTTCTTTCTCTTCTAAAGTGAACAAAATGTGTTGAAAATCTACATATTAGTGCCACAGAAATGTGTTTTTCTTGGCATCCCATATCCTGTTTCCTTCTTTCCCAAGTTTGCTGTTCTCAGCTTCCCAACTACAGCAATCCTGCAGCTGCATCTGATAATTCTCATCTCAACAACAACAAAAGAGAAAAAAGAAAAACCCTCTGCAAAAATAATATACTCATTTTCATGCCAAATTTAAAAGAAAAATAAGTAAATGAACAGCTGGACTACAGTAAATTATTTTTTACTAGTTTAAGGAAATTTTATATACAATCTTCTCTAAGTATTTCCTCCACACCTGCAGCAACCCCTTTTTCCTCCATCTCCTATTCCATTCTGACTGAGGATGATGATAACATGGGATCCTGAATCATCAGTTAATCTGGAAAAAAATCATACGTTGCAAGAAGCACAGTTAATTCTACTTTTTGATTTGGTGCCTTCCTCATCTTCCTTTTTCTATCATAAAAAAAAAAGAGGCTCTAGTGAATCTTTATATCAGAATAATGAAGAATTTTGCCATGGGGACATGGTTTATTTTTCAAGAGTACTACAAAACAAACTTTCAGTGTAAATTGTGTGATTTTCATTTATTTTATTGGAACTCAGGAAGTCCTTTCCTATATAAGAGTTGGTGGCAGGGAGAGGAGATGCCTGATTAGTGGAAGTGTATCCATAAAGAAGCATTTCTCAAATGTTCCTCCCCCCCCTCCCAAAAAAAAAGCCATGAATTACATTATTTCAGCATCTGCATAACTATACACAGTTTGGTGCTCTCACTAAGAGCTATGAAATACATTCTAGATATTTCTACAGCCTCTCTTGTATTACAACACAGAATCCACCATTTTCCTCCCCCAGTAAACCTAGAAATAAAGTGAGCTTGCTTAGGCTCCACTCATTTAAATATTTTAAAAWATAAAAATGGGATTAAGTGCATTTTGGAATTATACAAAACATAAGTAGACCTTTAAAGGAAAAATTGCTCTAAATTCTGATATTAAGATAACAATGTATTACGAAAAGCAGATTATTAGATTATTTAAAAAAATAAAAAAGCTTTATTCACCTAAAAAGGCTTGACAGAATCAATTACCACAAACCATGGGCACTATGTACTTCAGGAGATAATAAATTTTAGTATTAACTGAAAATAAAGCTGATACAACCTATACTTTTTTTTTCTTCTACACACTGTCACAATATTACTTGATGAGTATTGTTACTTCTGTTGTTTGTTAAAATTCTCAAACAATGAGACTGGCATATCAACTCCCCTMAGTGAACAGTTTCTCAAGAGTGTTTGCCTTTTAGAACGAATATTCTAAAGGATGGACAAAAAACAGAGTCAGTAAAAACTACTTACCTTATAGGACACAAATAATACTAGTTTTCAATGAACAAACCGGAACCAGCGGAGGTATACTTATCTTAAAATGCCATTTGACTGACTGACTGACTTTTCTTCAGGCTTCATTATTCATGTGTCAGGAAGTAAATAACTGAGTTTTATAGACTTTATGTTAACTTACTTTGGCAGCATTGCCTTCTGGAGTATTATAGCAAAGTTTGTAATGAAGGATGATGAAAGCTCCTCCCCGCCCCCCCATTCAATCTCTAACACAGACACTTTGGTTTCTTCAATACTTTTCCTGTGATTTCAAAAGATGGAAATTTATTGCAGTACCGCAGATATGAGAGTGCATGTACATGTCTGTATTACATATGTACAATTTTCACCACATTTTCAGACCTGACAACATTGGTAGGAAAATTCACAGCAGAAGGTCTGATGCAGGCTGTGTTAAATTCACTGGTGGTATCAAGTGGGCCTATCTCTACAASGGTTCAACACCTTGGGCTACAAAACTTGTGAAAATAGGTAACAAAACTTAACCTGCTTACCCACAACGTGAGACACTAATGCTGACATCRGAAGTCTCCTGCCAAAAGTGGAAGTGCTGGCAGTTATATTTAACAGACCAGATATCCTTTGGTTTTGGTTTTGTCCTTAGTASTTATTCTTTCCAGTTGTTTGCAGCTCTCTTTGTACTGGAAAGAAGAAAGGGATTCAGSTGTTTTGCATATAAAAGAGAATGGAGGTGGGGAAAACCATACAAGTTGTCTTGTGTCAAATGTAAGGGCAGAAGGAAGCGTGTGGCAGGAGTTCCGCTTGTTTCAATGGGACTGGAGTGCAGCCAGMCCAAAAAGAGCTCACCCTGCTCCAGCTCACCAGCAAGATCTGTCTAAACATGGCTTGGATGCTGCTGAAAATCTGGCGAGTTATGAAAGGGACTCCCAACAGTGGCACACCACTTGGTTCTGTTTACTTCTTTGCTTTCTCGGGGTGTTTTCCAGCACAGGTTTCATAGAATCATAGAATCATARAATCATTAAGGTTGGAAAAGACCTCTAAGATCATCAAGTCCAACCGTCAACCCAACACYACCATGCCCACTAAATCATGTCCCAAAGTGCCACATCCACACGTTTTTTGAACGCCTCCAGGGATGGTGAATCCACCACTTCCCTGGGCAGCCTGTTCCAATGCTTTCTTTCAGTGAAGAAATTTTTCTTAATGTCCAATCTAAACCTCCCCTGGTGCAACTTGAAGCCATTTCCACTCGTCCTATCACTAGTTACTTGGGAGAAGAGACCAACACCCACCACGCTACAACCTCCTTTCAGGTAATTGTAGAGATCTATAAGGTCTCCCCTCAGCCTCCTCTTCTCCAGGCTAAACAACCCCAGCTCCCTCAGCCGCTCCTCATAAGACCTGTGCTCCAGACCCTTCACCAGCCTCGTCGCCCTTCTCTGGACACGCTCCAGCACCTCAATGTCCTTCTTGTAGTGAGGGGCCCAAAACTGAACACAGTATTCGAGGTGCGGCCTCACCAGTGCCGAGTACAGGGGCATGATCACCTCCCTCTGCCCTGCTGGCCACACTRTTCCTGATACAGGCCAGGATGCTGTTGGCCTTCTTGGCCACCTGGGCACACTGCTGGCTCACGTTCAGYCAGCTGTCAGCCAGCACCCCCAGGTCCTTTTCCGCCGGGCAGCTTTCCAGCTACTCTTCCCCAAGCCTGGAACGTTGCCTGGGGTTGTTGTGACCCAAATGTAGGACCCGGCACTTGGTCTTGTTAAACTTCATACAGTTGGCCTCAGCCCATTGATCCAGCCTGTCCAGATCCCTCTGCAGAGYCTTCCTACCCTCAGGCAGATCAATACTCCCACCCAACTCAGTGTCATCTGCAAACTTACTGAGGGAGCACTCAACCCCCTCGTCCAGATCATTGATAAAGATATTAAACAAGACCGGCCCCAAAACRGAGCCCTGRGGAACACCGCTYATGACCGGCCACCAACTGGATTCAACTCAGTTCACCACAACTCTCTGGGCTCAGCCATCCAGCAAGTTTTTTACCCAGCGACGAGTACACCCATCCAAGCCATGAGCCGCCAGCTTCTCTAGGAGAATTCTGTGGGAGACAGTGTCAAAGGCCTTGCTAAAGTCCAGGTAGACCACATCCACAGCCTTCCCCTCATCCACTAGGTGGGTCACCTGGTCATAGAAGGAGATCAGGTTGGTCAAGCAGGACCTGCCTTTCATGAACCCATGCTGGCTGGGCCCGATCCCTCAGTTGTCCTGTACCTGCCTCGTGAGCGCCCTCAAGATGAACCGCTCCATGATCTTCCCCGGTACTGAGGTCAGGCTGACAGGCCTGTAATTCCTCAGATCCTCCTTCCAGCTCTTTGTGTAGATGGGCATCACGTTGGCAAGCCTCCAGTCGTCTGGGACCTCCCCTGTTARCCAGGACCACTGATAAATGATGGAGAGTGGCTTGGCAAGCTCCTCCGCCAGCTCCCTCAGTACTCTTGGGTGGATCCCATCTGGCTCCATAGACTTGTAAGTGTCCAGGTGGCGTAGCAGGTCGTTAACCGCTTCCTCTTGGATTATGGGGGGTGTATTCTGCTCTCCGTCCCTGTCTTCCAGCTCAGGGGGCTGAATACCCTGAGGATAACAGGTCTGACTATTAAAGACTGAGGCAAAGAAGGCATTAAGTACCTCAGCCTTTTCCTCATCCTTGGTGGCAATGTTTCCCCTGGCACCCAATAAAGGATGGAGATTCTCCTTGGCTCTCTTTTTGTCGTTAATATATTTGTAAAAACATTTTTTGTTGTCTCTTACGACAGTGGGCAGATTGAGTTCTAGCTGGGCTTTTGCCATTCTAATTTTCTCTCTGTATGACCTAACGAGATCCCTGTACTCTTCTTGAGTTGCCTGCCCCTTCTCCCAACAGTAGTAGACTCTCCCTTTTTCCCAGCAAAAGCTCCCTGTTCAGCCAGGCCGGTCGTCTTCCCCACCAGCTCCTCTTATGGCACTCAGGAACAGCCCGCTCCTGTGCCTTTAAGACTTCCTCCTTGAAGAACGTCCAGCCTTGCTGGACCCCTCTGCCCTTCAGGACTGCCTCCCAAGGGACTCTCTCAACAGTGTCCTGAACAGGCCRAAGTCCRCCSTCCAGAAGTCCATGGTAGTGGTTTTGCTGACCCCCCTCCTTACTTCACCAAGAATCGAGAATTCTATCATGTCATGGTCGCTAAGCCCGAGATGGCCTCCGACCACCACATCTCCCACCAGTCCTTCTCTGTTGGTAAACAGCAGGTCGAGCGAGGCACCTCCCCTGGTAGGCTCACTCACCAGCTGTGTCAGGAAGTTATCATCTTCCACACACTCCAGGAGCCTCCTCGACTGTTTCCTCTCTGCCGTGTTGTATTTCCAGCAGACATCGGGTAAGTTGAAGTYCCCCACGAGGACAAGGGCTAACGATTGTGAGACTTCTGCCAGCTGCTTGTAGAATGCTTCGTCTGCCTCTTCATCCTGGTTGGGTGGTCTATAACAGACTCCCAGCAGGATATCTGCCTTGTTGGCCTTGGTTGTTTCACTGGTTTGAACATTGGTTTTGTCTGCTTGTTTGCCTTATTTTTTGAAAGTTTACCTTTGGAAAAAGAGAAATTGCTTTTTGAAAAATGCAAGAGGGTCTAGAAGTGAAAAGAGTGTTTGGGAGGTGAAAAATCACCTTTTTGTGAAGATCTTTTTCCTTTCTTTTCGACGCTGAAGTTTTGCCCCATTCTTTGGCATCTGCAGGGCAGCCTTCAGTACACCACTTTCTGTAAATTTTTCTAAGTCATTAATGATTTCAGAAGAAGAGGACTGGTTTGGAAAACATTTGAATTTTTTAAACTTGAAACGATACCATATTTGATCAAATATATGAAAATGTCAATAACGTCATTGCTGCTTTGCCATCAGAATGAAAGCAAGGCACAGTTGTTGTTGTTTTCCAGAACATGAGAAGTCTTAAAAGTTAAAGTTAATCTTACCTTGACTTCAGTATTTTATTTGAATTATCCTGATAGTACCATCAGATTCCAGCCTTATTTGCTACAAGCTGAATCAATTACCTTTCCTGATAAAACAATTTTCCAATGTTTCAGGTTTTAAAATATGTGATTTCACCAAGGCAACAGTCCCTGACTTCATAGTGAGAACCTTTTTTAAATTACTACACACCCCATTCACCTTCTCTATAAAGAAATGCAATTTAGTGAGAGTAAGTTTGTTAAATTAGAGCAGTAGGTGCGTCAGACACTGGTAGGATTCTTTAAATGATGTGTTATGAATCAGTGCAAATGTATACGTACTGGAGAATTGTCTTTCAATCACAGATAATATAAATATGCAACACAGTGATGTTTACTCTATAAGGAAAATTATAAACTGTTTCTCCTAAGAATGCTCCTCATCCAATGGGGGAAAAAAGTCTATCCTTAATCAAACTATTCTAAGCAGAATAGGCAAAACTTTGCTTTTTTCAAAAGATTCTTTGCACCTGACATCTCTCCCTCCTCCTCTGAAGTGGAGATTAAAGAGCATTGATGAGAGTAAGAAGCAACAGTAAAGAAATTTGAGGCAATGTGCACAGCCAAGCAGTGGAGCAGGTTGCCCCGAGATGCTGTGCAGTCTTCATCCATGGATGTTTTTCAAGACCTAACTGAATAAAGCCTGAGGAACCTCGTCTGACCTTGTAGCTGAACCTGTTTTGAGCAGGAGATCAGACCACACCTCCACAGGTGTCGTGGTTTAACCCCAGCCGGCAACTAAGCACCACACAACTGTTCGCTCGCTTATTCCGAGACTGTCCCTAATAGCCCCGCAGGAGATCCTGGCTGGGGTAGGATACCTCACCAAAGAGAAATATATGTAATGCTCACATCCTCTGAYCCCTGCCCCTTTCTGAGCAGATCTTTTGAGCAGGGAAGAGATTGCTCTGCTTTGTTACACATCCAGTGAGTTCCCTTTTACTTCTCCCTGGCTGAGATTGCTCTAGAAACATGAGTCAAAGTGGCACCATATACAGCTGACAGAAAGGTAGTGCCATGACATTTTTCAGTTCTGGCTACTTTCTCCGGGCTTATATAGGGAGCCAAAGATTAGTCAAATAATCATTCAGGGTGGCCCCCAACCTGGGAATTGGAAGCCATTAAAACAGCAAAAATGTTTGATTTTATTTGCAAATCAGAAAACATTCTCTGCATTTGTCTGTGGTCGCACCTTTGCAGTTGGCAATGAAGCGATGCCAGTTTACACCATCTGAAGTGCTGGCTTTGACAGTGCTTTGTCAGCCGCTTCATCTCTTGGTGTCAAACCTTGCATCAGAAACAGCAGCACAGAGAAAACAGCTGATGTCTCTATTTCTTTTGCCAACTAGAGGATGCAATGTCAGATGCAACACCTGTTTAATCTCAAATCTGGAAAGATTTTTGCTCTCTATCTTTTTGAAATACTAGACTTTACCGTGATTTCCTGTTTTCTCTATATGCCATAATCCGGATTGTGATTTTAACTAGAAATGTTATGGGAGAAACAGAGATGTGGCTCACGTCCAGGTAATGACATACCTTTTCTGAATCTCTCAGTGTCTGGATCTGAGACCTGTGTTCACACAGATCAGGAATACTGTCTTCATTAAAAATAAATTTCTCTTGTGCTGGCTTTTCTTCACCTGGAGACAGGTGTTACTTAGGTATCTATCTGATCTGAGCACCTACTGTCAAAATTTTAATCTCAAAAACTGCATACTGCTGCTGCCTAGAGGTGCCTAAAGGTCTGCAGGAGCTTATATTTCTGACATAAAACTTCCCCAGGGACCTAATTTCTGCTTTGGGAGGGTTGACTATAGAAAGAAGACATCTATTAGCAGTCTCCAATTTGACAAGGCTCAATTTCACTGGGCAGCTTCAGATTCTGGGGAGATATTTCATGCCAGAAATGCTTGTTTAAGTGTTTCCAAAAATGAATATTCTCAGGACTTCCACTCATGAGGGTTAAAGAAGAAGATGAAATGGAAGAAATAAATCCAGTTTGTTTTGGGTTGAACCCTAWTTTTCTTTTTTCTCTCTGAGCAGCTTTCTCTGCTTTCTCTTTCTCCATAGTACTGACATGCCAGAAAGGGAAGTGCAGAAGGCAGAGACATCATTGAGCTTATAGCTGTGACACCTCTAAAGCCCACAGTCTACCAACCTACATGAAGGAAAGGTCAACATTTGGGTGCATTTACTAATCCTGGGACAAAATCCCAGCCCTAAACAAGCTGCTTGTAACACCAATGTGATTTTTCCATCACACCAGCTAACCTGAGCAAAATAAGCCATCTGGGCACTCTGTTCACTGCTGTGTACATCTCCAGCCAGCGCCTAACCTGTAATTGTACATAACGATCTGTCCACTGAAAAGGGACATGTGCTCTTAACTCATGGAGATTCACCCATTTTGGATAGCAAACACATACCCTGAAAACATGGTGCATTCACAAGCCCAACTATCCACTATAAGTGTAGATCAGCATAGCTGATTTGCACAAAAACACTATTCTCCTTTTGTTGCTACTCCCCAACTGTCAACAAACAGAAAAATTAATCTAAAATTGTAATATTAGCACTCAGTTCACTACCAAGAGAGTCATTTAACTTGGACATTTCCAATTTCACTTCTGATAAGGATATTTGATTTGCTTTATTTTAGACTGCTTTGACTTGTTTCATTTGTGTGCCAGCAGCAATCACAAGTAGCTTTGAAAGCAACAGTGATATAAGGAGGTATGAATGGGATTTTCACCCTGAGTGTTTGCTTACATCATTTTTCTGCACAATAACATGTAGCATTTGGGAAGTGCTCATTTTGTACTAATCTCACAGYAATAGGATAACAGGGTGCACCTACCTTGGCACTTTAGTTCAGAACAGGAAGAGACTTGTAAAGCAAAACTCCTGAGTATCTCCCCTTACTCTGCTGAGTTCGCATGGTTGAACAGTCTCAGAGCATGCAGCCTGGCTGCTGCTAAACTGGAAGATACATTCCAGGAGGTACCTAACAGTTAATGGCCTTCCACTTCACGGGACCAGACTAGGGTTAGTCCAAAGTGTTACCCCACTCCTTCCTTCCTACGTCCTCAAAACATGCATAATACAGACGTCATGTCCTCAGCACCAAACTGCTTTGCTGCAAAGATCTAGTCTGTGGGTCTATATTACTTACTAAGAGAGATACAGCCTGAGCCAATTTGCCTTTAGCATCTGGCAAATGGGAAGATGAGCAAACAAAATAGCAACAAAGTCACCAAAATGCTGTAAAATAGATTGAAAAAGAGAGAAAATGTCATCTCCAAAGTGCCATTTACTATAAGCGTTTTTTTTTTTCCTCTGCACCAGCAGTAGTTTTGCAATTAAGGCATATGTCTTTTTCAGACAATTATTTGGGGTATTGTAAAAAACATTATTATTGCTGTTGTTGTTAATAATAATTATTGTTTGGGTTGTTGTTAAACTCTTTGAACTGTCTGCCAAGCCTGCCTACTGGGGAAAAAAWAATAAAAGTATCCTGAAGGCACAGTTTCTTTGAACTGATCTCTGGAGCTTTGATTTGGTTGCGAACATATCCTGCCATCTGAACTTACTGAAAAATGAGCTTTCATTCTGTGCAAAGCATGTTCTTAATGCATGAAGATACTTACTTTACTGTATTAGTAACCCAGAACAGCAGAGGACAAGGAAATTAGATGGTCTCACCATGTTTAATRGTACTAAGCTTTATTGGACATGAAAACTTAAGCCTCTGTGGGACTGCGAAATTTTATGGCACTTTTAATATATGTGAAAAAAAATACATACAGTTTATGCTTTAATATTKCCAGAAGTATGTAACACATACGCACAACATGTTGGTGTAGGGCTTTTTCTGAAATGGTGAGCATTGGTAAATAGGGCTATATTTTTTCACCAGTAAATTAAATTTTCCTTGCCATGAAGTCCAACCTGCATAGAATGGGCCATATCTATGCCTGCAAGTTCACTTAGGTTTAGATCAAGATGACGATGTACAACAGTCTACCAAAAATGGCTCCAGGAGCTCTCAGGAAGTGTTTGGGAATGAGTTAACCAGCATGGGCCAAAAGCAGGCTAGGGACAGAGAATACACAGTCACACCGCAGTGCCTGGGAACTGTCCCGMACTTTGTTTAATCCACTAGCATAGCCATAATCTAAGAGGCTGGCTGCCTTTTCGATTAAGTAAAATAATTACTATCATCTTTCAGATTTTACTGTACATAAAACCCTAATGGAAATATGTGTAAAGTCATAAACAGATATAAAGGTGCAGCAGAATTTACTGAAGTGCTCAAATCCCATACTTGAAAGATGTTAAAGAAAGCCACACAGAGGTAATTATAAGCCTAATTTAAGCTTGGTAGCAGTTGGAGGTCTAAATAACTTGTAGTTTTAGACCTTATCTCCTGACCGAGTTGTCAACATACTTTTGAAAATCCTTCCTGAAACACCTAGTTAACAGAGTAGGGAAGGACAGACACTACGTGTCTATATATGTGTAGGTCAAAATACATATTTAAAAACTTGACCCTAAATGACATATATATATGTGTCAGCTACCTGAAAGGTTGACGAGACAGCTTGATGAGAGGACTTATTGACACTAAGCTCTGAAACATACTTCATCCCACAGCCAGAAACAGTCACGATTTCTAAAATGTCTGCTACATTCGTTGAGCAGGTGAAATTGGTTGGGTTTTGATGAGAAAGCAAATTTCTAGGCGACACACAATGTTGTATTCTGGGAGGTGTTTTGTAATTTATACCAGTGGATTCTTAATCTCTAGATTTCCGCCCTCTTTTTGCACTCTGTAGGAATCAAAATAAATAAATAAATAAATAAATAAATAAATCCATAATTAAATAGTAGTGTACATTTAGCCCTACTTACCCACTATATTTATGTAGGAAGAAATTAACTTTTTAAGCTTGGTTTTATTTACTGTGAGGTGATTTTTTTAAAACACATGATGAACATGAGAAGTTTTTCAGTGAAAGGGACCTTTAACAGATTAGCTTGTTAGGTCTTGGACCAGGGTCTTGGTCCTGTGAAGGCACTTGATGCTGGTATGCTACTGTAAGGAAGACCCAACACTGGTGTAATTAGTGATTTCCCTGCTCTACTTGCAGGCTATAACAAAAATGTGATCTAGAGTAAAAGGTATCGATGGACAGGTTCTACTTGCTAGAGTTTCCCAGCTTTCTGAGCTTGCAGGTGAGGTCATAGGGCACGTACAGGGCAAGTCACAGCATGGTGCTGAGTTCTCCCGCCTGGCGTGGGGAGCACCGGGGCATCCATGGGGAGATTGTGTGTGAACCCATGTAGCCAGCTGACTGAGCCAGACTGTGTGGCACTGCCCTGAGGCTGGGTGCCACACAGACCAGACACCGCTGCCACCGCCAGCTGGGATCTCCACAGCACGCTTCATCACGTGGTGAATCTCCCCATGCACACGTGCAAGTGAGAGATGTAAAAGCAGTGCTGAAGCTCTGCTCTAATTTACATCTGAAGCCTGCAGGGCCTGGGACCGGGCCATTATAAATGATGTAGATGCCCTAGATGATTAGCAGCCTGAGGAATTAACTGGAAAAGGATGGGATCTCGTTCCTGAAGAAATGTAACTGTTGGACCCTTGGAGAAGGAACAGAAAGRCTGAAATGAAACCACCTTTCCACAGGTTTGGAGCATGATGAAGTCTGTGGGAAAGTGACACCTTAAAGTCAGAAACATAGCCCACATCCTCCCTCAGTTTTAATTGCAATGGAGCAATGCTGATTCATGTTAATTTATTTCTGATTCTAGAAATGTAACATTTTCAAAATTGTCTGCAAGGTCATATTTTTCACAAAACTGATAGTTGCATGAGGAATAGGCCAAGCCATGTGCATGTAGGCCAAGCAAACCAAATACAACATATATATAGGGAATTTAACAGAGGGCTTCACTCTACAGATCTCTTTTGAAGTTGAGAATGGTCCTGAATATTTTTGGAAGAAACGATCTCTGACCCTGTGTCAGCTTCCACACAAAAAAGAAAAATGCCTCACCAAAAAAAACCCCACTGCAGAGCTTGATCAGCCTGCTCTTCAGTCATTGACAGGGACAAAAAGCATCAGGAAGAGAAGAGACTGCCTTAGCTGATGCAGTCTCTTCTGAAAAGCTGCTGCTGCGGCTGTTTCAGATGCCGGGGCTAGGGCTGGGGCTGCTGGTGACAGTGAAGGTGACTCAGGAGGGGCTAAAAATATCAGTGCCCGGGGGAACACGCTAAGCACTTGCTCTGCCTGTCACTCTGGGGAAGCTAAAGTCAGTACTAATTGATCCAGACACTCGTGCTGAAAGTGAATGAGAACGAGAGCTGGACAGGGTGAGGCGAAGCATCCAGTCAGAGCCTACCAAAAACAGATGAACCTTTGTTTTGGGGGTAAAACACAGATTTGCATCAGGGGCAAGGATCGTGATGGAATGGGAAATAGGGGTTGAGGAAAATGGGAGGAAGGGTGGAAGGACAGCTGTGGACATGGTTCCTCACCAGCTAAACAACAGAAACGGTCTGCAGGGACGGAGACTTGCCAGCTAGGTTGTAGGTGCAGGGGAGGTCCACATAGCCATTTCCCTTTCTTAGGAAGGTGGGAGTTTCACTCTCTTAGGGGAGAAGGAAAAGGCACAGTGTCCCCCCAGAGTCACTCCATGGGTAGAGATACCCACGCAGGCAGACAATATGAAAAAGAACCAGATCTGAAGAGGCATTTCCAGATGAGAGGTGCTGGATGTTAGCTGCCTTATCAAGGAACCACTACAATACAGTAATTTAATGTGCATTTGCCCTCCTACTCTCCTAGAAAACAAGCCTGGGGCTCCTTTCCTGAGACAGGATCAATTCCCAACCAATGTTCAAGTCCTTTCTAAAAAACTCCACAGATGGAGATTTCATTTACTTGCACATTCCAATATTTCGCTACCCTTGGAGCAGATCAGACCTTTTCTAACATCTAATCTGAATATCCTAAGCTTAATGCTAGTATTTTTCATCCAATCACTCATGAACAGGAAACAGAGTTTTGAACAGTTTTAAATGAAATGGATTATTCTGTTCTTCTTCGGAGGAGTCTTCTTCATATTTGGAATAAGCTTCCCTTCTGACACGGCTTGCCAGGCTGATGACAGTGAAAATCCAGACAGAACAGCTTTCATGTAGCTATACATAAGAAAAGAAGAAAGAGAAAGCACAAGGCATATATCATCAGGAAGAATGCATATGGTATCTAAATGGACAATCATCTTCTGCTCTTTCTTCCTGGACTTGTTGAAGTCTCATTCTCTAGGTATTAGAAGAGCAGGGCTGATTTATCAAGTCCAACAGAAGGACTGTGTAGAGAACTGCAAAGACTTGCTTGCGGTAAGGCAAAAATGCTGTAAGCATTGTATTTACCACAAGTCGATCAGCAGTGACGCAGACCTCCAGCTTCACTAAGCGATTGGTGTTCAGACTGCTGAGAGTACAGATGTGGAAGAACTGCAACCACCAAAACAGCCCCAGTGGAGACAGAGACCCTTAGGAATCAAAAATGCCCAACTTTGCGTGTAGCAGTAAGTGCTGCCTCAATACAGAGTTAGCACTTGCTCAGACAAACCTGGTTCAATGTAAGATCTCGCTTTGTGGCAGTGAAGGTGGAAGAAGCTGACTTTCTAATGGAGCAGTGAATAAACCATGGAGTGCCGATTCAATCAAAATTCAAGCTGGCTGGCCCACAGGCTTGGGAAATTCATCGCAAGCAGCCAATACTTCGCAGGAGCTTCCAAGACAAGGAAAGGGGTTTTTGAGTCAAGGAATTCAAACCTGGTTTAGAAATAGGTTATGTTTCCATCACAGAAAACCCTTTYTGGGAAAGGCAGAGGAAAAAAAAAAAGAGAAACAATATTCAAAAATGTGATACAAAAGTGAGATGCAGCGGCCTAAGTAATGCATGGAAGATGAATTAATATCTAATAAATTCCGTTGATAAATTCTTCAGGCATATCATTAAAGATAAGACAGAGTTCTTTGCATATCATTAATGGTGGACAAAATTTCAAATCAGGAGCTGGCTTCATCAAAGGCATAACAGGTAGATAGATTTCCATATAATGAATGCATTTCTATTCATTAAATTCTGCAAGTAGAGAAATAATGAGTAGTGGAAGTGCTCATTATCAGATACTGATATTTATAGAAAACCACCACATTGTGGGAAGAAAATATAGCCTAAATCAATATTTATGAAGGACTGTTTTCCTATAAATGGAGAAAAAATTTGCTTTTTTATCATGAGTTCTTTGTTTAATTATCCACTTCTGCATTTTAATCAACACAAATACACTATGTTTGTTAACAACCAAGTAACAAAAGTGCTCTACTCATTATTCCTTTGAGGAATTCACTCCCTTGTTGGATAACTGCAGTTCCCAGTACAGCACATATACATTTTGTCCTGTATTTACTCTTTGCTTTGGTCTTCATGAAAATGCTTTTTAGTTCATGCAGAAAAAAGCAGCTGTGACATTAATAATTGGAGCCTAAAGAGAAATATTTTCAGGCAGAAAAAAAGCTTTGACCAGAGCAGGCTTGAAATTTTTACTATTCTTTTCCTGGAAAAAATGTGATTGAAAGTGACCTTTAGGTAGCTATCATCATCCAAAGTGAAAACAAGATTATTCAATTAATACTTTACATAGTACAAAAATGTTGGGCCATATCATGGGATTTAAAAGCTTATATTCAATACATACAGATTTAATATTCATGCAAGTAAATCCTGTGGGTGTAGAGTAAAACACAAACTATGGTATTTAATGAGATTCTCTATCTGAAAAATGTGGTTATGGCAAAACACCCTCTCTTTTACAAGAAATCTAATATTTGATTTAGGTTAATGATGTCTCTTCTCAAATTAATCTTGTGTCTTTAATTATTCAAATCTTCAGCATTACTGAAGCCATTCTAATTATTCCCATTGCTCAGTGGTATTAGCAAAAATTATGCTTAAATTTAAAATCACTTTAATGGGGGCCATATTATTCTCACGCTCATTTGACTAGTTAAGATTTCACCTCTGAGACAAAAAAGGTTGACTGCAGCCAACATCTCCTTTATTAAAATTATCATCTTTGCATTTTTTACCAGTAACTTAATAAGAAGCAAAGTAGACTACTCTTATTAGATTCTGCCCCCACCTTTCGACTAGTAAATCCCACCCCTCATATTATCTTCTCATTTATGCTTTTTAAAGTTTTATGATACTAATATTCTTTTATGATCTGTTCAGTTTATCAGCTGGCAAGGTTTTATGTGCCTTTTCTGGTGAATTGTCATTGAGAAATGAAGATTGCTGTTTATTTCAGGTAAATAAAATAACATGTGAGACTGCAATATTGAATGATATTTGTTTCCACTGTTATCTCAAGATGTCAGAATATACTGTGTAAATATAGGGTTAAATACAGTAGAAGGAGACTCAGAAAAAGAGAGGAAAATATTTTAGAAAAGTTCCAATTGTTTTATACTTAATGTATTCATTTTTATCATCTGAAGAATGCTTGAATTTTAAGATGTGGAATCTCCTTTTAGCATGTTTCATTTTATTTAGTATTTTCGTCTCATTTGGGAACCTACCGCTGTTTTCAAAAGTCAGGTTCTGTTCTGATCTCCTTTGTATTTTGGAAGCTATAGCTAAGAACTCCCAGTACTGAGTCATCCAAACCTTGATTCTGATCTGTCGTGGTTTAAGCCCAGCCGGCAACTGAGTCCCACACAGCCGCTCGCTCACTCCCCTCCGGCAGGATGGGGGAGAGAATGGGAAGGGTGAAAGTGAGAAAACTCGTGGGTTGAGATAAAGACAGTTTAATAAGTAAAKCAAAAGCCACACACACAAGCAAAGCAAAATAAGGAATTCATTCACTACTTCCCATCAGCAGGCAGGTGTTCAGCCATCTCCAGGAAAGCAGGGCTCCATCACGCGTAACGGTTACTTGGGAAGACAAACGCCATCACTCCAAACATCCCCCTGTTCCCTCTTCTTCCCCCAGCTTTATATGCTGAGCATGACATCATATGGTATGGAATACCCCTTTGGTCAGTTGGGGTCAGCTGTCCCAGCTGTGTCCCCTCCCAGCCTCCTTGTTCACCCCCAACCCACTTGCTGGTGGGGTGGGGTGAGAAGCAGAAAAGGCCTTGACTCTGTGTGAGCACTGCTCAGCAGTGACTAAAACATCCCTGTATTATTGACACTATTCCCAGCACAAATTCAAACCATAGCCCCATACTAGCTACTATGAAGAAAATTAACTCTACCCCAGCCAAAACCAGCACATTCTCCACCCCTTATTCCATACTATTTGTGTCATGCTCAGGTCTCACACTATCCAATACATTCTAAATACCCACCACTACCCTTCCCATCCTTTGATATAATAATACACAGATACCATTCCCTTAGTCTGTGGACCACCCCTGTGAAATATCTCTGAAATGTCTGTGAAATGTCCATAAATGTCCACAAAATGTCCACTGAATTCATTCAGTCCACTGTTATCTCAAGATGTCAGAATATACTGTGTAAATATAGGGTTAAATACAGTAGAAGGAGACTCAGAAAAAGAGAGGAAAATATTTTAGAAAAGTTCCAATTGCTTTATACTTAATGTATTCATTTTTATCTGTTATGGTGGTCACTCAGGAGAGGAGAGGTGGTGTGTTGCGTGGAGTTACTGGGRACTAAAGCAGCTCAGGTTGGGTCACTGCTGCACTTGCACTGCTTCTTGTAAGGCTTGTCCTCCATTGGTTCAGGTGGTTCCTGCTATAGTAATTCCTATGGCACGCAACTCAAATCAGGGCTTACAACAATTTAAAGGTATTTCCATTACAATCTCCACCCCTGGTCCCTTTGGGCCAGCTTATAGGGTTTAACATTGCAGTGAACTCCTCCCCTTGCTCCTAGCCTGGCTAGCAACAAGGAGTTCCTGCTATAGTAATTCCTATAACATGCAACTCAAATCACRGGTTGCAACAATTTAAAAGTATTTCCATTACAATCTCCACCCCTGGTCCCTTTGGGGCAGATTATAGGGTTTAACATTGCAATGAACTCCTGCCCTTCCCCCTGCTCCAGCTTAGACTTATCCACAGACTGCAGTCCCTTAGGGGTGTACCTGCTCCAACTGGAGCCTTATCTATGAGCCACAGTCTCTCCAGGGGTGTACCTGCTGCAGCATAGACTTATCCACAGCCACAGTTGCTTTGAGGTGCACCTGTTCCAGCGTGGCTTCTCCATGGGCCACAGTTGCTTTGAGGTGCACCTGTTCCAGCATGGTCTTACTCACAGCCACAGTCCTTCAGAAATAAGCCTGCTTCAACATGGCCTCACCCATGGCTGCAGTTTCTCCAGGGGTGTACTTATCTGTTGTGTGCTTACCTATGGCCACATGCTTTGAGGTGCTCCAGCATGACCTCATGCATAGCCACTGATGCTTCAAGGTGTACCTCCTCCAGTGTGGACTTATCCCTGGGCCACAATCCCTTCAGAGCTATACATGTTGCGACAGAGAGAAAACCATGGCCACAGACTCTTCGAGATGTACCTGCTATGTCATAGGCTTATCCATGGCCACAGACACTTTGGGGTGTCCTGCTCCTGCGTGGACTCATCCACAAGTCACAATCCCTTTGAGTGGAGTTCCAGCCTGTCCAATACAGCAGCACAGAAACAGCAGCGGTGCCCTGGCCATATCCCAGCCAAAACCAGCGCATGATCATAGTCAGACTGAAGACCTTCCTATGCAGATGAAATCAGTCAGCACTGTGGCACTGTTCCGGCACTTCAAGATAGACATCCATAACCATAGGACTTATTTGCTAGGATGAGGATGGACCTGACTGTTTATAAGTGAGATATTTATCAGTAAAATAAAAAAATAAGCAGTTTCCTCATGAAAGCGAAAGGTAAAATGGAAAGTTGTCTTGACCAGTATGGACTCCATGGCTTCCATTCTGAGTGATAGATTCAAAAAGCAAGCAGGTTTACTGYGGCCAGTCTAGACTTGCCAGCGCAGGTAATACGGCTTATATACTGACTGTCATTTCTGAGGACATGACGTACTGCTATGTATTGTTTTAAATATGAGCATGCACGCCTGGCACCTCAGGACACAAGTTACATACCATCATCTTGGGAAGATGTGAAGTAATGTCTATCACTGTCTGCAAAGCAGGAACTGGAAAATAATTATGTCTGTGTGTTGGCCATTACCCAGCCACAGATTCCTCCCTACTTTCTCTTTTTCCCATTTCCCCACTGATTGCTCCTTGGACAACATCCGCTCTTCAGTCTCCTACATGCTTAACTCACATTTTGAGACAAGCCAGTGAACTCATTTCAACCCCTCTAATCATGTGCCCTGTTAATGTCAAGCTGAACAGAAGGAACATGAAGTTTTCCTTCCTGTGGGTTCACTCCCCAGAGAGGAGCCCTGGTGGGAGTGTCAGCTGGCATCATTATGATTGAATTTTCAGTGATTGCATCATTATGTGCATTTCCACAGTATCTGGTATTCTGCAAATTAATTAGAAACACATCAGGGTTCAACAAAAGGAGCAATACCCTCCTCTACTTGCCTCATCATAACCTCTTTCTTAACTAGATTAAATCCTTTCTTAAATAGATCAAATCAAGATAATAACTTTCTTGGGGAGCATTGCCTAGAATAATCAGATTTCTCAGGGGAAGATACTGATAATTAAATATATCAGGGCTGGACCTCTATCTGACATTCACAGATACTAGTTCTGTAGCTGAAATCCATTGGAATCGGGATAGGTCAGCAGGTTGCTCAGCTACATCAATCCATTTTTTAAAATATTTCATTTGTCTGGAGCTTTGCTGGAAGGCTCTTTTGTTTTGCATTGTTTGTCTGTTTGTTTTGAAGAGAAAACATACCTTGTTGACAAGAAAAACTTGCCAGTTATGAATTTGTTTATTAATCGCACGTTAAACATTGCCTGGCAGTTGAGAGCTTAGAAAATATGCAGTACTGATGTGAATGAGGAAAGGGTAATGCTCAGAATCCACCTGGGACCACCAAAAAATACCATCAGCGCAGTTGAAATAGCAGTGCTGCTGCCATAAAGCTGGTCATATCATCTGACAGTTGGTCCCAAAATGTTTGGAAGAACACAAAAGATCAGACGTGAGCCCTTTCCTGGATTATTATCACCTCAGAGTTGGCTACAAAGCACTTATTGATCCTGGATTGCTAACAACATGGTAACGCCTGATCTGATACGCATTTAAAACTACCTTTCATACAGTTCTTAAATGTGCACTATTGATTTGATAGACTATAATAACAGCCCTCCCTGTCTTGTCGATGCATATGTAGGGGTCCTAAGAGAATTATTGATCCTCTAAACTCTAATAGATCTTGCATGCTTATGAACTCTTTCAAATATACACTCTTGACCTGTATGTCTGCACTTTTTATATGTGAATTATTCTTAGGAAACCTTTAAAACATTAATTATTGACAACTAAATACATCACTAGAACCTCTGGAGATCTCAGCCTCTTCTATAAGAACAGCTGCCTTGAATGCACACTTAGAGACTCTCATTTAGGTCTCATGTTTCAATTTTTCAGCAGAAATCTCAAATATAAGACAAATCCTGTCTACTCAAGATTTGTGTTCTCTCAGTGTTTTAATGCAGTGTCACATACAAGTGTTTGGTGGAGCTCAGCACACTAAAAATAACTCAGACATGATCACGGGAAATCACACATTACCAGCTTTTCCTTTCCATACTAATGGCTGATTTGCCTCACAGATCAGAAAAAAAATGTACAATGGGCCTCATAGCAGTAGGAAATGATGTGATGGTTATCTACACACATGGGCTAACAGCAAGCATTCAAACCTACGGCCATGTTCCCCTAGAAGGGAGGCTTAGGTAGGGCTTATCCCTTTAGGGCCCCATGTGGACTGGGCTGTGTAAACTGCCTTGGTTGCTTATCCCCACAGCTGGCTCAGCTGGGCCAGTACTTGCAAAGCCATTCACCAAGAGTATTGGTTTTCGTGCACAAGGTTAAAAAAGGAGACTTCTCTAAAAAGTGTACTTAAAAAAATTACTGTTATTCTACAGATTGGGAACATTATGTCTTTTTGTTTCTGGTGCTTTCGGGATGTTTTTGGTCCAAATTTTCTTCAAGTGAATGTTACTGGAGTCAACTCATTTCAGCAGCAGCCTGCAAACCAGTTCTTTACGAATTATTTCTTACGTATACAAATTCAATGCCAGTTTCAAAAAGACTCAGTACTTCACACAAAACCCCTGAGCATTAGGTTCCATTCGAATTCCCTTGTCAATATGGATTTTCAGTGGGAAAAAAACACACAACCTTACCTGAAATTCACATGTTTTGAAAAAAATGTCAACTCTGACAGCTTTTTGTTTAAGGAAAAATCAAAGTAAAACCTTTCAATAATGTCTATGTTTGTTAAATGAAATGTTTCACTTTTTGCTTCAAAATTACTTTTGGGAAATTAAATTGTTTTTATGTAAAAGAACACTAAAAACATGGAAGTCCTGCATGATTGACTTCTGAATGAAACAGTTTCGATTTTTCTGAAATTTCTTGCATCAAGCCAAAAATTTTTGCAATCTTATTTCATGGGAAAATTCAAATTTGTTTTGTTCTCATTTTGGACATTTTCCCTCTCTAATGAAACATAAATGTTAGCTATTGCTAATACAACACAAACCTACTTACCAATATGCAAACCACTGTTCATCCAATGAAGCATATAGCAGAAGGGATACACTGTATTTTTTTCTCTCAGCCTCACATCCACAAATGGGTGCAACCACTCTGACTATGGCTATTTCCTAATTTTTGCATACGTGATCCTCATTATAAACTCCACCTTCATGAATAAGGGCTCCTCCATCCACCTTCATGAATGTGAAGAATTAGTCACCTCAGAACTGGGTCCATGAAGATAGCAGGCTGAACAGCATTTTGAGAGCTACCTAACCCATAAAACGCAAAACACTTCTCCTGTCCATGAAATACATGTCCTTTACTTAGCCATAGCCAGGGACAACTCCCTGAACTAATATGCACTGTCCTGACCTCTCGCTTGAGACTGAAGGACAAAGCTCTTCCTTTCAAAAATTTAATATTGTGCAAAACACAGTGCAGAAAGAAGCAAAGCTCACTTTGCATTAAGCAGTTGTCAGTGCCCTCACTCAGAACATGACAGCCCTGCACCTGGTTGTTCCCTTTTCTGCCTGAAGAATTTCAAAATCTCTGAGGAGAACATCTTAAACACCATGCCAACACCTTGCCAATCCTTCCTAAGGGAGGGCCCTGCTCACTTGAAATTTCCCAAGCAGCTATTTCACCTTGCACTGACCTCAAAGATTCACAGTATAAGCTGTGGTAAGCGGTCTCCTTTAGGAGGACTTGTGCCTCTACTCTAATGATTTTATCTATGGATTATTTGTGGTAAACTGCATAAACTGTTCTTGGATTAGGGACTGAGGTCAGGTCTCCCAGCTCCCACATGAGAATCCTGTTCCTTAGGGTACTTTGGGAGCTTCACCTTCTGGTTCAGTGATCTRGATACCCCCACCCCCTGCAAAGTGGAGAGACTAGAAGAAAGTGGCTATCTCTAAGCATCAATGACATCCGAAGATGCTGGTTAGCCCACTCCCTGGAGAAGGTTATGTCCCTTTAGGAGGAGAAGGACTTGCCCCGTCTCTCCCAGAACCTCTCTGATGTTAGGGAACCCACTTAATATTATATAAAACACAACTGTTCTGTATAAAAAGGCCATGTTTTGAAGGAAAGCAGCAGCTGCATTTCATGTAGGTCTGAATCTAGGAGGTATATCTGGATGTGATATGCACAGGAGACCTTGGTGTCCTGCCAGATACAGGTAAAAGTCCATTAAAACCTTCACATCAAAAACTAAAGCATCCAAGCGTCTTCATGGTAAAACAACATTCAAGCAGAAGACTTCAGATTGCAGTTTTATAGGTATCTAAAWCTTCTATATACTTGTTCAAAAACTTTGGTGTGTCTTTGCTCTCAGAGAAAAAGTCTACATAAGAGACAGGTGGTATAAATAATTCACTCCTTCCACTGAGAATTTAAGCCACAATTTAATTGTATTCATTTGTTTGAGACTGGTAGATCCTGCAGTATTTGCAAATAATTTAGGAGTTCTCCCCTTCTGTCTAAAGACTTTTAAACACATTTAACTAAAACAAATTCTTAACTCTTTTATCTCTTATTAAATGTGGGAGAGCTGAGGCATTTTAGATCTTCCCAGTAAAAGCAACCCATTTTGGTCAAATGCCAAAGCAGTGTTATTTAAGCATTTGCTATGACACCTTAGATATGCACAGCATTTTACAGAGAGTAAGGAAAAAGTACCTGTTCCAAATAGCGTGAGGTCTGGGAATGTTGCTCCCTGGATGTGCTYCCACATGAATCGCCCTTATCTGGGTCAAATCAACCTCAAGGATGAACAGAATGGTAACCGCACAAAATAAAGTTACCTAGAGCAGAGAAGCCTTCTTTTTTGTGTGGTGTTTTTTAAGCTTTTCCAACCTGGGATTGAATTCCCTCCTGCAGACAGGGAAGAGGACGTCTGAAATCTTCCCTGGTCTGGAGAATCAAACGAAGGAACATGCGCTGAAAAATTTCCCCAGGTATCTTCTAACTTCCCATCTCCCGTACAATTGGCAGCATGGCTGAGATGCTCCAGGGGGGCCCTCTGCCATTACAGCTCCTGAAGTTTAGGCACACATGAATGAAATACTGCATTTTGCTCTGTTTCCTACGCCAGGCGCCAAGTGACCAGCAAGGCATCACTCACCTCCAGCAGGGGCCTGGCCATCTAATGGGGCCATGCACATACCCAAAAAAGACATCCCTCCAAGCATACTGTGACTGCCTGCAACCTTGGGACTCAGCACCTTCTTTTCACCAGGTGATTCAAAGCCCTCGTGAAAGCCAAAACCCCAAGTTTTGAACACTGTTTAGGAAAAAATATTACAGACTTTGGGTGAGAACAATCAGAAGGTGCTCCTACCAAGCCAGTCCCCAGCATGCCCTTACAGCTTGCTATGCCAAAAGCTGCCTTCTCTCCTTTATCACTCATTTATCTCATCTCATTCTGTGGAGAAAGCGTCACAGCAAATTTCTGTGCAAGATGGTGTCTCAAAAAAGAGAGAAGACAGTCTGTATTAGAACTCTTCCTTTGTACCTTGCAGGTAGAAAAACATGGGGCCAAACTTTTTGTGGCGGGAAGTTAGAAGTTAGAAAAAAAATCTGGGAGAGAGATGTCCCAGGGCAAACAGGACCAAAGAATGCAGGTGCTGGCAATGCAGCTCCACCTTCAGCAGCACAATGAGTCTGTGCCAGTATCAGCAATGGGGAACTTGTGGGCAAGTCTGGTCCAATGCACTGGTGACTTAGAGGGTCCTGGGGGGAAAGGAGCTATGGCTTCTCTAGCCATCCCCACAGGAAAAGACAGCTGGAAAGTGATGGGAAAAGTATGAAGCAAAGGTAAAAAAAGCAGAAACTGAAAGAGCTTGTAGGAGGCTCCTGCAGCATGTTCACAAAGCGCTGGGCAGACAGTTACATGCCTTTGTACACGGGATCCCAAGTCACTTCTACAGCTAACTTACATTTTAACTCAAATGCCTCTGAACTCTTACCTCTTTCCCTGTTATTTTTCAGCAGGCAGCAGCATACAGTAAATCCCTAATTGTGTATGTAAGTAATAATGACCGATCTGTAGGGCATTTCCTGGGGATTAATGGCCAACTGGGAGKAATCTGGTGGCCTGAGGTGCAGCCAGAGGCTTTTAAATGTACTTGATCTTTTAACCACTTGAATGCTGCTGAGCATATGGTGTCCATGGGGTAGGACACATTGTCAGATGCTTCCCTCTGTACCAGACAAATCGTTCTGAGTCAACAAAGAGCTGGGGCTGGTACTTTAAAGAAGTGCTGCTGCATCTCCCACAGCAGCATTGAAGCTGTGACAGAGCACAGTAAAGATGCACTGAAAATGCCCTGTGCCATACTCATWATTGCTGTTATAAAATTAAAATGCTGGGTATGGGAATAAGTATAGTAGGCCACAGTTACACTGCAGTAAACAGGGAATAACTGTTAAAGACAACGCAGTTTCACTACACTGAGATCAGAATCACCCATTGTTGATTTGCTTGGGTGATATATTTTTGTAATTTGTAGTACGTGTGCCTAGCTGTCACAGCCACAGGCCCTGTTGTTCTGGGATCTGTGCACAGAATAAAAGCCTGGTCCTTGTCCCAGAGAGTTTACAGTATGGTTTTAACAATCCTTTGCTGAACATTTCTAAATAATTAATTCACTGTAATCTACATTAGCCATTTCAGTTTACCTGAATTATCTTACAGCACTCTACCTAGCTGATAATCATCATTACCTTTTAGAGTAAAATGCAACCAGCAGTAAGTTTGCTTCATGGAGCTTTGAATAGCTGGAATGTTAAAGAGCTTATTAAAGAACAAATTGCCAACAGAAAATTGTATTCCCCACTATCACTTATCTTAGGAAAAGAAAAAAAAAACACTATGAAATAGCAATGCATAAAAAAAGAAGATTTACTTTCCTAATGCCTGAGTTTAGGGGGGAAAAAAAGGCCATGTAATTAAGCTTTTAATGTTTCTACTGGAATATTTAGATCTGAAGTTAGCACAGGAGACAACAAGCTAAATTCTTATCCCAGCTGACATAAATTTAAATCTTCAGCCTCTCCACTGAACTCAGTGTAATCACTCTGGATTTGCACAGGTGATAACTGAATCATAATCTGTTCCCCATATACACGGGTTTCCTACATGATATTTAAGAAAACTTATAAAAGGCTTTTAACAGAAAGATTAAAGTCGCCGGGGTACCTCTATTTCACAAGTCAAAGCCCAAATTTTTTCTGGGCCCAGAACCTATCTGACATAAATTCAGCCTCAGAGCAAATGGTTATAGCCATGTTATGAAACTTTGTAAATGACAGGTTGAGGGTGGATGGTGTTGTTGCCACTACAAGCAAAGAGAAGGGAAACTGCAGGGTTTGCTGTGGAATGGTTTTAATCATTTTTCAAAAGGACACTGCTTTAAACTCATTACTTTTTAAATTCCACCGAATTTTAGCATCTTAATGCCAAAGGCATTCTTGCAAACAAAAAATAATAGTCAGTTCTGGTTTTGCTATATTTCAGCTTTGGTAGAATTATTATCAATTTTAGGGTCAGCTCTGCCATAATTATTTAATTAACTTAATTTTATGTTCATACAGCCAGAGGTAATGTTCCTGCTGTTTGCTATGGCTCACCCATGGATCTTAGCTCCTTTGACTTCATTAATAATGAATCTCATAATTGTGAGGGCCTCGCTGYGACTGTATGCTTTGCAGCTGTATACAGAGCTTCAGCCCCGGTCTGGAACTGTATGGAAAGGTCAAAAGGGAAGAAAAGACGTTTGCATTCCTCCATGCTCCATGCTCTACCCGTGCAGGGACCTGTCAGGTCATCGACTCTGCATCCACACACTGGACCTGTCCACTGGGCCATGACGAAGACGAGCTCATCTCTCCCCTCGTTGCCTGCCTCGAATGAATGGTGCTCCCTCTCCTGGAGATGTCCAACGTGCTGTCATGCAGCACACTTCTTCAAACCTTCTGGTTACCTCAGCAGCCTCTGCGGCCAAGCAGACTGTCTGTGCTGCGTCCTCACCAGAAGCTATGCCTGATCTGTCACCATAAAGCCATCCATCTCCTCAGTGTGGGGACCGTGAACGTCGTTTTAATTGTTCTTTCTTTCAGGGCCTTTTACCTCTTTGGGGAGACATAATAAAGTCAGTGAGTTATTCGATTTATTGCGTTTTAAGAGGATCTTTTTTATCTCCTCAGAGTTGCATTATATTCGAGGTAAGCAGCTGCTACTGAGAAACCTACACTTTGACTCTCTGACCTGGTGTTTACATACTGGAGAAACTGTTAGACGTTATATAGCCCCAGTCTCTCCTAGTGATTCTATCCTATAGTATTTCAGAGAGTTATTGTTAAAACTTACAAAATTGCAGTTACTGCAATGGAATTGAAAGAGTTAGTAGACTGGAAAATGGAGGGCAGCTATCTCACCCAAAAAGAGAAGGAGAAATATTGTGTGGTTTCATTTTGCCAGTTTGTTTTCTGTTTGTGTATTTTTTTTTCTTTCTAATTTTCCTAATGAACCTACACCAGCTGTCTGAATACTACAGAGACTCAAAGAAAATTGCAATTTCCCTGCTATATACTGACCTGATACTGTGTTTTAAGTCTAGTCACCGTGGGAAATGGTAATTGAAATCACCATAAATTAATTGCTCTGTTTTCAGGCAGTACAGAGAAAAATTAGTATTAGGTATGACAGAATGCAGAACAACTCATGAAAAAAGGTCCAGGTATGYGTACTAAGTGACCCTTATCTTTCTCTTTTGTCAGGAGAATTATTCATTAGCAAAGAAAATTTACATTCTTAAATCAGTTTTCATGGCTATATTGTGCTTCACCAGTCATTTTAGACATAGATCCTGATGCCACAGATACTTACACATATGCTTAATTTTACTCACAGGAACGGTTCCAAGTGGCTTAATGGGGCCATTCCAGGAATATACTTTTTCTGCAGAAGAGTGTACAACAGTGTATCAGAGCTTGCCAGACTGGGCCCACAATTGGTTCACTAAAGCAGAGAAGACAGTTTTAACCTACCTCGCCTGACCTAGAAAAGCCCTGGTCACCAAACACAGATGCTCACATAGGGAAATGAGAACATAGGGAGATGAGATGGTCCATTGCTGTCCTCCATATGACACACAACAAACTTACATTCTGTGGAAAGCACTCATGAAGAGTAATTTTTTGGATGTTCTGACCCACCATACTTCGGGCTCTGTGCTTGCCATCTGTGGCTGCTTCCCGCTCTGCCCCATGCCCACCTGCAGGAAGGTTGTGGCTGTTCACAGTTTCACCATCTTCTGCCTGGCAGATACTGCGATCTCAGAGATCTGCCCTGTGATTTCCTCCAGTAAAAGCCAGTGGAAATACAAGATGAATTCAGACACAGAAGTAAGCTACATGTATAAATTAACTTTATTCATCATAACTGCGATCTCAGAGATCTGCCCTGTGATTTCCTCCAGTAAAAGCCAGTGGAAATGCAAGATGAATTCAGACACAGAAGTAAGCTACATGTATAAATTAACTTTATTCATCATAATAAGGCCGACAGAGAACTGCTAAAATTGGCCTCCTCAAACCAGCAATTAAAGATTTATTCTGTGCGCAAACACACTTATTAAAGTATTATGCAAAGTATCCACATTTTACTGATTATCATGATAGATTACATTACAAATGTTTAGGCTAAAATACCCACCACAGACACAAAGACTGGATTAGTTAATCATATTGCTGGACTTGTATAGATTAATCTCCTGCCATGGTTTTATTTGGAAGTGTAAGGCTAAATTTCCATATCAAAACTTTAATTTTCCTAACCACAACAATTGGCTGTGAAACATGGAGGACGATCATATCCCTTCCTTTTCCTTTACTCTGTCTTTTTTCACATCTATGTCTGAACAAAAACAAAACAAAAAAAAAAAAAAAAAGAAAAAAGTTAAATACTGCATTGATTGAGGAGAAATATGTAGATTTTCATGAGAAATATATAGTATATTAAGACAGATGAGAGTTAATCAGATGAGAACTGAAATAGGACACTCCCGGTCAAAGGGAAATTTTGAATAAATAAATGGCTGAATGAATTTTAATAATGGAGAAGAGGACAAGGGAAGAAATTCAATAAGAGAGAAAAAGAGAGAGAAGTATTTAAAAAATCCTTATTTTAGCCATGACTTTACCATTATAAAGTAATCCCACAGCCTCCTACCCAGGGCAGATGGCAAAATGTCATTTTGTTGTTGGCTTCCCTTCCTGGGATGGTACAGATTGGTCCTCCAGATGAGGAGGACCACAGAGGGGCCTGGGGTTGTTACTCATTCCCTGTCGCTCTTGCAAACTATCCCCAAAACTAGGGGTGTGGCAGTGCTGCATGGACATGTATCGCCTCGTTGAGAAGGACATTTGAAAAATATGCTTGTTTTAGGTCATCCTCAGCTGGTTCTCCCACGTTGCACCACTTGGGATGCACGGGAGGAAGCAGGTCCATGGGATCAGCTCTTACTCACTCAGGGCAGCCAAAGAAACACAGTGCTTTCTTGGGGCTCTCTCCATGCAAGATGAGGCCTCAAACTCCAAATACGGAAAAAGCTAAAGTAAAAAAAGACCTCATATTCAATTACGTGATCTTGGTGCAAAAGTAGAGAGAATCTTATTAGGCTGTGCACAAATCACATATTTGCATTCAGCTGGCTAACATCCGTAGGGGTCTTGGATCTGGCAGGGAATGGTGAACAGTGTTTTCTTTGCTTGCGGCGATCTCTCTGCCTAATGTTTTGTGGTATTTTCTCTGAAATGCTAACAGTTAATACCCAGTATTTTTTTCTTTTTGCTAGTACTTCTGAATCTCTGAGATAAATGAAATGTGAGCCATGAATACAGTCAACAAAACAGAAACGCATACTGTTTGTGGTTTTCATTAGCACTCTGATCACTTATTAGGATTTAAAACAACTGATGATCTCAGGTTGCATTTCTTAAGACAGTAACTTTTACACTACAGTTAGCAAGCACTTTTCTGGTAACCTTCCTTCCTTAAAACAGACACTGTACAAATGCAGTGGAGAAAGCTTTTTGTATCTATTCTTTCAATCTAAACTGTTTCTCCTTTATTATATACCCCTTTTCCTTCTGCATTCCTTTTACCACCACTACTTTCAAGAATAATAGAGTTTTTAAAACTTGAGGGTTTTGTTTGTTTATTTGGGTTTTTTTAAGCTATTTCTAACAGATCATAATTTCTTTCCTGGACTGAAGTAAAAGATATGGAGATTGAGAGGTGTCATTCTGCAGCTCACAGGGATAAGTCAGCAATTAAAGCACATTAGTTTTAAAGCAGGGTAAATTATATGAGAGATAAGCACATAAAAGGCACGAGAAGTTTTTTTTTTCAGAAAGAGTTACACCTATTTAGGTACCAAATAAAGCAGTACATTTGCAGAAAAGAAAACAYGCTCGATGCAAGTTTCTTCTGAGGACCATACCAGACAAAACTACTGCACAGATTTTTTAGAGTTGGTTTTAGAGTTTTGTTCGTTAATGCCACTTGTATTTCATTTCCTGCTAATTAAAAATTGTATCGTATATTGAATTTATACTAGTAGCACATGAAACAATAATAAAAAGTAACTAAATTTCATCAAGGAAATAAATGAGAACTTCTAGTCTGGATCATATCACAACTTCCAAAATTTGCTTTGTATAGATTAGGGAAGGTATTGTTGTTGGCTCGGGTTTTGGAACAGGTGGTGTGTTGTGATTTTTTTTTCAGAAAGGCTGATTTTGCATTTAAATGGAAACCACTTCAAACTACCAAACATTTCAGTGCAAGCTGCATTGTCTTCTGAAAAGCATTTCATGCCTCATATTTTGAAAAACTGTTTGAGAGGTTTACTCCCGGGTACTGCACCTAACGCTAGCCAGCAACAGAGGCAGTACAAAAAGAGGTGGAGTCCTGAGAAAAGGCACGTTCTTAGTCTGTTTGCCTGCTTAATTTGCCCAGCTGTGGGTGAATTTGCTCTACACACACACTAACCTGGGCAAGTATAAGCCAGGTCTATCCCGAAAGCTGAACGCCCACTTTAGCAGAGTGCTCTGCTCCAACTAATGTGCTCTGTCATGGATCTATGGCCTCAGCAGAAAATGACAGCTAGATCTGTGGGCATCTTGTGGTAGATGAATGATGTTATTGAAATTCGGTAATCTATTAGAAAAATGAAATGGGAATAATTCATACTGCTATTCAACCCTCAGCCCTCCATCAATTTGGTATTTTAGCTTTAAAAATGCCTAATGAAGGAAAAGATTAGGGAAACAGTGAATCATTACCCCTGCTCTGCTGGGTAGGGTCTTAGAAGAAAGAAGTATCATTGACTGTACCTTAATAAAGCAAGAGCAAAACAATTTTCAGTCTTTCCAAAGCTATTAAGAATGCATGTTGGTACTTACATAATGTTTATTACTTAGATTTAGAACTGTAGTAGCACCTGGTGACATTAAAGGTCAGAATCCCAAAGTACTCTGCATTGTAACAAATACACTGTAGGAGACAGTCCTTTCCTCGAGTGGCAGTCTAAGTAGTCTCGACAAATAAAGAGTACAAGGGAAAAACAGACATTGAAGGGACTCACCCACGCTTACAGAAGTTAGGAGGTCTATGGCAGAACCAAGACACTCTCAGGTCTTCAGGCTGCTGATGTTGTACCTTTTCAAAAATTCTTCAACTGCTATTTTGTACATTTTTTATAACCTTCTGGGTTTGCCTCAAGCTTTAAAGAAAAAGCCTTGCAAGCAACAGGGTTAAAGCTGACAGACTCTCACTGTACACATGGCTCCATCAGCTCCTACTGTTTCCATGGACACACTAGTTAACTCCTTGACTTTTTCTTGATGACGTCTTATTAGAAGGTTATTTCAGAGGAAACTGGAAAGGTGACAGGGGAGGAAAGTTGGTACTAGAGAAGTATGGGTACTGTGAAATCCAGTGGAGACCACTGATTTTGTATGGGGTATTTATGCCCCCAATAAATAGATAGAATTTCTTTAATCTATTCTAAATATTTTCATCATTTACCCTTCATCTTTATTTTATTCTGCTGAAGTATTTGATACGAGTGTTTGAATTCTCAATTAGCTGTGTAAAATGAGAGATTATCTTGTCATCTCATTTTTAATCTCTTTTGATTCTGTAAATTGCAAAGGCAAAAGAAGTAGTACCTGAAGTAAGCTCCTGGCAGTGGCTGCAGCCTTTTATGGTCCATGTTCACAGCTATACCCAGTCTCTGATTTCTTCAGTGTCATCACTTACAGCATCAAAGGGACAGTTAGCTCGCTTCTGCTCTGTTAAAAAAATCAAAGCAAGTTCATTAAATTATAAATACATGTACTTGACAGTTTGGTTTAGATGTCTTACTTTAATACCCAGTGGAAAGTAGCTTGCTTTAGTATAATTAGCCCTTAACATGTTCCAAAAAATGAAAAGGTTATGTTTTTATAAAGTTATTTTTTGCATCTCAGACTGAAATGTTGTCTCATTCCCCAAACGGGGAAAGAAATGAACCCTTCACATCACTTTGCAAAACAAATAAAATCTCACTAACACCTATTTCATTCCTATACAGCAAGAGATGGTTCATGAGACCTTCGACCAACAACCTTCCAGGGCACACAACTCATTGCTCTACTTTAAAAGAGTCTTTGGGAGTAAACGGAAAGTGGAAGTAATTGAAGGGTCTCCGTGGTCAAAAATAAATTAAGGTACATCTGATGAAGACAAAACAATGCTAGGAGCTTCTTCTGAGCCTTTAGTATGAGCATACTAAAATAAAAATCTGAGTCTCAGACAAACCAAACTGCAGTCCTGACTGCCTCAGGTCTCATGTGAATATGGGTTTTGAAATTAAAACATGACTCAAGATGTAAATGTTAAATACAGAGTTTTTTACAAAAGTAGGGTGAACCACCACCATGGATCCAGGCATTTCAACTTAGTTACTCTAATGGTATATCTTGTTATTAAATTACAGATTTTTCTGTGAAAAAGTAGTAGTTTTCTATTAAATATTATAACAGGAATATTCCAGATCCTATTGCCTCACTTCTGCAAAGAAATAATTCATGTCCAGTTCTTGTAGTGGCATCATAAAACTCTAATATTTGTCCATCTAGTTTCAAATTTAAAATGACATCTCAGAATGATTCATCTCTCAGATAAAAAGTTATTTTTCTTCAAGAAGAAAAATACTTGCATAGAAGTCAATACCTAAAATTGTTGTATTTGCACAATAAGATGAAAGACTGAGATTTTAGGTATATTTATAGGGCAATGATATCACAATAATGACACCTGGATTGTCTTATGCATTGTAATCATTTTTTGTCAGAGATTTTTTCTTCCATCAGCCACCTACCCTCCCTGTTGCTATTTCTTGCCTGTAATATTTGCTTCTCATGGCAGTATAAGGAAACCCTTTCAGGAATCCAGCCTGACCAAGGCTCTGTTTAGCAGCTTGTAGGAAAAGAGGAAATAAAAGGACAAGGGTTAGGATTTGAATATGTGTCTAAGAACCAGGACAGTTCACAAATGTAACAAGACTGCAATTTTTTGTTGGAGTTACACACCATCTGGGAGCAAAAGTGAAAAGTACGGTAGGAAGGCTAAGCTTGATGTAATGGGAAAAGGCTTTAGGAAGAAAAGACAGGGGACTTTTTATGTTATAAAGACAAATTGCAGGAGTTGAAGTATTGCAGGTGATATTATTTGATTGTTTGACAACTGATTTTCCAAGTACTTAAAAATCTGCATTATAATTTACATTATTTTCAGAAATGCTGTGGTTTGTAAGGGTCTGAGAGGGTTAATGGTCTAAGCTAAAAAAAAGTCTTAATCAGTTTACTCCCAAGGTAGAATACAAAAACCAACCTATTCCCTATCTCCAACTGGTAATGTGTATCTCATAACCTATTGATTACTCTGCTCCTTTCCCACTGTCCTCCTAATTCCTCTTCACCCATTCTGGCCACATCTATTCTAGTGAGCCCCCTGGCCAGGACACGGCCCCAAGCATTGCCCTACAAATGCCAGCATCACCTTGCAGTTAAGGACACTTCTTGACACAGCTGTCACAAGCACTTGCCCGAAACCAATACTTTCCCAGACAAGGGATATTACTGGTCCCAAACTGTTCCCAGTAAGYAGTTTGGATGAGATGCTCATGCTTTAGGGAAAGAGAGTTTAGCAGGATGATACTGATTATGTCACTTGCACTCAGCGCCCAGGAAAAGGTACTGGACCAATTTGCTCAGTCGCTGTCTCAAAAGGCCAGAAAAAGAATGAAGCTAGTGACATTGAACGATGAGATAAGGGAGTCCCAAACAGCTTCTGTGGCCTCCACTCTTTCCCCCAAAACACCTTCTCTCTGCTGATAATTTTGCCAAAATAAGGAATGATCACAACATGAAAGCTTTATTTCACCTGTCAAAACAAGTAGTGTTTTACACTCTGCACAATGTCTATTTAATTAGTGAACAGTGTTTAATACTCCAGCAGCACATCTATGCACACCTCTACTTAACAAAAATCAGAAAGTACAGAGCAGTAGTGCAGCTTTGCACCATAGGTAAACCCATATTCATCATCAATTTCTTCACTTTATCCCTTTGAATGAAAGCTTCAAGTGGCATATGAAGAACTGGGAGACCATGTCCTCATTAATCAGTAAAGACCAGTGGGTGACACCTGACTTGCATACTACTACTCCAGCCACTTCATGTATATGCGCTATAAGCAGAAATTGTCCCTCTACTCTAGAGACTCCTTTGGAATAGTGTCCATTTTTTCTCAGTCCTACCTTCCCCTTAGCTGTACCTCCACAGGTGGAGTGGGCTGTTTGCTCTTCTCCTTGAACACTTCAGGATGGAAACTTGGTTTTGTATTGCTTTATGAGCAGCGGTGTGTTGTTGCAAGCAATTCTGTCATCAACCAGGGGTATTTCCAAGGGTGTCCCCTGACTGTATATGTCGGTGCTCAGAGACTTACATTAGGTCTCTGAAGTCCTGAAATAGCACTTTAAGCACTGAGAGGTATACCTTCTCCTCAGCCTTACCTCTGATTCAAGACAATTTTAGAGCAATGAACTCCCCCACCGTTTAGGGCTATGGGGCTGAGGRTCCATAGCAGTGAGCATCCCTGGCCAAGCAGCCAGGGGCGAGGAAGCTCAGGTCTCAGCTTTGTTGGAATCTCAGCTATTGAGACAGGCAAGACTAGGTGGTGAAATGAGAGAGACCAAGTCAGTGAAGATGCTCAAAGTCACACTAGGTCAGTCACAGCTTCAGCCCCCTCCTTCCTCACAAACACACAAGGTGGGGGCATCTATACAGCTCTCCAGTTAAAATAACAGTGGTTTAATGGGATGGAGTTTACAGGAAACTGAAATATGCCTTAATAGGCTGGTTTTGTGTGCTCTACAGACCTTGGATAATTAGGATTTCCTAAGAAAGCAAGGACAGGACAATTGCATGACTCTTAATGGAACATTGGCCAAGAGGAATTGCGCTTGACTACTTTTTAATACTCTTTCAGCTAGAGCTGGAAACGATTGCTCAGTGCAGTTTTAAGTGAAACCAAGTCTATTTGTATTGACTATGAATATTTGTCAACACAAATTTTAGAATGGGTAAAAAACTGTATTTCATCTCTTACAAATCGTCAAACACAGAAAATGAACATTAAAATCTGAAACAACCAACAGTTTGAACAAAGACACATGTCAGAGGTTTTGGTTTTTAGTAAATCAGGTTGTTTACTGATGTATACTTTTAACTTTTTAATATTGGAACTCATTAGTAGCAAGAATACTGGAATTTAACAGTGTTGTTTTCAAATAACAATGAAAACAGTTCTTTAAAAAGAGACAATTTTTCTTCTGCTGTTCCACTGCCTACAACTGCAGTCATAGTTATTGCACATGAGCAATACTGACCAGTTAAGCAAAAGATTTATTGTGTGATAAATTAACATCCTTACCACAGTAACAGTATTTTGCCTAGTTCCAAAATGCCTGAATTAATTCACGTCCTTTGGGAAACAACATTTTTTAAATTTACTGTACCTGTTGCTTACAGATCAATAAACATTTCAGTAATGTATATGATTGCTGATTGTGACTGAGATAATTTTAACCACTATGATAAATATGAAATATAGTCACCATAAGAATAATGAAAATGTAATGAAAGGCAGGCAGACTTGTAATAAAGGAAGGATAGTAAATGCCAGAAGAGTATTCCTATTAGATGTCAAAAATAGTGTCATATAAAAGAGACAAAGTTAAATGCTTTAGCATTACTGTAATTTCAATTCAGAAAATGAAATGAGATTGTTCACAGCAGCTACTGCTGGAGGGTAGAAGATGGTTAATTAATTTAAGCTAGCTAACAGCGATCTCAGAAGTTCACCTGGGGTCCAGTCTTGTTCCCACTGGAGCCAGTGACAACAAGATCAAGCTTTGATGAGGTTCCTGATAACAGTGTGGTGTTTGCTCAGTTCTAAGAAAGCAAATTATCAAAGCCATAGGAAATTTTAGCCACCTCCAAAGCCTGTGTTTTTCTCATAGCTAACCTGAGCATGTAGGAATTATTTGCATTACTGCAATGTTAATTACTACCATATAAAAAATCTTTTCATCAAAACTATATTGTTATTGTAAATGGGATTTTTGACTAATTGAATTTCCTCAAATAGCTTTGTTTCCATGGAATACATTACTTTTAACAAAATAAAAAGTTCTAAAAATAGAAAAGCTCTCTCAGACATCTCTGCATGTCCCAGTTCTCCAACAGCCACAATTCTCATTGGGCACAATGCAGTTCACCAGCAAGACAGACTGCGGAGCCTGTGGGAAACAGAGCAGAGAGCCCAGCCTGAGGGGGTGGTGAGGGGACTGGGCCCCTGAGCCACTGCATCAGGAGCTCCCAGGAGATGGCGTGGTGGGTTTCACAGACAAAACCAATTTTCCAGGACTTAAGTATTGGCGATGGTGGTGTTTGCTTAGGGGGGGGGGGGGGGGGGGAAGGGTTGGTTTGGGGGGTTTTTTGGTTTTTTTTTTTTTTTTTTGCCAAAGCATTGACATTTTCCATGGAAACACGTTGATCAAGGAAAAGAAATACAAATTTATAACTGTAACTATAATTTTCTGGTCCCTTTTAGTAAAGTATTTATCTAACACCACAGTGCTGGGAGGGATTCTCAGCCACTGCTTTGGGGTTCACACTACCTCAGGGACTCAGCAAGAATCCCTTTGAGTTTATAAAGAAAAACATTATACAAAATTATTACTATCAATCTTCTACTGGAAGACAGTCCACAAAGTCATTGCTCTGAATGCTAGAATATTTAGGCTATTTTAACTTCCAACTTACCTTTCTTTAAAACCATTCGTTCCTGGTTTTAAACAGCTTTTCCCCTCCCCTGCTCCTTGCCTTCATCCTGAAGTAGTAACAGTAACATCCTCTGCTTAGTGGTTTAAACACCCACAATCTTTTAGTCTCCCTAGCAAAGGTTTCTCCATTCCTCTGATCATCTGAAAAGCTCTTCTCTGAATTTGTCCCAGTCTGAGTTTATTCCTCATACATGTTTCTCAGGTAGGACAATGCCCAAACTGGCATATGTTGCTAATTCATAGTTATCTTGAGATCAACTACTTCCCTTTGCACCTTCCGCTCCAAGCTTTGTTTCCAACTCACACGCTCTCTGCTTACCGCACAAGTTTTCTTATTACCCCCTCAGCAAAAAAAACCCTTGTTCTCTTTATATCTGTGTATCATTTCATTTCTATTAAACCATATCCTAGAGTCATGAAGTTCTTCATATGTCACGTCTCTCTCCTCTGTATGGAAGATGTCTCTGAACTTCACACCATCAACAAATTTCATCAGCACACTGACACTTCTGGTGGCAAGGGCATTTCTGAAAAAATTAAAACTCAATTCCACAAAAAACTTTTGAATTACTCCACTGGTAATTTCCTACAAACCTGACAGTTTTTCTGTCAATGCAACTTGTTCTCATCTTTTTTTAGCCAGTTCATTTAATGTGTTACAGTTCTCCTAGTAACCCCTATCTTCACCCTCTTAACTCATAATTTCCCATGTGTCACTATGTCGAGTGTTTTCCTAAAGTCCAAAAAAGATGTGATCTACTACATTTTCTTTGTCTAGAAAAACAGCCCTCATCAAAAGAAATCTATCAAGAAAGTCTGGCACATCCTCTCTTTGGTAAACATCCATGACATTTTTCCATTTACAACTATGTTTAGAATTCCTCCCATTTCTTCCCATTTCCTAGATATGACCGCATGCATTTATTACTCCCCAGTCATGTACTCAAACTGAACTGGTTGGCTGAAAAGGTCTGATAGCAAATCTGTGATTTGATGCAATTTTATTACCAAATAATTTATCAACAGTTTTTTAGAAATAGAGTTAACACCTTTTTTCCTTTTTCTGTTGAGTGCTTGGGGGAGAACAGGATAATCCATCAGTACACTACAGTCAAAGTTTTTCCTTCTCCAATGGCTCAAGCTTTATTTATTATTCATTATTTCTTAGCAAAAGAGGGATTGTTAAAGGATTGTGCTAGACTAATTAAATAAAATAGGATCATATTAATTTGTTCTGCTTTGGGGTCTAAGTTTAGAATTGGGGCTGAGACTTGGAACTACTTAAGCTAAAATTGAGTGACTTACAAATTTAGGTAGGAAAAAAAGTGAAAATCCAATGCCACTTTTCAGTAGGTCTGCCACTTTGAGGTTGCCGTGCCTAAAAATATTCCTTGTTTAGTGGCATGCCCTCAGTCCTGGAGATGAGATCTCTTCCCCTCCTGTCATGGAGTCTCTGGTTTAGAATGGGACAAACAGATGTTTTGACCAGTAACTTAATGCTGGTGTTTGGTTATTTCTATTTCAGAAAAACACTTTCAATCCTGATGGATTCAAGAGGTCCCAGGGGCCCTGAACAGCTCTCAACTTCTTTGCTTCAGACACTTATTCTTATGTAGTGCTCCCGCATCTGAACTCCACAAGTCTCACCTCCCTAACTGTCGGAGCAGGACTAACGGAAGTAAAGCTGGTTTATAAATTTTGACAATTTTAGTTACATGGATGTGGGTCCTTCAGCTGGGAAATACAGATTGTTCACTTTCCGAAAAGCAAAATTGAAATCTACGCTACACTCAGCTCTGTAATTGAAAAGCTGAAGGGCTTTTTTGTTGAATATATTTTCCCTGAGATGCGCATAGCTTTTCCCATCTCAAAGACTCTCCTGTAGGTCAGCCTGTAGTTCCAAAAATGAGGGCTTTTTATTTTGCAGTAATTTTTTTTTATCACCCACATGAAAGTCCATAATTTTGAGCAGATCAAGTGAATCAAAGATGATCTCTGAAGGGAACATCTCTCAAGAGAAGTAGATTTAAGATCTGCTTGGAGAACTCATTCAAAATCCTCCATCCAAATGCGCTAGGGAAATCTGACAAATTCTGTCACAAATCAATAATTCTGATTCTTTTCAGTCATTAGCTTTGGGGTGCAGTGGGCATTTTGTGTGCTATGGGTACACTAATTCCTGTTTCTATACCATTACATGACACCATACATCACCAGTAGTTTCCTGCCAACAACTTTTTTCTTGATTTCTCTGGTAAAAACATTTTCCCCTTATATCATAGGGCAGTTTATTAATGTATATATAATTTTCCTAGGGCCACCTCAAAAGTAAAATAGATACTTTGATATTTTATATATTCTGCTTTCCATAATACTTTAGTAATCTAGCTCCTTCACTTTGTTTACGGGGTTTGTTATATATTCCTAAAATTTTAATAGGTTGCAAATACATATAAGTGCATTTTTACTGGTAAAATAAGCAAATTAATAAAATGCTTATGAAGTCTACATTAAGAAGACAAAGAGCATAAGAATTTCCTTGTCACTGCTCCTCTGCTTTTACCTCAGAAATAGTGAGTGGGCAATTCAAGGGGGCAAAATTCTGCTCTCAGCTAGAAGTTTGAAACTCCCTTTGAAATTAATGACAGTTCCTCACACATATATTAGACCAGCATTCTGGCCACAGAGTTTTAAAATKAAAATGACCTATTTATTTATCTAATCCAGATTTCATTCAGAGTTAAAGACTTAAACGTTTGCCTGTACTATAGTTACATCACTGTCTAGCAATACATTTCTATTTAAAAAAATAAAAATAAAAAAATATGTATATAATCATAGAGCTATTCTACTGTGGATAGCTGCTCTTATATCACAGAGAAAGATTGTATTTCTGTAAAATCTTTATAACAATCTGACTGAATACATTGTATGTGGTTATAAGAGTGTAACTACTTAAGTTTAACAGGAAAAAGTCATAGCCTTAACTCAATACTTTTACTGATAAAAACTTATGCTTAAACCAGGATTACAATCATGACTTTTAAGCCAATTTCTCAGAAGTGAGTAAGCTCAATGTTGAACCTGTTACACAGTTAATTCAGGGTAAGATCCTGGGCATTTAGGTTATCAGTCAGATGCTGGTCAGAACAGACATTGTTTCTATAAGCAAAGGTAAGGGATTTTGGACTAACAACTTCTGCAGTTGCAGAAATTCATTTTTTTTAACATCAAATTTTATTGGTCATAAAATATTTTTAAAGCTGAGATCTAAAAAAATTGGATAGTCGGAGTGACTGGCAGTACTGTTCAAAGGCCATATACCCAGCAGATGAGATTTAGACCCCATCCTTTTTTTATCTCTGCATCAGCTACCCCACRCTCACAGAAAAGCAATCTATTCCCAACCCAGTAGAAATGTGATGATCTTGTACATATACCTAGCAGAAAGGCATTAATTTCACTGAAGGTAGTTCCACAGAAGTGCATTAATTAGCATTCCTATGCAGTGCCCCATCACCAAAATCAAGTGATGATATGTATAAAAATGAGGAAAAGATTTAGCAATACTTTATTCCTCTTTGCAGGAATGACTGCCAAAAACAGTTGTAGTACTGAATATGAGTACTGCAGTATATCAGCAGGGATATGAAATATCTTAGTCCTGCAGTTTTTTCTGGTTTTGACTGGAAGTATTTTGCATTTCTAAAAGTTAATTAATTCATTACAGAAAGGAAGTTTGGAAGCAAAAGTTTAAGTGAGTCTACAACCAGTCCCAGGAATTTGCATAGACTAAAGGTGGAAGGAAGCCTATTTTGACATTGCTTCAAAGAAAAATAGGTCAGTATTATTTCAAAAACCCTGCAAGGTCACATTGATTTTAGATAGCTCCACTTTGGTCATACCTGAAAAGGGTAAATAAATATTTAAGGAAAAATATTTCAGATGCACTTTTCCACACCAACCAAAAATCAACACCAACTCCCTGGCATGTTCAGAGAGATAGATGAATCACAGCGAACGCCCCAAGGATCAATGACTCTTAGCTGTGTCAGAATGAAGTTCAGGAATACTTTGGGTACCTGAACTTCCATCCTTTTCACTTTGAGATCACAGATTGTCAGTTTGAATGCTTTTATTGTTCAGGCTATCAGGTAGGAAGTCAAGTCCCTGGTCATTTAGTACTTCACAAGTCAAAAACACTTTGATCAAGAGAATGTACAGCTTTAAACACTGTGATTATCACAGAATAAGCTAAGGTCAAGGATGTTGTACTTTCAGTGTTATTGAAAAATGGCTAATGTATATAAACCAAATGGTAATGGAAAGAATATGCTGTACACATACAGTCCCATAAGCCAGTGATAACACTGATTTCACAATTTCTGCATGATATTCCCCATGAATTATTATTAATTCTCTTCAAATCTTGCCATATCTTTCATCCTACAGAGTCTAAAAGAACTATCAGAAGATTTTACAATAAGTCTTAAAGGACGACAAGAGTGATGCACATGCTAACTAGGAAATAAGTGTATCACCGTGGTAGAAATTATCAACTTTCTCCAAGTTGCATAAAATACATTAGAATATTTTCCTGAAGAATATCTCAATACACAAACACACAGTAGAGATTCTAATAAAGAGTGGCCATTAAACAGAATTAAGCATGTATAAAATACTGAGCACTGAAAATACTGTTTGATTTCATAAATTCACTTCCCACCCCTACTGACTGAGCATATCCCAGGGAAGGTAACCAGTCATTCCAGAAGCCATATAAAACAGCAGTACTCAGAGAGAATAAAATATATACATATATATAAGYTTATGAAATGACAAGCAGTGTGTCACTTCCCAGCATTTGCCAGTTCACAGCATGTACATTGCAAGAATACAGCTCTTGTGTGCGTAAAAGGACAATAGGAATTATATTACAAATTAATTTACAAGGTTAAATTACAAAACCCAAAAATGAGGTCTGCATGAAGTTGGTTTACAAAGCAATGATACCTGCATGTTCTGGCAGGGTTTCCATCCTTATCAAGATTTTAAATCCCTTTAAAACCTGGAAGTTGTTCTCACCCTTTGACCAGGGGGTGAGTCAGACTGATTCTTCAAACCAGGCTACTTCTTAAAATTGTCCCCCTTGTGAACCTTGGCAGTGGACACAATGACACTGAGTGCAGAGAGCTGACAGCTAAGTTCCCACCAGAAACCCTTCCTTATATTTAGGAACCTCTCACAAATTATTGTGCTGATCCTATGACTGGAACTTGCATTTCCTGAATCAGGTTTAAACTCTTCTACTGGACTTTTTAAATGACTAGATAAAGACATCCAGGAGTCAGGCTATCCCTTGCAGAAAAACCTCGCAAACACAGGAGATATTTTTTGCATACTTATTGAGATTGTGGGTGGATGCATTTTACTTCTTGGTAAAACATCAAAAATAATATTCAGGTGCAAAATGATGTTGTAACCTCATATGACATCCACATTTTTGAGCAAGACTCTCAGTCATCCGGGCATCAGCTTCCAAAATACACCTTTTTCTTTCTTCTCCATATACAAAGGAGATGCATGAAGTGAGCCTCCGACTTATATTTTGTTTGTTTGCTTGTTTGATGAAATGATCAAACTATATAAAGAAGGGAAACACTGTCATGTGAAATGTTTAATTTTGTCAGAAAACACTATTTTCTATCCAAAGAACAAACAATCCCCAAACATATCAGCTCCCAAATAAATTTACGTATTGTAGCTGACTTGATTTCAGCTGGATTTATATATTCCAGAGYCAAACACTTTCTAAACATCCTGGGAAAAAAGGATTACTGCTCTGTCCATTTATTATGGTCAGACAGAAGTAGCTCATTGTGTCACATGACATCCACAAACTATTCTGCAGGTTGTGTTGGGTTTTTTTTGGAAGCAGAAATACAGGAAACACTTTCAAAAATCATGTACAGAACAGGCTAGATAAATCACTGATTTCTTTTGTTGCTGTTGATGACTAACAGGCTGTTCCAAATATGAAAGGAACTATATGCAGAAATCAAATGAGAATCAAATGAGGAAACATGAAGAGCAAAGTTTGAGGAAAAATACAGATACTGCAGTAAAAGGGTTGAAAGAAAATATGATTTTGCAATTACATACAATTACCTGTGCCTATATACATTAAATTGCAAATTTGCTATTTTCTTACTGTTATAAATCAGACAGGATTTATTTATTAGGAATTTTAATTATGCATTTACACACCTTTAGTCACACATAGATTGTATGTTTCTGTTGTATGGCTCTTTGTGATAGATTTTCTATATGAAATAGTCTATTGGTCATGAACCAAATAGAAAATAAAAAAACAATGCCTTCTCAATGAATTCATTCTGCCTTGTAATTGGTATTTACAAGCTAGTGATTATTCTCTTACAGTCCAAAAAAATATAATGGCAAACATCAGATGCTTCATAATTTGTATGCACTGCTCCTTGCCACTGTATTCTTCCCTAGTGAAGAATTTAGCAGTCTGAGCTGGGTGGTTGATGGTTCAGATTTTTTTCCCTTACATTTTTTTCATGGCCTTTTGTTCTTCCGTCACAAAAACTTTTAAATGTTTTTTCCCTGCTTAAGCAAATATTAACTTGTCAGCTTGTACCTAAATTTCACCAAGGTTTTGCCACTGCATTTAATTTTAAAGAAGTGCTTTGATGATTAAAATGTGTGTCTCCTGGAAAATGAATATTACAAACACAGAGTAATGTATTCCAACAGTGAATAATGAATAGCTAATAAAAGATATTAAACAAGAAGGATGTAAAAATGTGTTTTAGCTATCATTAAAAGATCACACTGTCTTCCCTTCCTCTTTTACATACAGTAGCCTGTAGCCAACAGCAAAACTTGATAATAACGTCTTTAGACGTAAAGACATTCTACTATCATTTTTATCTATTTAAGGCAATAATGAAACCCTAATGAGTACTAAAGGTTTCTTTGAGTAGTACAGTAATAATCAAATGTATTTGTGACTGAAAATTACTTATTCTGTGTTTCCACAGAGAAGGTAAAAGATTCTGATTCTTAAATATTTATATCTACATATTCCTATATTCTAGGCACCTAAAACTGTTAAAGTCTGTGAAAGCAAGAAATGGTCCCTAGAACCTCAGCCCGGAGCAGCTGTAACTACATAACCTCTCCATGTCTTCTTCTTCTTCAGGACACCACTTCTGAAAGAAATTTTAACTGAACCTTCAGATCCCTCCTATTGGGATGCCGCTGCCCACCTACCTTTACCCACATTACTACGACCTTTTGCACAGGAAAAATTTCTGATTTTGGTGCCCAACAGAAAGCCTCAAGAGCACATTTTGTAACACAATGAAAAAGCTCATGTAAGCCAGCATATAGCAGAACTGATGTCACCCTGTTTAGTTACTAGCTCAAAAAGCAGTGGTATGCTATAGAGACTGCTTTTCAGCTTGTCAGAAACCGCACTGGATTCATCTCATTATTTTAGCACGATTTTAGAGTATTCATCTCTTTCAATATTTCTTAAAAGGTATCTGTCAAGCTACTAATAATCCAACTCCTTTTTATCAGGAAAACAACAGTTAACAGGCTACATATTGATGTGTACTTTACACCATAACACAGTAGTTAGAGCATCCACTGAGATGCAGGGGAACCTGGCCTAAGTAACCTTCATCGCCTGATGGGAGATAAATCTGTATCTCCAAAAGATTTCATAGTCACTGGAATATCAGCTATTCTCAGTGAGGTACCAGCAGAAGTTGATCCATTTTGCATGGTGAACAAAAAGATTTATTCGATCAAAGAGGCGCACAGAAAGAGAACTTTAAAGATGTCCCCAAGCTTCATCCATTTTATAGAGATGAGAGGCATTCATGCAGAGAACCCCATCATCTTTTCTGAGGGCTTACTGGGATCTTCCTGTGGGTTACTGTTAGGCCTCCTTCCCTGCCCTTTTCTAGCCATCCTCCTAGAAACCACAGTTTGGAAAACTTTGTCTTGAAAGACTCAGCAACAACCACTGCTCTCCCCTGCTCTCACTTTCTCTGTCTGGGGAAAGGATGGCTCATGGACCTTGGCAGCAGGTTTGCACCTTGTCCCAGGCACACTCCTCTGACCTCCCCTGAATCCATTCTGGGTCGGAACCGCCCTGCCCTGGGACCCCCTCTGTCTGTAAAGGTCCTGCACATCCTGGTACAATGCAATAGCTCAGGACTTCTTTGCCACTTGAAATGTTAAAGGAAACATTAGCAGAAATATTACTGAAACTAACAATTACTTCTGTCAACTTGCCTTGTATTTTACAGCTATGAGCTTCAATGAAATCTTATTAATAATTAATACCACAGACAAAATAACTGAAATAATATTAATACATATTTATACTCCATAGCTTTGAATACTTTCAGATACACTTATTTTCATAACAAAGCTATGGAATTCTTTAAAATTCTAGTAAAAATGGAAGAAAAAGAGTACTGTATAAGAACTTCAGATTGAGGTCATGCTTTTCAGCTCAGCCAAAACAGTTCACAGATGTCACTGGTAACCAGAATGCATTTCAGTGGCTCCACCAAAATGAACTGCTCAGGTTGGACAAAGCATCTGTTTAAGCAGCACTGCAACTCAGCAATACCGCTCAGAATAAGGATCCGAAAGAAAGTGTTATCTCCATCTCCAGCTGCAGGGTAGAAGACTGATGCGAAACAGTTTTGCAAATTAAAGTTGAATGAATGGCAACTACACTGCACTCTCCAGACAGCAGTGAAGACCCACTTGAGCAAGCTTTGGACTAGGATCAAATCCTAGTCAAAATCTAGAGCCAGACATTTGGTAGGTGGATAGAATTTAAAACCTGCAGAAGATGCAGTGAAAATACAGAGGCAATGGGATCCATGGTGATCTCAGTGCTGCCAGGGATAGACAGGAGAAGCATTGGGCTGTTTAATTTGACAGCAGTGTCTCTAGGGTAGACCTTTAAATAGGGGTCTGAGCATAACTTTGATGTCTATGTGAGAAGTTGAATCAGATCTCTCCTACAATCAGACTTCAGTTTCTTTCACACATTCTTCTGACGAACATAGCACCATGCAGAGTACACCATCTCCCTTCACATTTGCTAAGTTAGTGGCTTAAACTGGGCCCTAGAAAAAGAGGCAGACCAAGGCCTTTGAACCTTCTCTCTCTGAAGCTTATGCACGTAAAAAATCATGTAGGAATTCTACTTTTATGTGAGTGGAAACCTTAAAATACTATCTCAGAGATGAAGACCATCACAGCCTCTTCCCGCCTCATGCCTCATGTAGTGTCAAACACCAGACAAACCCCATCATTATTAAGGCTCCTGAAGTCTGACAACATGTCAATTTAGTTTGAGACAGCTTGTTCATGATTTCTTGTGCTCACTTCTGACACATGTGGAGCTTCTGAAGGATCAAGAAAAGATTCCTGACCAGTTCTGATAGTTTTCAAACCTCAGGAAAGCATTTCTCCTTCTGAACCTCCAAGTCTGCTATGGAGCTTCCTCAGGAACAAAGCTCATCATCTTTTCTCACTTGCAAATTCTGATAAGACCATAACCCAAGGAAGAAAATAAGGAAGTCTTCTGAAGTTCATCAGTAATTATCATACAAAAATAGAAATTGCCAAGACTAATAAGTTCCAACAATCGTTCATTGATCTGGCAGTGTTTGAGCATGTATGAAAACTTTGATGTTTGTAACTTGAAAGTTTTCAGAGCAGTATCTTTCAAGAAATATTAATCGGGTGTATGTATAATTTAAGTCAGAACTTCAAAGCTTCTGTATCTGCAGAAATCACTTCAGAACAGGAGTATTTATGAGACATTTGAATTATTCCTACAGTGCAAATGGACAAAATGCAAACAAAAGGAAAAGGTGAAGTAGAGGAAGAAGGGAACAAGATGGATAACAGAAGAGATTAATTAGAATATAATGATGAAAGGCAGACTATTATTTGTGATTATTATATAGCATGTTATACATATAACATCTATTACATCAATATATTAATTGATACATTAATATACTGCTGTGATAATTTCCACCCCTGAATATACTGACTTCTGTAAGAATGTTTTACTGTGACCTTGTTGCCGTTACCTTATTCGCCAAATCACCACTGTATATGTCTGTGGTAGCTTGGCGTGATCCTGGTCTTCACATTGTCTGAAGCAAGGAATGTGCTTATTCTCTTCATTTGTTGGGCCTCTAAATAGCAGCACTAGAAACCACATCAGTACAGATAACTCGTGGTTGACTAATTAGAGTAGAGGTGTGGGTAATAAGGTTCTGTGCAGTACAAAGCTGTAAACATCCCGTGCCTTGATAGACAATCTGATCAGTTGCTCAAAGGTGGCTGACAAAGTAAAAAGAAGAGTTGCAAGTTAACAGCAATTCAAATGAAAAGGTCAAAATAGGGGGATTTTCTGCTCTCTGCCTAGAATTACATCAAAGAGCAGAAACTAGAGCTCAGCAAACAATGTAGAAAATACAACAGTCTGTATTTAAACTTGGTTCAAGCTAGCTCACACTGAACATTTTGCATAAGACAAAATCTCTGCTGTCAAAAAGATCATGAAAAGAACAAAAATTAGAGTGGTATGAAAGTCATGTAATGAAGGGAAATGGTGTAAGGGAAACCCATTTTCAGTCCTGTGACCACTGGAATGTAGATGTCTGGTAATCAAAATAACTGATGGGTTGAATATGTGTTCTGAATATGCAACACAGTAGATCAGCCAAGGAAAGAATACTAATTTTTTTTCCAAAGCTGAAGTAGAATGCATAGTCCAATGATTAAACTATATTTTCTTTGTATTGCACTTACAGAAATCTCTTCACAGAGAAATGTATGAGCTTTAATAACAAATATTGTCACAACTATTGTTGCAACAACTTATACAACAGTTAGCAAAAAGACCTGTTGTTTTTTTCTAAACACAGCATCCTTACTTTTTTTTTTCTATTCTAGCTTTCATTGTATGACAATACTTTGAGTTGCTACCAACTCATGTGGTCCAAAGAGAAGAGATTTAAAGAATCTTTCTTCATGTCCTGCTGCACCATGGGACAGAAGCATCCCCAAACCCAGCTCTGTAGGAGTTGTATGACCACGGGGGAAAAAAGAGGAGATCTGCACCTAACAGCATTATGAGATAGTGAAATGATCCCCTGTTCCTTTTCACACCATTTATATGGAGAGAAGCAATGCAGAAGAAATATTAGCAACCAGTAGAGGTGATTGGAAGGAGTTCTTCCACACTGCAGAGATTTTTATGATTTCAATAGTTGTCTGTTTCACATCACAATTACAGTGTCCACAGCTGCCACAAAACAGTGAGATTTATGGACCTCAGAACACCCGAAACAGCACGTTCACTTACGGTGGGAAAAAGTCTAAGCTGAGACACTGGGTTATATCACCCAGAATATGAATATAAACCCTGTTTTCATGCATCACAGTTGAGTCTGTTACCACCAGCCCATGCAAAAAGGGTTTGCCTAGCATGAAAGCCTCAGCCACAGAAGAGAAATCTTTCTTACCAAAAGTGTCAGTAAAAGCAGTCCATGCTCCTGGGAGCTTAGGTTTCTTTGGGCAGTATATTAAATTCTCAGCCAGCTCTAGTCCACCAATAGTCATTCTGTGCCGGTACAATAACCTGTTGAGGATTATTAAAGCACCAAGCCAGTGCTTTATACAGTTGTGTTTGAAAGGAAAAAAAAAATGCTTTTGCCAGTGTAGTTTATTTTATTGGAAGAAATGATATAAATTATAGCACGACACCTCCTTTTCCTGGCACAAGCTATCTCTACAGAAAAAGCATTTGCGACTAGAACTGCACCAGCTTAGCTACATCAACAAACCTGTTGTAATATATAAAATGCCTGAGACAGACACAATCACTCTAAGAGCTGCTTCTGGTGCAAAAGTGGCCTTCAAGTCCTTAACCTGAAATACATTCCTAACTTAATTGCAATTGAGTGTCTATAAAGCGTTATAATACATGGCACCATCAAAATAGGCAAAATATGCTGGAAAGAAAGCAGTCATTGTTACCAAAAAAATCTAGAATATAAAATCAAGAACAGGTGAATAAAGTGAACAATCCAGAAGAAATGCTTCATTCTTGTTAAAGTTACTGTCGATGCCTGTTATTGCATTGCTGACCTTTGCACACGATTTGGCCTCAGGGCTCTTTCAGTTGGAAAGCGGATGGAAATGAAAGGAAAAAAATCCTAGAAAAGGCAACTGAGAATGCAACTCAGAAGACAACATCATTGGAATATTTTCCTCTCCCCCCGCCTGCTGCCTTTAAGTTTCACTGTTTAGTCTGCCTTCAGATTATAAGGAATTAGATCTTCCCTTGGTTTTCTTTGTTTCCTTTCAGAAACAAATACTTCAAGGTCTAATGGAGATGAATAATGGAAACGTAGAGTCTCAGGTATATTCATAACCAAATGGGTTGACTTCACTTCATTGGAAAATGTSATATGAGTGTCATGCAGATCATTAAGAAGTCTCTGGTATATGACCAGTCATATTTTTCAGGTTTTCATGGAAATGTTTTCAAACATTAAATAAAAGCAGAGAGTTATTCATTGCTGCCTATTGATCCTTCTGTATTTACACCTTCTATTTAAAAAACTATCAGCCAGGAAGTGAGTGACAATAAAACTAGCTGGACTGAGATGACTTATCACATGCCATGAGTAACAGTCAAAATGAACTGTGCCACTTCTGTGAAAGCAGCCTGTGCCAACAGTGAGTACTTAAGAATTGTGGTCCAAGAGAAGATGCTGTGTTCTCAAAATCCTGCTGAGGGTCAGTGTGTTCCTAAAGTCGAAGATAAAGCAGTCAGGTTTAGCACAGAATGCTCCTTGGCTGAATATTTTTAAACACTTCGGGCCAGATCTCATCTGCTTCAGTCAAGGCTTGATTACTGAAACCTGTTTCCATAAGGCCCTGCAGAAGGACCATAACTGCTTAAACCTTCAAAACATCCCTCATTGCCCATCTATGTCCAGAAATACCTATGCTGGAACTTGTGATTCAAATTCCATTAAAATTTAGTTTGGTATTTAAAAGTTTTTTGAAAAACCTGAAGGCATTAACTATGGCCCTGGATGAGCTTCTAGGTAATATAACTGTTGCTGGCTTCCCACTGTCAGAAGACGTGTGAGACTGTCTTGGATGTGATAAATATAGGGTCACAACAGCAGCAGTCCTTTTTCCTGAACTGAGTGAATACGCTAATCCTATGCTTCCCAGAAATACTTTTAAAGGACGAAACAATTTTCTCTTGTGAGATAAACTATCACTTGTACAGGTTTGTACCATAAAGTGTCAGAAAGTGTCCTTCAAGTTCAGTGTGAGCCATTCAAAGAAAGGAAATCATAAATGCAATAAATGCATAATAATTATGTGTGAATAAATAAATCAGCTCTAAAATAAATCTTCTGTTTTAAAAATGTACTTACATTTTTTTAATTACATAAATTCTAGCCAAGGATCAAATTAAAGAATTGTTAATGAGAGTGCTGCTTTAAATCAGAACCATAAAAGTCAATGTCAGTAGAAATAACTGAGAAGAGACACATGACACTGCACTAAAGTCCAGCTCTGGTATCAGAGTTATCAGAGTTATTGAACTGCATCGTTTCCTTCTGTAAAAATCATGATTCACAACTACATAAACATGCTTTTCAGAGGAAAGGAAGAGTGCTCTCTTCTCAGTTCAGGTGTAAATCAAAATGAGTCTGCTGAAGCAACAACAACACAGTTTTACCTTGGTTGAGAACAGGGTCCACAATATTTTTTTGTCATCTAAAGGAAAAAAGGGCTAAATAATAAAAATAACACTAAAGAAATGTTGAGATTTTCAATGTTTTAAATGAAACCAGTAGCTTCTTATGGAAGAAGTGAACAATTTCTATTTAAAAGTTTTCTTTCTTTCTACTTTGAGAGAGGGTCAGAACTTGTCTACAAGAAGGCTGAGAATGTTTCCCTTCACAAATCAGAGTCTCTACACCCTGAACTGCTGTGTTTCAAAGGCTTTACAGAGGAGATGCCCACCAGCTTACACTGATACTCCCATGCACTAAAGAAACACTGAATGTTTTACAGCAGGGAGATTCCTCACTTCCTTTACTTCATGTAACTACATCTGGACTTCTCTACAGAAGGTAAAACAAATCCCAAAATGACAACTGAGACACAGAGTCACAAGAGGAGAAACCTTCTGCCATCCCTTACTTTCCTGTCAGAAATTTTCCAGTTTACACAAAAACTTTAAAATATATTTTCTAATAAATTATTTTCCAGGGTGTTTCAAGTTTGGTTTTGGTTTCTTCTACAAAGAATCAAAGGTTTGAATGGACATTTGGAGGTCAGCTTGTCTTAACAGCTGCTCAAAGGGCCAACTTAGATTAGGCTTACATCCTGTAGTAGTCACTCATCAATAACAAGAAGAAAAAGACAAATCTAAAATAAGTTTGAAATCTGATGTGCTGCAATAAAAAAACCCTACAACAAGCAGAAGAACTGGTGAGGAAAGCTACAGAGTTAATCCCCTGACGCAGATAAAGATTATAAACAGCTATGAAATGCACTATAAGATGTTAACAAGATGTGCACTATATTGTAATGAGGACATCCTCCTGGAGCATTATGAAAGATGTGTCCGAAGATGTGGTGCAGTATTTCCAGGACTCAGAAAAGTATTTGTGCAAAAAGATAATATACAACAGGGTCGTGCAGCAGCTGGGAGGCATTGGCACATCACAGTCATGCAGTGAGCTTGCAACACGTTGCTCCACCTCTAAAGCTCAGATTTGTCATCTTTTCATTTAATATAATAAGAGGGTTGGGTTGTTGTTTTATAAAGTGGGGAGCAGAGCACTTATTCCATTTTTCTAAATGCAATTTTTTTAACTGTCTGTTAAATTATTACATTTTGTACATTTTAAGTGATTTACACCAAACACAGTGTTCTATGAGGCATCAGGCACTTGAAACCTCCAGTGGCTGCTGAAACCAGCAATTATAACTTATTTGTCAGAGCTATGGCTATGCTAGAAGCCTGAAAAAATCTGCAAAAGCTACTAAATATTCTGATTTCTTTTTCTTTTTTTTAAACTTACTTTATTCATGGTCAAAGCTAAACATAAACCTACAAAAGAAGGGAAGGCTGATATCAGAATAGTGCATATACGTCTGGTAAGTGTTTTCCGTAAAGGATACTAAGAGATGTGGAAAACGTTTAGAGAAGAGCTATGGAGTTGATCTCAGGTCTGGAATAAAAATACCTTGCACTGACAGATTTAGAGCATACAATTTGTTGTGTCTGTCAAAAGAAACAGGAGCTGGAACTTGATTATAGCATGGAACTGCCTTGACAGGAAGAAAGTAAGTTCCAAACGCCTTTATAATCTGCAGAAAAAGTACACCAAGAAACAACATCTGGGGGCTGAAGCTAAACAAATTAACATTTAAAAATTCAGCTTGTATTTTTTCATTTGGCTTCCAAAAGAAAGGAATTGTGTTGTGTCTCTCATGTCTATCTGTCTGTCTCTACCTGCTTGTACTTGAGCCTCTTGATAAATTGCCACCACATTTGCCATAGGAGTAGATTTATTTTCTCAGAAGTACTGTCTCWCAAATGACTAAGTTTCTGCAAGCTGCCAGAAAATAAGCAACTAGAGGAGAAAGACTGTGTCGATTCTCCCCAATGAGACAAAGACACGCACTCAGCTCCCATTAGACCCAAAGGAATCCCTACTGGAAGAGCTGTTATCCATGCTCTAAATATAAGGAAAAGCTTCCATTACAGTTAACATGCTGCTAGACACTGGAGAATCTGAATTCGAGACATAAATCCATAGGAACACAAGATGTTGCTTCTCCTACTTCCAGAACTAACAGCTAAAAATGAGGATGATTAGACTCTGGAGCAAAATAAGAAGGAAAAAAATGCACTAACTTAATTTATTGCTATTTCCAATAAAGTCATGTCGGGTTAGGTTTTTTATGCACACATGGTAAGAGTTTTTCTCCTGGACAGTCTCACATCTACACAGAAGAGAATATCAAAGGGTAGAGGAATGGAACAAAGAAGCATCACAATTGCAGAGTCATTATGTTATTAAAAAAGGTATAGCTTGTGCTTCTCGGAAAGGGGCCAGAAAAAATGGGACAATGGGCTATTGCCTATCTCAGTGAGAAAGGACACAGCTTGAAAGCCACTACTGCTCTGTTAGTCACAGACACCCCAAGACTATGGTTAAGCTACGGCTCATGTACTACCCTCACTGTTTTTCCTAAATGCAGTGTATACACACAGAGTGTGATCCACCTGGAAAGAGGCAGCATCTAAACAGCAAAYGTGTGGCAAAGAAGGCTCGCTGTACTCTTGTGCTCATGATTTAACTACAGATAGAGTGATAAAGGAACAAAAAGCTACTTCATATAACCAACAGGTCAATGACAAGGGCACTCACCTGGAAGGTGAAGGACATATTTCCAAATCTCTGTTGCTCCTGATTAAAAGCAAGGATCTGCACCTGGCTTATTGCATCCCAACCAACTGTCCTAGCCTGTAAGTTTTAAAGGCAGATTACCCTTTTCCTCTCCTCCTCAGGTCAAAACTGTATTTAACTATTTCATGCAACTGCAATAGTGTCATCCAAGAAAATTGCAAAGGAGATCTTGTCCTTGGAAGTGAGAGGCTGGTCTCACCTTCCAAACAGGTCTCCTGCTGCTCAGCTGAATAGTCCAGCTACTGGCTTAAATAGGCTGCTAACTGCAGTGTCTCATCTCTATGGCTTATGTAAGGTCTGATCCAGCTCTGAGGATGCCTACCAAATAAGGCCTTGCAGACGATGAGACAGGGAATGTCCAATTTCAGGATCTTACCAGGATTTGCAGATGAGGATTTGACTGTGTGACTATGTGCAATCCACTGTCAGAGACAGCACTTCACATTCCAGGTTAACTGACAGTGAGGCAAGCGTTTTCAGTAATACAGTGGTGCCTAAATCTTGTATATGGGCCAAGAAGCCTATAGAGGCTGTCAAAGTTATGAATCACACAGTTTCTTACTTTACACATCTCAGGACATTCTCCAGTTTTGCACTGTGTCACCTGAAATTTCATGTCATTCCCCTGGAATACCTCCATTTTTCCTGAGACATGGCTTTCCAAGAGGCAGTCTCCTGATCTGTGCAGTTGCTCTGCATTCACAGTTGTGAGATTTTTGGCTCAGTATTCGGCTACATTGAAATACATCCCACATGAATAAGCCAAATTTACTAGGTAATCCAAATTGCYCTGGGGAAGCATTTAATCCTCATCATTATCTATAATAATCCTCATCATGTCTATAAAGTGTCTCATCCATGCATTTTATCAACTCTGATCATAAATATATTTTAAGATCATTGAAGATAATAGTGAACAGCATCCAACCTCATCTGAATACCATAAGTACCCCTTGAAAACCCTTCAGTCCATGATTCCCTTTGACAGTTGCTTTTTGGGATTTGCTACTCAGTGAATTCGTAATCTATTTAATATGTGCTTGAGTGACAATGTAAAGTGACCATTTTTAATCAGAATATCGTGCAGTGCTAAGTTGAAGGCATTATAAAGTTCTATTAGGATTGAGCAATTACTTACCTCTATCAACCAAACTTAGTACTTTCTCAGACTGAACTCAGCATCATCATATTCCTACTATTTATAGAGGTCCCTTACTCGCTGATAGTAGGATGAACTATTAAAAACTATTTCTTGGCTAAGGTGAATTGATACAAAATGTCTGAAGTGGCCAATAGTCTTCGTTCCAAACATTTGCTTACAGCAATAGCAAAGAGGTTTCATACTGCTAACCTCCAAGACTGATGTTTTCTTTACAACCCACTTTATCTTTCGACACAGTTCACTTACAGTTTAACAGGTCACTCACTGACTAATACCTAGGAAACATTACTGTTGGAGAACTGTATAATACTGGAGTAAAAAAACTGTTCTACTATGAAAAAATTGACATTTTAAAGCCTAAAGTGTTTTCTGATTTGAAGTAGTGACTATTTAGCATTAACGTCTGGTCATTTTCCTTTGCCAACATAATATTTTAACAAGCTTCTCTTACAAACCAGTAGGCTATCAAATACTAGTTCTAAGTTTTCCACCCGCCCTGAAATGTATAAAGTGAAGAGAACAAACAGAATATTCATTTGATGTATCAGAAGGGCTTGAAATAGAGCACAGCAGGAAAAACAAAGAAGAAACGGGAAGGTTACAAATTTGAATTCTTGCTTTTTGCTGGTCCCAGGCACTGGTAGTGCCCTCAAGCAAAAGTGATGCCATCCAATGGGAGAGTTGCCTGAACACATGATACAGTGCACAGTTAGCTGGTTAGGCTCTAAAGGGCATTATTTTAACAAAACATGGTGGAGATAGATTATCATTAAAATTGAAAAAGAACTACACAAAGAAGAAAACATGGAAATTAAAAATCCTAGTTAGCTTCTTTTTTTTTTCAGGGTGTTATTTTTTTCCAGAAGTCTGCCCAAATTAACCCACTTGGTTCACCACAACTAATTTTTCAAAAGCATCAGCTGATATTAAAATGTCAGCACTTTCTCTTCTCTAAAGAAGCTCAACAAAAACTTCTGCTGGTGTTTCCACAGTCACTAAAAACAGCCAGAAAATTCTGGTGAAGCTTTAAATTATTGACTGAAAAGAGATCAGACACCATTGCGCAGCACTGAGAGGAGGCTGATTGGAAAGATCTGATGAGCATTAGTAAGGGTTAGATCTGGTCCAACTTGCCCCTATAGCGTAATCAAAGTCCTACCTCAAAGTTTTGTCACAGCTCTTATATGAATGACAATAACAATCTATTTCCACCCAGATTTGTAGCAAGATTGCAGCCAAAAGATTAGAGCATTTGAGGCTTCTTCCTCCTCTGACTGGGAGGCAGCAGTTTACTTCACAGACTACTGTTTTCTCTGCAACAGTAGTTCCATTAATACCTGTCTCTTGTTAAAAGGTTGCACCCACCCCAGCCAAGAACGAAATCAAACACAAAAGGGAATAACACTGAAGATGCGTCTATGTGAATATTCCTCTCTATTTTTTCACAATAACAGTGAAGGAGAACAGCAGAAGCAATTGTTTCTTGCTGACAGTTTGACATAATACAAACCAAGTGGTCATGGAAAAAATATAGTACTAGCTATCCAGGCATGCGTTCAGCCTAGTATGTGCACTCATGTGCACTGGAAAAACACAGTGCACAAATGCAAACACAATTGTTTGAGAACTAGAGGTATCTCATGTACACGCATGGGCAGTAACATGGAGAAAAGTATGTTCAAAAATTCATTCAACATTCTTCATTTCACTCTTCTCTCAAATACTGGGTTCACAGATGTTTGTTACCCTCCCAAAGCAATGCACACAAATACTCACAAAAGAAGCTTTGGTTGCAAAAATATTCCAAGAAAGGAGAGTCCTAGTACATGGCAATGTGCATCAGACCTTCCAGCTTTCTGAGGCATAAATGTAGGAGACAATTACAGAAAGTGAAAAGGACAAAGAAAATACTCAGGTAGGGAAATTAAGATGTTGTGAGTTTTAGTTTCTGAATATAAATAAATTCTTTAATATCACTATCATAATTTTTTAATGTCCATGTAAATTGGACATAAGTGAAGTAACACAAAATTTATGCCAGAAAGGAGGTAGCTTTGTCATTGAAATGGAAGCCAATGGAGAATTTGGCTTTATATATTTTCATTTTCTCAGGAGGCATTCATGAACTGATATTGAAAGCTATTTGTGGATTTGGGAATCACTCAGTGAGGAAAGAGAAACAGCTCACTGCTATTTCCTATTCTTGGAGTATGGTAGTATTGCAAAACAATTACTGACAAAAGCTGCTAAATGTCAGTATTCCCATGAATGCATCTTTCCCTCTTTCATACAGAAATTGTCAGCTATCTCCATGGCTGCTCCTGTCTCCAGGGTTCCTCAAAAGGCAGAGCCAAGGTAGGTAGGGAAAGGACAGGCCTGGACTYACACAAAGCTGCTCCCACATGGCTCCCATGGAACTTTTCCAGTGATGCAACTTGTTGTACTGTCCTTTCCAGATGTGGCCAAACGCAAAGACCCTGGAGGCTTTGATCCTGCAAGCAGCCTGAAGGTTGTTGGAGACCAGGCTGGTCACAAGGAACTGCCCCAGGAAGATCCCCTCTTCTTGTGGGATGATATGAATAGTAATAAAGAATACTTGGCACAGACTGTGTGAAAATGCCATAAACCACCAATAGAATTTTACACTGTCTTTACAGGCAATGGCAAAAAGTCTAAGGCAATGAAGAATCAGGGCTATTACATTTGGTGTTGTCCATTTAGGCAAGACTTCTGCCCATGTGATTCTCACAGATTTCTTTTTTCTTTTTCAGTCTGATGATGTTCATTATCACCACTGACCCAAAATGTTAATAGAGTTTTGTAAATTTTTCAAACTAAGGTTTTTGTCAGTACTTGTTATTTTTAAAGTTTTCACAGAAAGAGATGAGTTTGTGCAAAATTACTGTTTTTGCCTTTCCCTTTATGTCTGTATGTGAAAGCATTCTCAGACATTTTCCTTTTAGTAAATTTTCTATTAACCTATAAAGTCACATTAGAATGCTTTATAGACAAGTCTTGCTTGGTTAGTTATATTGCAGCAAACTGTCTTTCCTATGTGATTAAAAAATAAATATTAAGCCACCTTAGTCCCAAGATATATAACTATATTATTAATGGCTCCTGTTTGGTACCCAACCTTATAAAAAGATAGTTGATTTTGTTGTTCCAAATAAGTATAAATAATTCAAGAAAGTGTTTTTCTAAGCAGGTTATTACCTATAAAGGTGTAGCTCTTAAGACAGCCTTTAGTATGAAATATGTATAACTGCCACATATATTATTAACAGATATCCAAAATTGTTAGCACGGTACCTTATTACCGGAAAAACAAATGAGAATTCTGATAGGGAATTCTGTATCGGAAAAGATGTGTGAAAGTAGACTGGTTTTTTTCCTAAATGTATCTGCTTTCCCTTCATGGGAATTTAAACAAACCTCAGTGTAAAGGTTTCATGATGTTTTGTCTCATTGTAAGTTTAGAGATAACAGGAGAAAATAAGAGCTTGTCTCACAGAAAGGGAAAAATCCTGTCTCACTGGAAGGGAAAATAAGCATATTTGCCATCGAGAGGACAATCTGCTGTTTCATTCCTTTGATGCAGTTTGTATTGTGATGGTCACAATGTCAGRATTAATTAGACCAGAGGGTGGTGTAAACGCCAAAAGAAAAAGTTGCCGTACATCTGTTCTAATTTATCTCATGGATGTTCCTTCAGTAAGTAAGTGAAGAATGTGGCTTGGGCCATCTGTGACCCAGTTAGAGGGAGGAGGACGGCTTGTTGCCTTGCGGGTGCCAGGACAGGAGTTGTGACAAGAAGGTCAAAGGATGGTCTGAATMGTGCTGGGGAATTTCCACTCGTTGTATGCAAACCTCTGACTGGAGAGAGGTAGGAGAGACTCCTCCTTATTAGCAAAGTAATAGACACATTGATAAGTGTCCATTGATGCAGAAATAGTGCCAGGAAGAAAGCCAGCTAGAATCCCTATGGGAGGAGGAAAAAGTGTCCTCTTACCTCAAATTTAAATAGGACTTGAGACACCCAATAGGAAAGAAGGAACGATGGCAGGTGACTCTCTTTAAAGATTCAACAGAAGTTTTATATTGACCTGTACTTTCAATATAAATTTTAGAAAAATGAGATGGGGGTGCTTTACAACATGATATAATGAACAATGAGCAAAAGCTCTGTGTGTTTGATCGGCTATCTATGAAGTCAAAAGAACAGAGCAGACAAGATGAGCTAGCAGGAATTCCACATGTGGTTTTCAAATGTTGGGTCAACAGAACTTGGGGAATGATGGTTAGGAAAATAGCAAAATTGTAGTCAACCTGAATATATTTCTTACACGCAGCTGCCTGAGAAGTGCCAAAATTCAGTTAAATTATGCCAATAAGAGAAAGCAAGGTATTTAGCTTTCTCAAAAAACAAAAAAAAAAAAAAAAAAAAAAAAGAGAGGGAGAGTTTTTAATAAGGTACACACATGAAAGGGCATAACTATGAAGGAACAAGATTCAAAACACTAAAGGATATGAATAAGGGTGGGGAAGAGCAGAAATTATATGAAGCAGCAGGAAATTGTGAGAAAGTGTCCCACAAGCGGAGCCTATGAAAGTGAAGAACAACCTCTTCAGGAACTGCTGAAGCATATGTCTATAAAAAGCTCCAAAGAAAGCATTAGAAAGACAGTCTGATGGAGCTAACAAGCTTTCATTACAAGTAGCTAAGCTAAATAATACATACCTAGAGGTCATTTCCACCACTAATTTCCTATAGCACTTCACTTAATTGAACTAATGAAAAGTTGGAACTCTATTCAAAAGCACATTGAAACAGATAGACTTAAAATTATTCCAGGAAGATTTTGCTTAACTATTAATTTGCTCCACTAGTACTACTGAGCAAAAGGATTACCAAAAGATCCTACCCAAAGAAAGAATTGGGAATAATCTCTTGGATCTTTTCACAGGCTCAGAGGTACAAAATAATCCTGACTTTTTTTCATGAAGGTCTCCAATTCGCTCAAACCCCAGCAGTTCTGAATTACTATGTTATTGTTTTCTTCCTAATGTCCGCTATGCATCAATAGTTATAATGGAGAGAGATTGATAGAAAGCTGAGATTTAGTAGCAGCTCAGCAATTAAATTGCACAACTAGTCTTTGTTCTACTGTTCCCTGGTGGATACAATCCTGTTCATTAATCTGCATGTTGATTATAGCCCCTCCGTGGTATTGATCTGTGTTTCACAGTCCTGTGATTGCAAGAACATGTAGTTGCCATGGGCAGCTACAGTACTGCATAAACTTCGAATCAATTCTGAAATATTTAAAGCCAGAAAAAGAAAAAAAAATAGTGGTCCTTAAACTGGTTTGAGCTTATGCACCTTTGCCATGGCAATGTTTTATTTTTCCCTCCAGTTGCTATTAATACAAAGAAAAATTAAACAATTTTAGACAAAAGAAAAAAAAGACCCAAACCCTTAGGAGTTATTTGACTCAGGGAATCTCACAAACAGTATTCTGTAATGGTTGAACCACTTTTAGGTCTTTACCACAACTTCTTTCTCTTGTTTAGATACATTTYTGTGGACAAGTACAAGGAAGCCTATTATTTGTCATTTATTCTCTAAGACATAGCAAATGCATTTCTCTTCCTCGTGCGTCCCAGTTCCATATTCTGAATCTTCTGCATTTTTATTTGGATCTGCTCTAATGTAACAATTGTTTAGTTTATTTTTTGTTTATTTAAAGAATGCACATTCGGATGGAATAGTCCATTTGTGTATTCATCCATGCTTGAATTGGGCAATTATCCTGTCGGCTGTCTTCTCTGTGCATCTATACCACCAGATACAAGACCAGAGGTGAAAGCTCCCAGCTGGAGGAGGCCCTCACATCCCACCTGGAAGAAAATCCAAAGAGTGATGTAGGGGGACAATCTGAAGGAGAGACATTCTATGTATGACTATACAAAGAGACAGAGAAGGTGTTATAGAAGATATGCAGGAAAGGGGAAAATGAATCTTAACACCAAGGCTGCCTGGAAAAAGCATGTAATGTAACAGCATGTAGCAGCAAAAGAAAAGCAGGGCTGGAATAGTCAGTGTGTGCACCTCAGGAGCTCAACCCTGTCCCTTTGAGAGATGGCCCACTATGTCAGCTACTTTCTTCTAGTACGGCAGAGAAAACACTCCTTGACTATTTTTCTTCCAGATTTCTCTTGTGATGAAAAGGGAGTCACTGCAAAGAAGAAAGAAATGTTGCTGAAAGGAGAACAGAAGGAAGAAAAATGACTGGAGAGAAGAAAGGGACTGATGGGGAAAAAAAGAGAAGCGTGAAATGAATAGAAAAAGCAAAGCACAAAAAGCAAAGGAGGGAAAGTAACATTAAGCAGCAGATGGAGAGTTTTTCTGCAATATCCATCTTTAAGAATAAAGAGTAAAACAGATGCATTACAAAATCAGTTTGATTATCGGTAGGACAGCTATATATGATAAGATACTAGCCCRCTCCTGAGACATTCATTCATTTACATCCTGGGGATTTTTCTGTGTTTTTAAACATTTTTTCCTACCCTGAATCAGGAAGAACCTGAGAAATCTTTTTTTTTTTTTTTAAGTATTTTTGCAAATTGCTAATAGTACTGGTACAGCCAATAACCACTACGATGTGAAAACTTTGGGTTTGGGTTCTTGGTTTTACTGGTTTTGTGCAGAGGTTTGTACAAGCCTGTCATATATTTTATGTGAGTGCCCTATGAGTGTAGGTCGCATACTATGAGATCCTTATGTAAGTCTCTTTCAGGGTGACTATTTGCAAAGATTATTCAATATCTTCTGYTGGTTCTATTCCATTTTATATGGATTTAAATTATTTAAAATATGCACTGGGTCAAGAACTATGTGAAAGCTCTGTCTCACTTGCAATGAAGTTAATAGCTGAGGTGGTTTAAGACCATCTTAATCACTGCTTAACTCAACACTTCACCGGGGATTACAAATCAGGCTTGATTAAAGTGGACCCATACCTTGGCCACTGGAGTTTGTAGCTTRACATCTTAATACAAACCTGCCTTTATCGAGGGGGTTACATGAATATGCTGGGCTGTGAAATGAAGCATAAGCACACGTTTGCTTTGCACTCCTCCTTGCCAGAAACCTTTGGCAGGGAGACAGAGCAGGCAACCGCGGGCAGCAGCTTCTTAACCTGCCGGAGCTGGATCCATCAAAAATTTTCTGCCTGAGTGTTAATTCTCGACCTGGTGGTAATGGTACCCACCTGAGAAGGGACAATCCCAAGTCACATCACTTCCAGTGTTAAGCAGAATGGATATTTACCCCTTGCCTTGGTTAGAGAAGTGTCCTGTGTCCAACAGTATCCTGTTCTGGTTTTTCACCAGCACTTTCTGTGGATCATTGAAAATTTTCCCAAAAAAGCAGTTTGTCAAAACAGATCAAAATCCATGGTGTGTTTACACTTTAGTGAAGCAATGTGGCTTGTTTTCTGCTTTCTGCCCATCTCCTGAAGCATACAGACACCTTGAGCACAACAACAGACAGCTCTAAATGAGCCGGAGATTTTCTCTGGCAATATTTTTGTTATCAAACGTCTGGCTGTACTTATTTTTCATTCACTGACTGCTTGATTCATTGCCAGCGGTTCTCTGCCAGTGGAAACATCCACCCCAGTGGATGGTTAACAGCACTACGGCTTTAAACTCCGGCCAGATTTCACAGAGCTTAGCCGGCAGGAGTTGCCTGGAAAACGCACAGGGTCGGTGCATCCCCTGGGTGCAGCGAGGGCCGTGCCTGGGAGCGCCGCAGTGCCCGGACACTGCAGGGGCTCTCTGGTGCCAGGGACTGCCGGGGCTCCCACCCACCACTAATGAGCTTCTTAAAGATACACCCCATTTTAGCGCTCTCCCACTAATTGCATTTTTCTCTATTTCTGGGTACAGTCATTTCCATGCCTGAGTTTTCTGCTTCTATTCTGCATTTGGTTTAGCCAGTTCTTGCCTCCTGTTAATTTTCCTCTGTTTTATTTCACATCTTCATGACATTTTCTTCAGAAGTCATTTCTTCCTGATGTTTTATACTCAGGAGTTCTGATTTGTTGGCCTAATATTTGTTTTATGAGTCTCCACTTGTTTTCTGATTTTGTTGCTATTGCCTGCATTTTTTTACTGTTATTGCCATTTCCATCAGCCTGACCTTACTCTTTGGACTGTTGCTCTCAGCCTCTAAAGCAACACTTCCTCCTGGCTTTGATCCTAAATTACCTCTTTCATGTGAGGCTCATTGAAATGGCATTTGGAATTCAGATTTCCTGAGCTTGACATTGCAAGCCCCACAGTAGTTCTTGAGAAAAGAAAACCCATCTGAATTTGATTAAAGCCAAAAGGGTTGGACAAAACGCGCTGCAAGTTGTCTGTTCCTGCATGGATCAGCCCTGCAGAGCCGTCCCTGCTCCCCCAGCTTGGCAGAAGTGCCCCGCCGTCTCACTGCTGCTGGCAAGCCTCTGACTCCCACTTCCAGGGGCAACCTGCAGGGTAAGGCACCGCGCGGGGTCGGGACGTTTGGCGAAGCCCGGCCCTCCGTATGCAAGAACGTGCAATGTTTTACCTTGGCTGTTTCCTCGCTCCTGATAGATGAAGCTTCCACTTCTCTACATTTAATCTTAGCCGTGCTCTGTGCTTTGTATTTGCTCATACAGCCTCCCCGTGATGACGCACTTTATCCATCCTTTTATTTATTATTTTAAATCCTTTTCAAAAAGCCCAGCCAGTCTTACACCCGGAAGGTTGATTCACCATCTGTTCAAAGTGGAAAACATCAGGGTAAATAAAATTTGGGTAAGGAGGCTCCAAGTAAACAGGCCAAACCTTTCCAAAATATTGGAGGTGACAACGCATCTTAATCATCCACTTTTCTGTGTATTGAGTACACCCATTCGCTTTGAAGGTTTTGTCAGTCCTTAATTTTGAACCCTTTCTTTCCTTTCAGCTTAGGCTATAGCAGACGTGAGATATGACTGAGAGACTTGAGGAGGGAGGAAGGAGAGTTAAAAAGTTGAAGGCATGGACTTTACATAAAAGCTAGTGTTACATATTTTTCCACATCAAAACACAAAGAATGGGCACTGAAATGACCTAAATATATTTTTACAAATAGATGCCTTAGGGCTAGTGGATTTTAATCTCAGATGCACGCTGCACGTGGTTGCCTTTCTCAGAAAATCTGATGCTCTTAATGCTTGCACATGTGAAGGGCTAAATTTTTATGCATTTTTCTGGGGTACAGAAGTGCCTGGAGTTTTGAAATTAGACGTTAATTTGCAGGCTAAAGAAACCAAATCTTGATTTACCCAGAATTGTCTTTCACTTGTTTACATTTTAAGGGATGTTTCAGCCCCAGAATTTAGAGGATTAAGTTCATCCCTTAATTATTGCAAGTGACCAGGCATTTATCTTCCAGTCTCTAACATATTGAAAATTATGCAGTTTACTTGAGAATTTTAAAAAAGAAATCAATATGTTCCCCTGATAAACATACTGTCTATCCTTCCTCACACTAGGGAAGCCAGTCAGGGGAAGTTAATTGCCTAGACCCGGCAGTGCGGAGAACAGCATTAATAAATGGGGTGTACTGGCTTGTATAAAGGACAGATGTGAGTTTTCTGCTCCACTGTACGATGAATTAATTCTCTCTCTTTTCCACTTTTTCTCAATTTATATATTGTAGTGACCATTGAAGAGCTGCGTTTACAGTCACTTTGGCAAAGTGTTCCCAGAGCCAAATCCTGGCCACATCTTGCACTGCGTGGCCATATCCTTATTCTTCAGCCCTCATCCCCGAGTCAGATCAGTCTGGAAAAATGCTCAAGTCTGAGACGTAAGTGAAGTCTAATCTGAAGATGGGAATAGCTGAGCAGCAAGGACGGGAGAGGTTTGCCAGCTGACCCATTCCCCATCTCACCTGCTGTTATCTATGGACTCTTTCTCTCTCTCCCCCTCTCTCTCCCCTCTGGGGACTACAATTTCTGAACTCTGTTGCAGCCCTTACCAAAAAAGCTTCCTGCAGAGGAAAAGGTAGGATCCAGAAAACAGCCAAAATGGGGTTTGGCAAGTCAGGTGGTGCTTCAGGCAAGAGTGACTTCTGGCAAAGAGACTGCGTAACCGTCAGCGGCGCGCGAGCAAAGTCCGAGTCGTTTAGGGCAAGACGGCATTCGTGTCTCTCTGGCTCCCCTGGTTTCTGCCCGCTAGAGCTTGTGCTGTTGCTTGTGTGGTTGAAAAATTAGGGCAATTGAGCTAGTCCAGGGGGAAAGAGGGAGCTGGCATGCCTAACAATTGCAAGGCTACTGTGGTAGAAAGATGGCAATTGTGATGTACAATATGTACAAAGACTCTTTAAAAAATATATTTGCAAAGAAATTGCTGAAGAGATCCCTGCTACTCTTTCAAGTCTACGCAGTGAAAATAAGAAAAAGATATCTGTTGGATCAAACATTTTTTCCAAAAGAAAAAAAAGAAAAGAAGGAGATTTGAGGTGTTTGTCTTGCAGGCAAATGATAGGCCAGAAACAAAGAAGGTGTCTACATTTATTTTTAATATGAAAGTTTTTAATAGAGAATGCTACCCTATCTAAAGGCATACTGAATCCATGCAACAGAATACTATGGCAAGCATAATATTTTCATTAAATGTTAAAGTCTGTGTCAAAAACATATTGAAAGCTTTTAAAAATTACCTTGGACTTTTCCATCAGGTCTATCTTGTCTAATGCAACATATATTATTTCATTAAAATTAAACACATAGCCCCCCTCTCTCCACCTCAGCCCTTCCTCTTTGCTGCTACCACTGTAGCACCACTCATGCTAAGATTTTCTCATGTAAGAGGGCTTAAACTCACACCTCCTGAGGATACCAAATTAAAAAGCTGTGGTCATAATTCCTCATTCTACAGGGAAAACATGATCATATCTCAAAGAGCATTCTTATCCTCTCATTAACACATAAAGAAATACATACTCACACCAATACAATTACAAACACTGGGTAATCTGTATTGCTTTCTTTCCTTTTCACATATCCTTTGGGAAAGCTACTGTCTTATTCTACATATTTTTATATCCAGTATTTTTTTTCCATTTACAACGAGACTGAGTTCATCTTTTGCATAAGCATTTTATTTACAGTGTTTGATCTCTTTGGAAATTATATTAATTTTGAACTCTATAGCTGATTAGCCCTTATGCACTCTAGAGTACTTTCTTGACATACACATACGTACATATATACAAGGAGAAAGACTTTAGCTTTGCTATATATTGGTAGAAAAGGAGTAAATATTGCAATTCCCAAAGTCTCTAGTGAGGACTAACAAGCTGTTGTGACTTGCACTGTACAGAAACGAAAATTCAACTGCATCATTGAGAAAAGAAACAATACAGTTGTCCCCCATCCCTAGCCAGTATGTGCACTATAACTGGGCAAATGCATCAGTGGGCTCTTTCATGTTCAATGGTGCAATTACATCCCATATTCTTAGAATGAAAACAATTATAGTGCATACAATCTCCTGTACTGTATTTAAAAAAAAAAAAAAAAAAAAAGACTAAAAAACACCTGCAGGATATTGTCTGTAGTATGGCTCTTTTCTCCAAAATAAGTGGATGGAGTCTTTATAAAATGATTTTGCATAATTCTAATGCTATGGAAAAGGACATTCTTCCTGTGCCATCCTGCTTAAAAACAAAGCAAAAGCTCATCCCATTTATCTTACACTGATGATATCTAGTTTGTCATGACAGTTGTAACTTTCTATTTTACTTCTGAACCATCCATTTCAATTGTTATCATAATTATCAGCCTTTTTGTGCAGCTTTTTCCTTGTCAAAAATTACAGAGCTGTTTTAGGCAGCCCTTACTGTGGATGAGCCTATGCTGTCAGACAATTTAGCTCCCCAGCTCCTTCCCAGGCCCTGCTCTCCTGATCTTACACAAACTGTATCTATGTGCCTTAGGTCACTCTTCAGCTCTCTTTTGAAGGGAAGCGACTCGGGAATACAAGCCACACTTCATAAACATGACCAGCCAGCTTTGGCTACTTCAGCCCTCCAAAACTAGCCCGAAAGCCCTTGCACCCCTCAAACTCTGTCCTGCATCTCCCTGCCATGCCCTGGGGCACATAGTGCGCACTAACGGCATCATGACGGAAAAGAAAACGAGAGCAGCCTGGCAGGCTATAACACAGCCCTTGCATTATTCCAGACATTTTCTTTGAATTGAAGAAAATGCACAAAGAAAGCAAGCAATTATTTCCTAGGGCCATAAGCATGCTACCGGGACGGAGCTCAAAGAAGACATGAACCCAGTCTACAGAACAATGTGAATGACTATAAAAATACCTTGTGATTTGGGCTGGGAACTTCGCACCATTCCCCAGAGCAGATGCCTTTTAGCAGTGTGGACATGGCCTAGAGGTGGAAGATGTCTGCACTGCATCGTCCAAGACATGAAGGTTTCTTGGAAACCAGGCTGAACTGTCAACTGAGTTATCTATCATCTCCCACACAGGCATCTTAAAACAGCCACAGAGGCTGTCTGCTGTGAAAAAAGGTGGGGATTTTCTGCAAGGCTCTTAGATATCAGCAGCTTCAGAAATTGAGTCATCACCCTCAAAGGTAACATCTGTGGAAAAAAAAAATGGTAGTCATGGAAATGTCACTTTGGACCTTGACATCATTTATTTCCTCCCAAATCCTTTGCTGAGAAAGCTCTGAAGGGGCTCAGGACCTCGCCTCATCTATGCCCTCATCCAGGGAAGTATCAGTCATGGAGGTTGCTCCTGGTGGTGAGCAAGACCACCTTCTGGCCCAGAGAGAGTGAAGGAGCAATCCAGAGTGAATTCTGGAGGACACCTGTAATAGCTGCCACAGCTCAGGAAAGGACACCATTGAGATCTGGAGTCACAGCAGAGTCACAGCAGGGGAGGAAGAACAGGATGTTGTCTCGGGGTCTGTGTGCTCTGCTGCCAGCAGCATGGGGCTCTCCTGACTGCTAACCATGGGGCACTTGTTAGGAAATATAATAGCACAGGTAAATGAACACGTAAATATATAAACATGCAGAGCATTACACAGCTTTCCATACGGTTGCTGTCTTATCTCCATCACATAGTCGGGACTGATTTTTCACTACTATGAAGACTAGAAAAAGACAGCTTTACAAGAGATGATCATCAATAATTTCTGACAGTAGTTTCTTGGCTTGCCTCTACCGATCAGTGGCTGTGCATGATACAAGACCAGCAGCAGGCCACTCACAAGAGCTGGATCCCATCCTGGTAGGAGCTTCTCGAGCATCAGGAAGAGCTGAAGTCCCTAACCACAGCAAAACAACCATCTGACAAGGGGAGACAGAGAAATGACAGGGCAAGAAGCAGAGGTTTAGGGACATTAGTTTATTTGAAAGAAACAGCCAGGCTATTAGTGGGAAAAAATGGAGACAGAAGCTGAGTGTCTCACCTTGACGCAGTGTCCTACCCTACGCCTGATGCAATTTTCAGTGCATTCATAGCTTAAATGAGTAAATATATTCCATTAAGATTAGTGGCTCACAGGTGTGCCAAGTGTTATTGAAGAAAGTAAGGTTGCCATGGTAAGTGCACACACTTTTTCTGTGCAATAAACAAATAAAATCCAGGTAATTTTTGTGTGTGTATATTACTGTTTCTTGAAGGTTCAGGAACAGAGACAATTTTATTCCTAACTATATAAAAATAAAGACGAACACTACTTATGTTACTACTTGAAATGACCAGCAGTTAAAATAAAAAATCATCGACATTTTGTATGTCTCATTTCAAGTGCTTAACTGACAGAAAATGGGAAAATGGGGCTTAGGGTTTAATTTGAAAACTGTGAATAATTAAAAGTTTTGAGTAATTAAATTAATGTCAGTTAGTTGAATCAACAAAATTGCAGTAGTTTGAACATAAATGTGATTTTCCTGCCCTCTATAATGTTTTCATACTGGTTTAATACCATCCAATTTCAAAAGAGTTTCTATATACATTCAGAGTTTGCATATACATGTAGAATTTGTAGTTTGTATATACAAAGAGTTGCATAGACATAAAAAGCATGAAGTACATTACCTTTGCATCATGTAATGACTATATAAAACCTATTTATGATGCATCAAGGTAAGATTCAATAATATCCTAAACACTTTAGATATTATGATTGATATTCATCTCCGCTCACCTACCTGTATGTATCTGTTCTGCACTCTCCTGATTATCTAGACTTTTTGCATGGGCAACATATCCAATATATGACCACCTGACCTAATTTAGATATCCACATTACAATGAGATGAACAATACTGTGTTTCTCTCCATTAACTATGAAAAGACCAGATGACTAATTCAAATACACGTTTCCTATTGTCCTTGTTTGCATAGTATTAAACTCTAAGTGCCCTAAGTAACTTCATAATGCACAGTCATAACAAAAAAAATCAAATTTGAGACCTCAAAGTTTGATTTTGAAGTTCCTCTTTAGATAACATTAAAATCAGTTTTAAGGTTTTTATGTCATTATCAGTTTTAGGGTTTTTTTTATGTGATTATTTACTATGTCCTTATTTTTAAGGATTTAAACATAAGGATTTAAGTCCTTATGTTTAAAAAGAACTTTCATTTGTGTTACTCTTGTTTTAGTAAGAATGAATAAGGTCAGTGAAAGAATGGTTTTGTACTCTAATATATTAACTAATATTTTTGTGCCTTTTAGGGGTTACTTTTTCAAAGTAGTTGTATATACCAACAGCCTACATGAGAGCCTTGAAATTATACTTGTGCATCATAAGACAAAGATCAGGGGTGTACCTGAGAATTTCTCATCATTCCCCCAGTCCTTATTGCACTTTCATTCAYATCAGGGATCCATACTGGAAAGCTTGCACTGGATTCCTTCTGGAGGAAACTGAGCCAGAAGATGCACTCCAGCAGCTAACAGGCATTTAGTCCATGGGAGCAGACCTGAGTGTCGTGATTTAATCCCAGCCAGCAACTAAGCCCCACACAGCCGCTCGCTCACTCCCCCCTGGGTGGGATGGGGGAGAGAATRGGAAGGGTAAAAGTGAGAAAACTCGTGGGTTGAGATAAAGACAGTTTAATAGATAAAGCAAAAGCCGTGCACGCAAGCAAAGCAAAACAAGGAATTCCTTCACTACTTCCCATGGGCAGGCAGGTGTTCAGTCATCTTCAGGAAAGCAGGGCTCCATCACGCTAATGGTTACTTGGGAAGACAAACGCCATCACTTTCAACATCCACCCCTTCCTTCTTCTTCCCCCAGCTTTATATGCTGAGCATGACGTCGTATGGTATGGAATATCCCTTTGGTCACTTGGGTTAGTTGTCCTGGCTGTGCTCCCTCCCAGCTTCCTGTGAACCTCCTCGCTGGCACAGCATGGGAAGCTGAAAAGTCCTTGACTAGTGTAAGCACTACTTAGCAACAACTAAAACATAAGTGTGTTATCAACATTATTCTCATACTAAATGCAAACCACAGCACTACATCAGCTACTAGGAAGAAAATTAATTCTATCCCAGATGAAACCAGGACACTGAGCTACTCTGAAATAAAATTCCTGCTGTGAGGTCCAGTTTCTCTGTATAGAGCTGCTGCTCCTAACACACATACACACTATTTGYTAATGCAGTCTTAGCCAGAGACTCACTGTGTCACATTTTAACACTATATACTTCACATGAAGTACTTCTGAACCGTGTCATTCTTCTTTGTATATCTGCATGAGTTGAACAACTCTTTGGCAATTCCTGAAGAGATGGCATGGTAGTTTTGCTTTACCATAGGTTATTTTCTACAATGTAGAAGGGACAAAAGATGCAGACAACAATCCTTTTGTGAGCCAAGATGCCAGAATTCAACCCGCACTTTCCTTTGGTTCAAGTGCTTCTTACCACTTGTATGCCAAAGTAACTCGTTTCATTAGGGAAACAGGTTGATAAATAACTGCAATGCATTCACACTTCTGTCTGAACTTCTGAAACACTCTTCATCTTCCCTCTCCTTTTTCCTACCAGTAGTGGGATATACTGCCACTGCTGCTGCCTGCGCTTGTCCTGTCTCCATTAGGACTCAGATCACTCAAAACATGGCACTCTGCAGCACAAATTCTGTCACTCCTTAAAGTATTTGATCCCTAAAATCTAATTCTGCCAGCCCACACCCTTCTCTCTCCCATGGTACGTATCATTGATGCAGATGGAAAAAAATGTGTAGCGCTGTATTTTGACAATATGTAGGTACATTTATCCTCCAAGTGACTTCCTTCGGCACTTCAGGCTGCAATTTATCTCATTTGCTTTCTTCTGCACCATGTGATGGAGAATATGAAATTTGATTCTTGAGTTTCAGCACGGTAGCACTTTGTTGCAGACAAGCTTGACAAAGGCTGTGTTATTACTTTTGGYGTAATTAGACTATTAAAATGATTCATGTGCAGTATTTCAATCACTCATTATTTTTGCTCGCTGTTTTCTTCAATTGATTAAATCTCTAGTAATCAAAAATGTTGCATTTTAGGCCTACCACTTATTTTGACTACACTTCGTTGTTAGGACTGATCATTTAATAAATATCGATTGAGCAAGCTGCTCAAAATTCACCAATTTTAATGCATAAAAATGTACTTAGATGGTAGTAGCTTTGTATAACTCTGCTCCCAGAGAATAAATAGAAATTTACAATTAACCTCGTGGAAAAAGAGTTAGGACAATGCCTACCGAGTTCTTTTGAAAATYGTGATTGTTTTGCCCAAAAAAAAGCAAGCAGAGAGCAATCCCTTTGAAAACTGTTCTCTTAGAGTCCCAGGTCAAAGAAAGAAGAGAGAATACAGGATCCTGTGGAAAGAACTCCACAGGATGTACACTTGGAGAGCCTGCAATGTATAATAAAAAAGTGTCCATAGGCTCTGTGAAATCAACTTGTTTAATTATACTAATAATAGGAAGTAAGATTATAATGCTGAAGTGCTGCAAGGCTCAAGATTTGTTTTCATAAAAGTCCTTCTCTAGGGAAGAAGAATATAATTAAAACCTTAGTTTTTACAAAAAGTATGGAGATCTGAAGAAAAACGGGAGTTTAAAGGAAAGTCATTAGCCTTGATCAAAGTTATTTGATAGAAAATTACAGTCTTCCTTTGTTAAATGTTTTTGCTAACAAAGTAAGAAAAAATACTATATTAACTTTTACTTCACCATTTTTGCTTAAAAGACAATTGTTGTGTGTGTTGCTCATGATTAAATATTCTAAAATATTATTCTTGCATGCAGATAACATTATTTTGGTGTATTGGTTCTGTCCGGTAATGCCGATCACTGGGAACATTTTAATGACTGCAGTCACATTATCACCATTATCTGAAGAGGCAATAAGTCATCAGCCACGATGGCATCTACTGTCCTTTGGAAAGTTTGGACTTGATCCTATGGCCTTCACCAGGTGTTAGTTGGCTTAGGCTATAAATATCCAGTGGGTTCAGTTCGTCTTCCAAAAGGAAAATGTGGACCAGGGCTTTTCTGCATTTCACAAAAGGTGAGTGAATGTCCTTGAAGATTAGCCCCAAGAACAATATACCTTTGAATTTGCCCCGAAGCAGAAGTGGCATTCATTGAAATGGTGACATTTGCATGTGAGGCCTCAAGAAGAGTAATTTCTAGCCACGAGTCTTCCCTGGAGGCTCTGGAACAAGAAAGATTCAATTAGGAACTTGAAAATGACCATACTATGAAGTTAGACTATATTAGACTAGAAACATGAGCTAAAGATTGTAAACATCACGTGAGAACTGCCTGTGAGCTGTGTCTGAAGTTTCTCGGTTCAGAGGCAGCATGCAGAAAAGTGTCAGCTTATTTGTCCTGTTATGAAAGCTACGTAGTTAGCTTAAAGCTATCTATAATAACACTTGTGTGGCTACAGTGTAAGCATACACTTTGATAGGAAGCCAGAATGAAGGAATTATCATAATTCTGATAGGGCTTTGAAGTGTTTCTCTCATCAGGCAGCGCTGCTCTTCCCATGAGATCACTAACCGCTGAAATTATTGCTGCTTCGTCAAGACACTCTGGCTTGAAGCAGAGCACCGGGAGTCTGGAGGAGGTGCTCTGTCGTTGGATTTCTTTGTCTCCATCTTTCCCAAGTGAAAAACGTGCAAAGATTTGGTAGGTACCTCCCCAAATTACACTGGTCTCTCTCTCAGGCTACTGTAGGGACCAAATAACTCCTCGGAATCAGCAGTGCCAAAAATTGGGTGAGTAACAGATGAAAGTGTCAAAAAAATACTATTAGCTAAGCTGGACCAGAAGAAAAAGTTAAAACTGGTAATTCCACAGCAGAAATAGACCTCAGACACCTTTTTCACTGAGCTATTTGGCAAACTCTAGGRGTGCCCAGCCCTGAGGTCGGGAAGCCAGGGCACGGACAGAGCGGGCAGCCAGCCCACCTCACCACAGCGCCCTGTGCCAACGCGAGACGTCAGCTTGGCTGCCCGCGTACCCAGCCAAGGGCTCACCGGCCGCCAGCACGCCCCGACAGCGAGAGCTGCTGGCCGGAGAAAGGCGGCAGAGGCCTCAGGGAGGGCAACCCTAAAGCAGCCGCTTTTCGATTTCATCTGCAGTCACAGCCTGGTAGTTGCCCTGTGCCTCTCTGAGGTGGGCACGACCTCCCCCCCGACGCAGCCCGCCTGCGAGCTGAAACCTCCTTTTCCAGCCCTTTGCCAGCAGACTCGAATCACAGCAGCAGTGCTTTTTTCCTGCCTTGACTGCTTTCACTCTTCCAGAAACATTGCTCAGGGTCCTCTCCATCTTCTTTGTAAAGTACGACGAAAATCCCTCACATTAGAAGGCATCCGGGAAGGTCGGCCATCCAAGTTAATTAAACACTGCCGCAGTCAGCACAGCCACACATGGATCTTGTATGTTCCTTTTCTACTAGAGTTACATTTTCCAAGGCCAGTGCCTCTGCCAGTGATCAAGCATCTGAATTAATTTCATTTTCTCCAGTGATTTCTATTGCCCATTTTCAGAAAATATATTAGTCTTGGTTCAAGCTCTGGTTAGAGTGTTATAGATCACAGCTCTTTTACAACAATATTTTGGAACATTGATGCTAAATACTGCATTATTATAAAAATAAGGATGGAGAATGTAATTACAAACACAGCCAGGATGTTGTTGATTTCACTCACCACATACCTGTCAGCCCAAACTCCATCAAGAATAAGAAATCTCCAGGATAGCAGCTATTCATCTATCCATCAATTTTCACATCTTCTTTTAGTTTTCAGGTTAGAAACAGCAGTATTAGCATCAACTGATAAAGACATCATGATGGTGATGGATGGAGTTCCAGAAACATATGCTGGGGATATGACTGATTTCAGAGATTTACATAAATTAAGTGAAGAGGTTGTATTCAGTCTGGTGGAGCCAGTGTCTTGATCTCCCTCACCAAAGGAATCTCACTAAGCTATGCAGTCATTTATCAGATGATATGGTAATTAAAGCAGTGTCAGCAAGGCATCTTGGCAGTCTCCACTGAATATACAGTTCATAAATTTTTGCAGAGGTACTGTTATTGTAGCCAGGATTGTCTGCATGAAGGCTGTACAAAGCTGGTAGGCAGAAATATATCTTTTATTCAACCTACTTAAAGATTTGGAGAAAATCCCTAAGATTTCAGGCACAAAAGCTTGTCTTTAGTTTTGAAACAGAACAACCTACAGATAAGTTCAGGTTGCCACTTAACTGTGTTGGTGAGACTGGGAGAACAGAGTTTGTACCTGAGGAAGAGAAAGGAGTACCAGCCGTGCAGCCCCATTTGAAYAGTGCAGCCCTTAAGCTGACAGGCCGGTTACAGAGGGGAGGCAGGAAGGCAGCTGCTCCGGGCCAGGCTGTGAGCTGGGCTGGAGGGACCACAGTACTGCACTGTGTCAGCAGATGTGCCTCAAAAGTCTGGGGATCCCGTGAAATGTTCCGAAGATGTGCTGTGTCCCTGTTGCATTGAAAGTGTTCCTTTTCTAGAACACTTTGCATGAACATAAAGAGGTTGGGGAGGTGTTAACCTTCTGTTCCAGGGTCAATATTAGTGATAGCTGGATAACAACTGCATCAGTGACAGCCTTGCCAACACACAAGGAAATCTGTTAGCAGATATGAGCGGGAAACAAGCATTAAGAGTGGTAGGTAGCAAGTCACCATCTTCCTGCCCGTTATAGCATGTAAAAACRAGACAACTTTGTATTCACAAAACAACTTCCACCAAAGGCTCTTCGAACTTTTTTCCACCTTTCAATACTCAGACCTCCCAATATCCCTTGGAGGGGAAAGTATTATTATGCAAAGGCTAAATGACTTGTATTCTGCTAAGGATAAATGATTTGCCTAAAGACACAGACCAAATCAGTGGCTTTGATTTATAGCTCTGATCTGGCCTGACTGCAAGGGAAGGCTTTTCTGGATGCACATGGAGCCCCACTGAAGTCTCCAGCCCCCACCRGAGAAAGAGCCAGTGCAGGGTCAGAACCCAGCAGTCTGAGTCTCAGTACTCAGTCTAGGAGAAGGCATTCACCCCTTTTCTTGCCCAAGGTACTGTTTGCGGAATAATGTCTGCAATGTCTTTGCATTATGTATTTGACAGGAAAAAAAATAGAATATAATAAGAATACTATAATGTGATAATGTATGTTTATATGCATTGCCACTCTTCTTAAATCTGTGTTTGAGCAATCTAGCTCGAATATTTCTTGTTTCTATAGAACTCTTTGCTAGCTAATTTTGTAAGTGTGTCTGATCGGGCTCATTTAATTCATCATTTTCATTTGACTCATTAATCTCTGCCTCTCCTTTGAAAGATAATCTGCATTTAATGGCTATGTTATGTAATATGCAGCAAGGCAGGAATATCTTGCATACTTTCAGAGGGCAATATTGTAATGTGTCACTAGATTTATCTATGCATCAAAATCTCATTTTTAAGATGCCCAAAGTGCTTTCAATTACCAATGAGGTGAGTTTCTGAGCACTGCTATAATTTGTTTCTGTGATAGTCTGAGGATTAGAAATCAGAGTCATGTAAGAGTTTTTCAAGGTATAGCTGCAATCGTGCAAAAAAGCTAAAGACGGGAATAAATTAAATTTAAATTATATGCTTTATATTTTCTTATCAATAATTACCCACCCCAAAGCCATCCCGTCTGACAATCACTATGCTAAGATTGGTCATGGGCTGATTCCAGGCCCTGGTAGGGGGATGGCCCAAACCCTCCGGTTCCCCATGCTCCTTGCAGCTCCCAGTAAGGATAGCAAGGTCTTTGCGACTCTGCTATCGGCAGGTAGGTACAATCCATTTCTAGTGGCAGATGTCAATCTGCACACCTTTTAGCTAGTGAGTGAAGGTGTTCTTCAAACATCTTTTAAAGACACAAACTGACAGCAGCTGGAGAAATTTAAAGATGCAACAGGGCAGTAAATCTGGCCCACTGTTGATTTCGATTCAGTCTGTGTAAAGTTTTCCAGACTGGAGAGTCAGTGGAAACACCGAGAGGGCACTTGCAGACCTCGATGTTCACCTGGGTCTGGCGTTTCTTTTCTTAACTTCATCCCATTATTCTTACTGGAGGATTCTCCCTGTCCATTCTAGGAAATTTGGGATATAGCTAAGCTATGTTATAATCATAAAAACTTCCTCTCTTTTACTGTGTTTAGGTTACTCATAGGCTGTGTTAGTCACTGGTCTTTCATTTAAGATYTTCTTAATTATCTTATACCTATACCAGTGTACATATGAATACATAGACACTTTTTAGTTTCATAATCTCTTTGCCAAGAACTTCATTTTATTAGCAAGTTGAGACATATGATTAGAGCAATCAAATACCATCTCCCTAGACCCTGCTTTGTTTCTCATCTTGAATTCTTTCCTATTTCTTAAATTCTTTCTGAGAATGAAAAACCATATCCAATTGCAGTCAAACCAAAATTGGTAGACAAAGATTGTAACTCCTTGCTCGGTGACATTATGCATTGTAGTGTGATCCCATAATGGTACTATCTCATTTTGCTACTATACCTCATTGCAAACTTGTTCCTGCTTTGCTCTACTAACTCCTGTAGACTATTTTGCAGTGGTACTATTGAGGTTTCTCCATTCTACTGAGTAACTGAGTTTGTGAATGATCTTTCCCAGAAGAATTAGCCTGCATTTAGAGGTGAATCTTATTTCTTGCCCATTATTCAATTCTTTAGATAGGGTCTTGTAAATTTTCTCCATCTTTGTTGTTGTTAACAAGTCCCTCACACTGTAAATTTCATTAAGAGGCTGCTTTTTCCTTCCTTTCTGAGAAATCATTAATGAAGATATTAAAACTTGAGCAAACCCAGGCATCCACTAGATATCTCAACTGTAAGGGACGAGGCCCAGAGAACTGCACTGTGAGCTTAAACAACCCTTCCTGGAACCAGAGCCCCGAGAGAAGGTTCCAGAAATCACAGGGAGGAGCCTGGTGTCACTCCCCTTGAGTGACTGGTGGGTGTCTCAACCACTCCTGAAACTGGAGTGAGAGAAGGTTCCAGAAGTCCATGAGCTAGGGCAATAAATAGGGGCATGCACGAGCCTCTGGGGTGCTCTCTACACCAAACACCCCCGTTGGCAGGTCCGATGCTGGATCCAGGATTGGTGATCTCCCTATCTCCCTCTCAATCTCTCCCTCTCTTTCTCTCTCTCTCTCTCTCTCTCTCTCTCTCTCTCCCCCCCCTTTCTCTTAAAGCTGTTAAGTAACACAAGGCCCTCCTTGGTTCCTCATAGAGCCACATAGCTTGGGTAGATACAATTGCTAGAGAACCAACATTTGCAGAATATTTGTTTCATTAAAGTTGATGTTTATGCAGGGTCCTTGAGTGTTGTTTCACCTTAATCCACAGTGAGGGGATTTGCGAATCTGAGTCACTTTTCCCCGTCTCGTTGGTGGGACGTGACACTCACCCAAGTCTTAGACATTGCCACTTCTCATTATCTTTTGTTAACAGTTCTTCATCCAACTTCAGTCCATGTGAACATGTTTGTTCCCTGGCCAATTTGAATTAATTTTGAAAGCTGCTGTCAAATGCTTTATTAAAATCCAAACAAATGATAGCTACTACTCTGAATTCATCCAATAATTCTGCAATTCTATCAAAAAACCAATCATCGAGTTTGTCTTGCAAGATCTGTAGTTGATAAATTCACACTGCTTAATGCTGTTGCATTCATTATCCTCCAGAAGTGCAGAAATGCCTTTTTTCCCCAACACTTCTTCTTTAGCATCCTAATGATCAAAGTTAGACTTATTAAAGGGCAATATTCTGGCTGCCTAAGTATACATAATCATTGTGTGTTGCCACCCTCAATTTTCTGAAGCCCAGTAGTAGGTAATAACTGTTTTAATCTATTCCTCCATTTCTATTCTGCCATTTGCCTATTATGTTTCTAATAATGGTTTGAAATGTGTGTAGGGGCTGTGAAGCCTAAAGCTGCTTCTTGCTTGGTCAAAGGAAATAGTTCATCTTTATACATAATTTCCAGATTATTGACACTGTACTGTACCGTTCCACTTCCATACTTCTCTCTCAGTATCTTTCTTCACTAAGTACTCAGTTGTCTGGTGCTCTTTTCTTGTCCCAGATTAAAGTGGTATGTTAATCCATTTCAGTCCAATGCCTTTATCAAAGGCCATGAGCACTTTTGTTATTTTTGTATATTCCTACAACCTACTTCTTTTTTTTTTGCTACAGCCACCTTGTTCATAACTTATTGCCAGTTGCCTTCACTGTGAAGAAAACCATTGCACCACCCTATGTTTGTCACTACATATGCTTAGATACTACTGCTGTTTTTATAATGTAAGACACTACAAATGAAAAGACTGGACAATATAAAGGATTTTCTATATCAGACAACATCTCCCCTACCAGGGCATCGAAGAGTCAGGAAGAAATTATATTATTCATGAATAAAACAAACTAGAGCCTTGCTCAGAGAATGCATCTACTCTCTGCCTTTGGAATACTTCAGGAGCTATGCTAGTTTTAGCCAAAAGCACTACTCCATGTCCATTCTTGAGTAATGTCATCAGGAAACAGTCAAACCCTAAATACTAATTAAGTGAACAAAAGCTARTATCCCACATGTGGTGTGGAAAAAAATAAATCTGGGTTTAAATCAGGTTGTAAGAAAGAATCAATTTATCAACTTTGCAGCAATTACCTGCTATGAGAGGATTGTCATCTGTCAGAACAGACAGTGTATATCCTCAAACATATTTTGACTAGGGTACATTGCTTCCCATCTAACACAAGTGACAGAGGTCTATGAAAAAAAAAAAAAAAGCCCTACTGACACTCCCTTGGTTTGATGGTTACTTTTTAACATTCATGTTCTGACCAACTCCCTGAGTTTTGTCTTCAATTACTGATTTCATTTACGGCAAATGGAGTCTGTTTTTCCAAGTTCATCACCCACCTCAGGTTATGCCTTAAAATTTCCTATGTACATTACCCTACTACAGAAATTCATGATATTCACTTTTTCTATCCACCTTACTGCATTAGTTGCGTATTTTATGATGTGATTTATTGTTTTTTTTCTCCATGTTGACTAAGGGATCCTCAATAACTAGCTCAGATGCAGACATTTGTCTAGTAGACAACTAAACTTAGTCAATCCGACACACATTGTAGGAACCAGGCTCTTTGCAAGTGGTGTACTGCACTGCTTTGTCTCAGCTGTTCAAATCTCTCTAGCTCTGCTAAAATAGGACTGGATAGTACATTAATTGAATCATTACTACCAGGAAACGTGGAAGTCCCAGTCCTGCTGTGCCTTCAGACCAGTGGACACAATTCTTCTGTTACCAACTCTGATACAAATCAGAAGTTGCTAGCACAATGTAGAGAAAGTGGGTATACTTACTTATTAGGAAGACAAACTCTATCTATCTTGCCCTGCTGAAAGTGAGTCAACTCTGTTTATTTGAGTTTATCCACTTGTCTATACATGCCTGCACTTAACCTACTGAATTTTGTAGAGTCAGTTCTCATTACGTAGTTCCCTTAATTCCTTGGTTTTAGCAAATCTCATTATTTACTTCAGTTTTTCAAACGTAGTGCAATTAGCATTTTGTACCTTTATGTCCTGTCAGGTTTGTATCTGGTCAGCAGAAGCTGCCAGTTTAACATATGTAGGAAGGAAGTTGTAGACTTCTGTCCTTTTATAGCCTAAACAAATCACTTAGTTAGACACTTAAAATGTGTAGCACCATTTTATATCCTATGACAAAGTACAATTGCTGAAAAGTGAAATGCTTTTAAAATTGTAATTGCAATTGCATACCTAACTTTATACCTATGACCTTCATTTCCCTATATGCATAATTTTGAGTACTTAGCCTCCATAGAAATTCCATGCAGCTATATCAATTAAATATTTGCCCACTTTAATTTAGTGTCATACTGTGCACACAAAAAGAGTAAAATGTAAACCCCATATATGCCTTTGAAATTTTGGTATTGGGCAAGGTCACAAAAGAATGAATTATGTGAAGACAGATGCAGAGACAGTTTTTATGAAATATGACCCTGATATTTTGTCTTTATTTTTTTTATTCATCTGACTATTTTTCCCAGGCTGAACTATGAGTTACTGCAAAATACCCTCAGTGATAAGGAGATTTAAACAGAACAAAAAATTCCTGAGTCAACCATTTATCTGCTGCTGAATTCTGTGAACTAATCTTAGTTCAAGCAAGAGCTCCCGTAAGCCGTTAATATATTTTAATATGGTACTGTCGTGGTTTAAGCCCAGCTGGCAACTAAGCCCCACACAGCCGCTCGCTCACTCTCCCCCAGGTGGGACGGGGGAGAGAATCAGAAGGGTAAAAGTGAGAAAACTCGTGGGTTGAGATAAAGRCAGTTTAATARGTAAAGCCAAAGCCGTGCACGCAAGCAAAGCAAAACAAGGAATTCCTTCACTCCTTCCCATGGGCAGGCAGGTGTTCAGCCCTCTCCAGGACAGCAGGGCTCCATCACACGTAACGGTTACTTGGGAAGGCAAACGCCATCACTCCGAATGTCCCCCCCTTCCTTCTTCTTCCCCCAGCCTTATATGCTGAGCATGACATCATATGGTATGGAATACCCCATTGGCCAGCTGGGCTAGCTGTCCCGGCTATGCTCCCTCCCAGCCTCCTGCACACCCGGCAGAGCCCGAGAAGCTGAAAAGTCCTTGTAGATTGTAGTAGCAACAACTAAAAACATCAGTGTGTTATCAACATTCTTCCCACACTAAATCCAAAACATAGTACTATACCAACTACTAGAAAGAAAATCAATTCTATTCCAGCCAAAACCAGGACAGGTACAAAGCACTCTGTATACATGGTACAGCTTATGGCTTACACTATTTTAAAACTAAAGGGAAAAGTCTGCCATTGCATAGCACACCAGGTGAAATCCTAACCAAGGCTCCCAGCCCACCAGTCTAGACCAGTCACAATAAGGCACTAATGAAGTCTTCATCTTTTACTGCTTCTCAAACCCACCACATTTAGTGGTAACCATCACCCAGTGTTTATATTAAACAGAAATAACTTGTCTTACAGTTGTTGGTAACTACAGGAAGAATGTCTTAAARTGCATGTGTTTTATGAATCCTATGACATTGGCCAGTGAAGACTTTTTAACATAAAAATTTGCGCTCTCTCCTATCACACTGGTTCCACTGGAGATTATTGTAACTGCTTGGCATTGAATTAAACCTGTTGATGTGAAATAACCCTCTGTACATATTTTTTTCAGTCTTTTAATACAGCATTTAGCCCAAAGTGCTTTCTCTGTAAGCTTTTCTCAGAGCCACAGTCCCAATTCTTGCTTGTGTCTTGGCTTTTTGTTCATTTGCTCCAGMTTCTTTGGTTGGGGTTTTGCTCTGCTTGTCCTTTACAGCTGCACAAATCTTCAGAAAACAATCAAGAAAAAGACCCCCTTTCTCGAGGCACCCCCCAAAGTGTCTCTGCTTTCCAAGCTGACATGTTCTTCTTTGGAGTAACTTACCTGCCTCGGGGTTACTTACCTGCTTGGGTTAACCTGCTTTTGACATCAACCACCCAAAACCTTATAGGCACTTTGAAAGGGACAGAACTGCTCTGATTTCCACTTGTCCATATGGAAATACATGCTGATTTTGTGCTAAGACTTCTATTACGACACCATTACTCTAACCTCCCTAGAAATGTATTCAAAATGTGTCAATCAGCTAAGCAACTTAGTGGAATGGGAAAAAATGTGTTACATCCATGACTGTAGAGTGGAAACAATATACACTTTTGTTATTAACTATAAATAGTTAATGGATCTAAAAGTGCATCTCTGAAAATAATACCATTTATTAAAATCACATTTGTGAGCTATTTCATCTTTTTAAGGAGCATATTCACATTTGTGTTTGTGGTTATTGCAACCTTTTGACAGTTTTATTGTTGAAAAGTTCAAAGTACGTCTCATAATTGTACCAGGAACATGCATTTATCACTGGCAACAGTTCTGTGCCACATGAAATGAATTACTGTAATAGACATGTCATGTAATAGCATCTCATTATCCTCCCCCTCTTCCTCTTCTTTCTTTTTCTTAACCTTCTGCAATGAGCAGGTCAAAAATGATGGTAAGTATAACAGACAAAAGTGATTCCTGAGGAAGTTTGAGAAGCAAAAAGACCTTTGCCAAAAGTAACACTGTAGCAGTACAGTGAGTAATTAACATCGTGTTCAATACATTGCAAAATGGAAGTGCTATACTAGGGCTTGAGCGCTGATGCTGCTGCTTAGGCCCTAGCAGTTTAGCAGGTAGTGAGGCACGTCAGTRGGGCAGGGGCAGGATGGTTAGCACCATGGAAGATCAAGGCCACTTAGATCCTTCTGCCCTGGTTTCTTTATTGCAGCCCCCTAATTACTGCTGAGAGGCAAGGTGATACAAAGGCAAAACCATACAAAATATACCCAGTCTCTCCCTGCTGTTCCTACAGTTGCTGTGGCCTGAGAAGGGCAGCAGGACCGTGACAGAAAGGGAAGGAGGTGATGCATGGGAAGCGTACCTAAGGATCAAGTCTCACCATGACCCTGCTGATGCAGCTCTCACTCAGCCTTGCACTGTTAGTCCAAATTCTAATGAGCCGACTTAGGACAAATTGGCACAGACATACAGGACAGTATGGGCCAGATTCAGTAGAGAGGAGTTTCTGTAATTTGCCCCAAGATGCAAGCAACAGTCACTAGTAGGGTGCCTCCTTTTAACCATTCAGCAATTTCTGTTTACTTTTAATTACATTTTGGCCACAGTAGATGTGGCTGCTAACTCAAAAGACTAAGTTTCAACATAATGAGGCTTTAATTTCCCAAGCACATCCTCATTACTTCACATCATTTCAGCCTTACCTTCATTACACTTTTCTGACAAGTATCTTTGTGCTCATTTTCCCATCCCATCCATAATACAATCTTGGCAATCAAATATGTCATTCTCAATACTGTTTCTCTAACATGGGGTTTATGCGCTTCGTTCTCAGAAAAGCCMGGATTACCACCAGCTCACTGAATTGTTTCTCTCCACTCCTGAGGCCTTGGTCCTGCTCAGTTGCAGTATGCAGGAGTCAGAGATCTCTGACAGCAGTGGGACTCTGCAAGGTGGCTTCTATGCAGAAGGTGCAGCTTAAAGGAAGCTAGATAATTTTTGCTAGAAATAGGAGGAAGCAGGGAATTAGTCAGCAGAAACTGATTTTTCATTATTAAGATAACAAATACTYCTAAGTCAATTTACAAACCAAAGGCTCTAATGTCTCTCCCTCCTACTCCCTCCAGCTCAGCTGCAGAGCTTTCAAAGCAAATGGGTGCCTTTCAAGTTCTGCTCTTACTGAAGTCACTGAGCTGAGAGCAAATAAACAGCTTTTCATTTGGTCTTGTATGAAAATGTTCAACTTGAAAGCAGCTCAGCCACCCACTGAAGTGCTGCTGATTGCAGTGGCCGCACTGGAGAAGAAACAAGTGTGTTCTTTTTGATGTTTGATTAGGAGATGTTCTGCCACTGGGATTTCAGAGGGAAGTGCTATTTCCCCCTCCTCACGTCCTGCCTTCTCTCCCAGGGATGCTTCCAAGGTGGCCATGTGCTTCCTCTCGGCTGTTTCAACACTCCCGGAGAGGTGTCTGTAGTAGAAAAGGCAGGGAGAAGGCCCCTTTTGGGCGCAGTAGGACATCCTAGCCTTTCACAGTTTATCCTACATACCAGTACCCCCTCTTAATGTGAAAGCTCTCTACTGGCCCCCAAGCCACCTCCTCGGGCCTCCTGAACTCCTGCTCCAGACCCGAACTTAGGAAAAAGAGCTATGAGGGGTATGTCTCCATACTCTGCTGATGTACGCATATAGGATGGTCAAAATTCTAGCCCCAGTATAACACAGTGAATTGTTTCATGGTAGGATACTATAAACATACCCATTTAGGCCCCAGCTCTGCTTACCTGTGCTCAAAGCACCAATGCTGCCTGTTGTGTTTTGCAAAATCAGGACCTTAAAAATTCCCTTCGGCTTTTCAGCAGACTAAGATGTGCAGTACAGAAGTAAACATCTTTATTGTTAAAGAAAAAAGACATTCTGGCGTTGAAAGGTRTATTTTGAAAAATACAGGGTTGGCTTTTACTCCCAGTGATGTCAATGTCAAAGCTCCAATTGACTTCAGTGGGAACATGATTGTATCCAATGGGTAAATAATTGCACATATTTCACATCTCATTGTTTCTGAAAACTGTTCTTCAAAAAAGGAAAATAATAGCCTGAATTCAAGGACTCTATTAAAAAGTCATTTGAACTGCATTCCAGTTGAAATCACTTTTACCAATGAAAAGATCTTTTTGCTTATTCAAAATTTACATAATTAGAAAAGCACAAAAGACACACTTTTCTCTCTATTCCAGTCTCAGTCTTGTTAGTCTTGGAGTGCTCAACAGTACTTCCAAGACCAAATTTTGCATTTTCTGTGGATCTCTGCTTTCTACTAGTCCCAGGATTTTAATCTGTTTTGAAAAATTCTTCATGTCAAAAACACTTTTTCTTGCATGTTTTTCATCATAAAACCTCAGTGTATCTATTCAGCATTATTAAACTGTTATCTCAACTGAAATGGGAACATAATCAAAAGGCTGGGTATTATTTATCTTAGCCATGTCTCCACGTCAGAAAATTAAGACAGTGATGAATTACACATTACTATACAAAATTTTATTATCAGAGACAAAATTCAAATTTGTTCTGCTTAAAATACAGAAGATAAAGTTTCTCATTTAAAAAAAAAAATCCATTTAGTCAGTCCTTAGTTAGAGTGGAATAAAAATTTTATGTTGAACACATAGTGGTCCCATATTTATGGAGTAATTTTTAAAGGCATATCATAGAAAAACACTTTTCTGGTAAACTGCAACAGAAATCCATACATTTTATTTGGCTAATGGCTTAAATTGCTGCTTAGATCTATATTCATTAATTAACATGCTAAGAATAATTCTGCTCTTATTCTCAAATCCTAGGATGCTACAAACAATAAATGAAAAACCTTGTTAAATTTGGCATTTTTAGATATACCGAGAACCAGCATCTCCCCTCTATATGCAAAATATATGCTTTTCTATAAAAAAGAAAAGAGAGAAGAGCAGTTGGCTCTATATAAAGTAAGTTGTGATTTTAAATTCAGCAAAAACACATCACCATATCCTGCACTTGAAACCTGTGCAGAAACAGGTTTCAACCTACATCACTTTCCAAAAGACTGTTGCAGCCAGATGCATGGTTTGATACATAATTTGAAGCATTGATTAATCCCACAGAAATCAGTGGGACTGCCTACATGCCTATACATATGGCTGAGTCATGGTCAACACAGCCTCACGCCCTGCCTATGTCCAACTGCTTTGCTGCGTTGAAACCTGTGAGTAAGATCTGTAAATACAAATAACCAATGAAAGCTTTGTCAAAGCAAATGGTCCAGAATTAGAAGCTATACATGCATGTATATATGGCACATAGAGASAGAACTGTGACATTATGCAATGATCTATATTTCCTTTAAATGAAAATGGCATTCTCATCTTACACTTGTGTGAAATCATTGGTGAACTGTCTCTAAACTGAGCCAGCTCCACCTCTTACTTGACAAAGAACTGAATTCCAAAGAGTACAGATCTGAGAAGCGATGGAAAAATATGTTCTTCTAATTACAGTATTCAGAACTAATCTAAGGCTGAGACAGAATTAATAGAGGGATTCATCCATTATAACCAGCATTAATAGCTGCAGGACTTCTTTCTTCTTAAGGTGTCAAAAGATCTACATGTGGAGTCTCTTGGGAAAATAATGCAATTTATTATCAAGCGTTTATTTTCAGTAGTATGATCCATTTATGTCATTGACGTGTGTGTAGTGGAATAGATCATCAGTTTTCAGGGAACTGGTTTATGTTTATCTTCTGCAAAAATAGAGCAACTGAACACCTTGCAGTAAAACATCAGACAGGGACCTACAATCTCTGTTTTTATAAGGCTATATGTCTCACCCACACCAAAGCCTATTGTCCCTCAAACATAAAAACAACATAGCGAAATTACATTTACACACGTAATAAAGCTGTCTTTGTACAGGGTAGTTATACAGTAATTACAATGATGTTTCCATTAGAAACTGTCAGAATATTTTTTTTTCACAGAGTGTCTAAATCCAGGGAAGTCCATCTCTGCTGAAATCTACTGTTTGCAGGAAAAAAGAGGGTAGTAGCCACACTCTTCACAGTACAGTTTTCTGCAGTTCTCCAAACATATTATAAAGCTTTATCACATTGGAACCGATTGCAAAGTATTATTCCAACAAAAAGCAAAAGGAAAACAAAAAACATTCGTCATCTAATATGTGCTACTGGAACATAGATACAAATACGCGAAACATCCTGCACACCAGCCCAGCTGTCACCTCAGGGACCTGTTTTGAAAGCAATGGGTTAGATCCTCAGCTGCAATTCACATCAGTCACTTCACCATGCACCAACGGAGGATCTGCGGCCACACACGTGTCATCAGTTTGGCTACAGGTTATTTTGAAATTACAGAAATGAACGTATTAAGCAGACTGAAACGTATCGCAGAGAACTGAGACTGCATCTTGGCTCTTGGCCTCGTCCGTTGTCCCAAGGCGGTACTTATCAGGCAAATCCAAGCGATGCTGTCCAGGAAACGTTGGGGCACTCTGGCTAAAGCCCCCCGGCTCGTGACTGCCTGCTGCAGCACAGTCCCCTCTGCTCTCACAGCGCTGCTCAGCTCTGTGCTCTCCACCAACATCGCTTTGATACCCTTAGGAAATAGTGCACGTAAAATAAGCAAAGCATTCAGAAATGGTGCTTGGCAAAGACACACTTAATTCACTAGTTATAAATCAGTTATAAATGCATTTTTTCTGAGAAAGGACATTGGGTCTGACCCACAGCACTTGCTCTTGTAGGTGATTCTCCTTAAACACATCTCAATGAAACTGGCTCCACACCTGTTTTATAAAATCTCACTTCAATTGCATTATCATGTGGGGGTATTCTGAGGTCAAGCTACCCTCCACTGTCTGCATAAAGACGCAATATGGAGCTAAGTTCAATCAGCTTTTTCAAAATCTACTTGATTTCAAAATTCTGCTCCAACTAGGGCATGTGGCCTTACTTAGGTGAAAAATCCTTACACGTAGCACTCCCTTTTCCCCTTCCTTCTCATGAAAAAATAAATTGCTCATGTCAGCACAGACTACTTGCTCCAGTCAGAGTGGTTTCACTGGGTCTCAGTATTGGTTCTAAGATAGGCAGAAGCTTCCACAGTCACATGAGAAACAAAGTGGCCAATTTTCTACAGTTTTGTATGCAAAAAGGGAACTGCACGGTCACTAGTGCCATACAGGTTTGTACACGCATCTGAATTTTTTGATGGTATTAGTGCAGTAACTACGATTATTACCACAAATAATTTGTAGTGACATCCTTCCAAACCATTTGTTAGAAAAAGGCCTGAGAAACTCATGGCACATTTTCAACATTAACAAAAATATTATAAAGGAAAAGACTGTCTATGTCCTTATGCATACTTGAAAATTCAAAATATTTGACTGTTTGAAATTACTTCTGAAGAGCGGACATTATGATATTCTAGACCTTTACAAATATTTTGGTCAACATTTTCCGGTTGGGATGACCAGAGCTCAGGGATTTTTGTTTSTTTGTTTGTTTKTTTTGCAACCCATAACCAGCAAAGGGACCTTCTGTCCTTCCTGTCTAGCTGAGAGAAACTCGGATGGAGCCTCTCTGCACTTCAGTGGTTCCCAGCTGCCTGCCTGACCCGGGTGGGCTGGCGGCAGCGGCGGAGGATGCAGCCAGCAGTTTTCGGACTGCTCCATCCAACGCTGGGCAAACAGCCTCTCTTCAGGCTGCTCAGAAGCAGGACAGTCCTTTCACTCTTCCATGCTCATACTGACACCGTGGCTATAAACCCTGCTTAGGACAGGGAGCCTGATATGGCGAGTACTCATTACAGAAGTGCTGGTAAGTTGATTATATACATAGACAGTTTTCAGAGACACATCCCTTCTCCTCAAAGAGAAAGTTGCACATTTGATTCAAAGCCTATTTTCATTGACTTCAGTATCAGCTACGATCATGTGGAGAACCAAAATTTTATTATGCAGGTACCTAAACAAAGTCACCCTCATCTGCAAATATTAGCTTCACTTTACTGTATCCAAATAATCAGACTTACTGACATTCTGTGGGAAAGTTATCTCTACAGAGGATTTTTCACATGAATATATATATAAAAAATTTTCTTTTTTTATTCTTTACTACTAAGGATTTAATTGTATGGTTCAGGATCTTTGCTGTGAAAGCACCCTTCTGCATCAGTGGAGATATTTCCTTTGACACGCTAAAGCTCATTGAAATATCCACAACAGCCCAAAAGCTACACAAAATTCATCTTCATTTTCATAGAATCATAGAATCATAGAATCATTAAGGTTGGAAAAGACCTCTAAGATCATCGAGTCCAACCATCAACCCAGTACAAATGCCCACTAAACCATGTCCTGAAGCACCTCATCCACACGTTTTTTGAACACCTCCAGGGATGGTGACTCCACCACTTCCC